>CM033699.1:4643100-4984210 GCA_019514585.1 Dendrobium officinale | reverse complement strand
CCCCGCAAGTTTTGAATTACACACTTATTATCTCATCACTTAGTTCATCATTTGAGAAGTTTAATAGTGCCGATGTGAATAATTAATTTTATTCGATTTTGTTTGGATCCATTAACATTATGTAAAACTGTTTTTTTTAAATCTATCTTTATCTAAATTGATGTTTCCAAAGTTTTATTTATGCTTCTTTTTTAGAGAAAAACAATTTTGAAACATCCATATCTATACTAAAATAAAATAGAAGTGAATTCAGCCACCATATATAAAAAAAAAAGTATTTCTCTGCTACCGCATGAGCCATCTAAAGGAGTCGCGCCGAATGAGAGGAGGAATTGTACACGGGTTGGTTGTTCCTAAATCACTGCACAGCTCACTCAATCCAACTAAGCCCGTTATCACCGAAGTGTGATTCACATCAAGTATCTACTTTACAAGCGCAAAAGTGAATAACAGGCAGCTAAGCCCGTATATCACCGAAGTTGATTCTATTCTAAAAGTGATTAACATTTTCTTTAAGGAATGGATTTGGATTGATTTAAGTCGTAAAGATTTACATTGGAAAACGATGTTATTTTCCTTGCAATTGATTCATAGTCTGGATAGACTCAATATATCTTTAGAAAATAGAAAATAACCGTATTTTGGTCAGGATTCATTTAGAATAAACATGATTTAATTGTAAATTAATTGTTTAAAAATATAATTTATATTTGATCAACTGCATAATTGCTTTATTTCTCCCTATATTGATAAGGAATTATTCTTATCCCTATATCTTCAAAATAAATCTTTTTATGCATAAATTTTGGTATATATATATATGAATTTTAAGAGATCTAAAAAAAATAATTTTAAATCAAAGATTTATTTTAAAATAATTTAATTTTGAATTTTTTATATAGAATTAAAATTTCTTCTTAGACTATTTAAAAGTTTATTTAATTTTTTTAATTAAAAACATTGAATTTCTATAAAATTAATTAAATTTTGTCATTATTTAAAGTTTAGAAATAAAATTGATGCTTTTATATAATAAATGATTATTTTGGGGACTAATTTTAATAATTTCCTCTATTAAATTTATTAATTATTATATATAATGTATATTTTGACGATTTATCTAATTTCATATTTAGTACCAAAATATTAGTCGTTATATTGTACTCTGCTCTAAATAAAATCATTTCCTTTAACGACACATTAGCTAACTGAGAAACTGGATAGACCCTACAATAAATTCCTATTCAACGAGGCAAGAAGAGTAGGAAATAGAGAGAGTTTGAATTTTTTCTATATGTTTCCTCTTCTTGATCTTATCTCGGCATATTCTGAAGCGTCTGGACTCCGTTCATGGCGACAACATCCTCTTTTTGCTCACCTGTTAACTATCCAAATACAGCGCGATCTGGTACCAGTTCGAGGTATTAATTGAGTTTCTTTTCAAAATTTTGGCTCAGACCGTAGAAAACTCATTATATGTTTCTGTTTTTCTAATTGGATATAGGTCCTAGTTTGGGATTTTATTATCCTGTTTGGGTTTCTAGATGAGAACTGTTGTTTAATTGGTCATCACGTCGCGGCACGGATCTGATTGAGGGCAAGCTTCTTGTGGGGCTCAATGTCTAAAAGAATAACCCAGTTATGAACAGACTCGATCAAGCTTGGACTATCGAACTTCTTCTTTGTGCATCGCGCGCCACAACGGTAGGGGGCCACATTGTTTCACCCTTGGTTAGGGCTGTCCCTGTGGATGCCGGTGGATTTGGCAAGGTTCTAGCGGGCTGGCCTAATTCAAGAACCACCCAAATTTTCTATGAATTAGTACCGTCACTTTACTCCTCATCGCACACCATTTTTGTTTCTGTTTTTTTTATTTTATTTTATTTTATTTTTTGAAATGAGTGGCTTATTTTCCTTAGCAGAGATGATATGCTCAGTGGATGAGGGGCTTGAACCCTTAGAGATAGGATTCGAAATGAGCATATTAAGTGAAAAGGTTGGAGTAGCTCCAGTAGAAGAATAAGGATTAGAGAGAGTCTCCTTAGATGGTTTGGGTCACATAAATATGGCTGCTTTCCCATGACCCGGTCATAGGAGTGCAGAGTTATTAATTTGAAAGATAGAGGCAGATCTAAAAAGACTTGTATTAGAAAATATTAGGAATGACCTTTCTTTATTAGATTTACCTTAAATAAAGGTAGAGGCATAATTGTTTCCCTTTTCAGACTGTTTTTTTTTCGAATCCTTCCCTGTGTGCCATTGTTGACCATCAATTGGGGGGCAGCCAGAGGGGCCATCACTGCCAGCTTCTCTCCTATGCGCTAAGGACATCCCTTTCCTTGATGTGGATTGGTCAGTATACGCCAGCTCAGATCTGTGAGTAAATCTGAACTTTTAAATTTTACGTAAATTTCAATGTTCACGTGAATCTAAGATTGCAACTGCACAATCCTAATAAAATCATACAACATTTTGAGTTGTTTCCGAAATAGTCCTTTGACAAGAGTTATGAATAGGACCCTTCCTGATTAAGAGGATCATTTATAATATTCTATAGCTACTCTTTTTTTTAAGGTCCCGTGATCAATCAAAAGGCAATTTATGTTTCCTATAAATATCCATTGTAGCATTTCATTTTTTCTCTTCATGAACCTGATGCCAGTTTTCTACTTTTAGGATCTGTCATGGCAATGTATGATCTATTGACCTTGTCATATGAATTGATAAACAAAGCCTCCTCTAACAATTACTAAACTTGAGTATCAGTGTTCCTTTTACATGGAAATAAATACCTGTTGGGTTGGATGATATACCCTTGTTTCTTTAACAATTGATGTTAGAATGCGGAATTTAATCTAAATTTAGATGGCCTTTCCAGTTCCATACTTGCAATAATTTGGCACGATATGTGAGAGTCAATACTCTCTCTCTCTGTCTCTCTGCAGCTTTATTAAGCAGTAGTTCTTTAAAAAAAATAAACAGTCAATATTTTTTATAATCAAATAATTCATTATGATTATTATTAATTATTTTCTCATCACTATGCTTATTAAATTTTCATTAATAAAAGACAAACCATCAAAGATGCTCGGGACTTTTAGAGGGCCCCATATATCAATGATGTATTATAGAACAGAAAATCTAGTTTTTCTTGATGGTATAAGATAGACTATCTTTAGCAAATTCACTAATATCTCATTGGAAAATTTGTTAACATCACAATTTTTTTGCATTAGAAGGGAACAAAGGATGGACAAAACGATCATTTTGTGATGTTTTATATGGTTGATATCCTCATCTTGAGTTCTTAGATCAGAGGGAGCGTCCTGCATTCTTAGAATATTTTTTATAGTATTAATTATCTATATTTCCCCAAGTGAAAGTAAATCAACTTATGTTGTTTTCATTGATTTGTTTTTGCATAGAATTTTCGTAAATCCAATGACATGATATACTAGTTATTTCTTATCCCAAGCGTATGACCGTGTAATCTTTTGTTTCTTGGCCAATGCTTTAGTTAGTGACTTAGCTTCCATCTTCCAATTTAATAAAAAATGCTTTCATAATAAGCTAAATCATTTGAAAAGAAATCCTTCAATTTCAATCAATATTATCATGTTAATTTTTTATGCATCCCATTTTTGAGATGTTGGGCCATATTTAAGTAATGTTTTTAAATTGCTCACCTGAATTGATTTTAGAAGTTTATTGATATTTAAAGGAAGATTAACAAAGACAAGAAGTTGAATTTCAATAAAGTTTTTGATAAAAGGAGCCATAGGAATACCTCTTAGATGATGGATCTTGATCAACAATGAATGATGAGAAATAAATCAACAATGAAGGTTTATTAATATTAATATGTGCTAGAAAAAGTTATGCTGATTTATTAGTAGGATCAATGGGCGACAAAATTCCAATAAAATAAAGTAAATAAACTACAATGAAGCAACCAAGGAATTGTACAAATCCAATGAACAAACAATAGGACATAGAGAATGGAGAAATCAATTCCCTTTATTTTTTTATTTTATGTCTAGACATCCTTCTACCATTATTCATAAAAGGAAGAAAATCACATAAATGTTAGACATTTCACTTAATCAAAATTCAAAGTAAAAAAAACGAAACAATTATGCATTAATATAAACACTCCTTGACTAAACAAAATTTTTTTTTTTATACACCATATTCAAATTTCACATAATGAAAACCTAAGCCCCTTGGATTACACCATCAGATCCCTTGAATTTGGATTGCCACCGTGGATCCTTGAATTGCCACGGGTTTTTTACAACCTCTCACTTTTTTTATGATTCTGATTTTTCTAATGACAATTCTCCCTCTTCATCTCTTTCTTGTACTCTACAAGGAATTGTGGGGGCCAAGCAAAAAATAAAAAAATTCTATCTGTAAGTCAACTTTCAAGTGAAAGTTTTATTGGGATGAATTGCAAGTGAAGAAGAGAAAAAAATCAAAAAGTGTTGTTGATCTATATATATATATATATATAATAATATAACACCTATAATAGTTTTTATGTAACGAAAATGCCTCAAAGTTAAGTTGCACTAGTAATAAAATTTAAATTAAGTTTTTAATTTATAAATTTGATTAACGTTTCAAAGTTGAATGGTCAAGATATTTCATCAAAGAATGAATTGTTAAGTAGCTTTTAATAGAATATAGATAGAATGTAATTATTTAGAATTTAAAAATAAATTCTATGCTGGGAAAGTTTGGAAAATAAAAATCTATGAAGTTTTTGAGCCTACATATCTATTACAACATTGCAGGAGGTTCATTGTTAAGGAAATTAATGCATTGGTGAGATATCGTCACAATCGTATAAGTTAACTGTGGTGTTTTTTTATATATTGTTTTTAAATTAAGAGATTACATTATTTGAAGATATGCTGTTGATGAATTTTGAAAAGGTAGATTTTGAGCAGATGGAGTTTGTTAGAGCCTCCAATAAAGGGATATGCTGTTTGATATGCCAGTATTCCATAACAACAATGCCAAGAAAAACTGAAAAAAATGACTCCCCAGCACCGCATTCTTCTTGTGAGTTATCTTATTCATGTGTTGCCCAATTCTACGCGAGGCGGAGACGGACGGGTCGGGCGGAAGGCGCGATCCGCGTGGAGCTGGAGGGGGAAAGTTAGGAGGGAAATTTTGAACGTGTGAAGCTGTTTTAGGAAGTTTATGATTGTCCTTTATTGTCCTTTATGATTAATTCTGTATAATTAGGAGTTTGGGGGGAAAAAGGGGGGTATCTTGAATTTGAGTTTTCTCTCTGAGATCTAGGTTTTGTTTTGGGCTCTTGGCTTCGCCGGAGACTTTGGAGAGTACGTTCTTCCTCTCGAATCGAAGAACAAACTGTATCTTTGCTATTTTCATCATCTACTAGTAAAATACCGGTGTTTTCTCCTAGTCTCCAGCAGTTTTCCTCGTTTTTTCTACTGTTTTGGGCTGATTTCCTGCTGTGGACAGCAGCTCGCCTTGAGATTTGTTGCTAAAGTGATTAGGGAATACTTGAAATCAAGTATTTCCTATCAAATTGGTATCAGAGCACCGATTCGGGACCACCGGCAGCTGAAATTCCGAAATTTCAGCAAGATCGTCGTCTCCGGAAAAAGTTTTTTGTGGATCCGTTAAAAGAAAGATGGCCGGGAAGAAGGTGAAAGTTTTAGAAGGCGAGTTTGGTCAACTGAAGACAGATCTGGAGGGGAAATTCTTGGAGATC
Organism: Dendrobium officinale; assembly: GCA_019514585.1. Lineage (NCBI taxonomy): Eukaryota > Viridiplantae > Streptophyta > Magnoliopsida > Asparagales > Orchidaceae > Dendrobium > Dendrobium officinale. The sequence continues at coordinate 4,978,461 of CM033699.1, read as the reverse complement.
TCTACCAACAATGAGAGGTTGGAAGGGAGGTTCGCGGCGATGGAAGAAATGATGAAGAAATTATTGGAGATGAAAACCCATCCAGACACATCGGAAGTGAGAGAGACCACTGACGGCCATGGCGTAGGAGGAAATCCGAACCCAATCCGGGGGAGGAGGAATCCGGAAGTGGAGATTCTTGAAGGTGATGACGACATGCCACCTATAGAGCCACTCTCTAGAGAGGAGATGAGCATGGGGAATGACCGCCGAGGTGCTGATTTTCAGCGTCGAGGTGCTGATTTTCAGCGTCGAGGTGTGGATTTTGGAGGCAGGCGGGGGGAATATGAAGGTAATGCAGATTTTGGAGAGAGGAGAGAAGAATATCAGCGTCGAGGTGCTGAATTTCAGCGTCGAGGTGCTGATTTTGAAAGGGGAAGAGGAGATTATGATGAAGAATTCGGTTACCAACGTCGGAGGGAGGACCGGGACACTTGGGGAGTTCCTCATCTTCGAGGAATGGGAGGTTATGGAGATTACCGGGGTAACGGAAGGGATCCGAAGGTGAGGAAGTTGAAGATGCCCATCTTCGAGGGGGAAGATGGCCATGGCTGGATCTACAAGGTGGAGCGTTACTTTGCTGTCAACGGGTTGACAGAGGATGAGAAGCTGACGGCGGCAGGATTGTGTCTGGAAGGGAAGGCGTTGGCGTGGTATCAATGGCGAGACAGGAGAGAGCCTATCAGGAACTGGAGAGAGTTCAAGGATTGTTTATTAGAACGTTTCCGAGCCGATGGGGGAGGAGACTTCTATGAACAGTTCTTTTGCTCTGACTCAGGAGGGGACCGTGGCTGACTACCGGGACAGATTCGAGTACTTGGCTAGCCATCTACTTGGATCACATCTCTGAATCGGCCCTGGAGGGGAATTTCATGAAGGGGCTCAAACCGGAGATAAGAACAGCTGTCAGAGTGCTGGAGCCAAGGAACTTGGGCAAGGCCATGGAGCTTGCACAACTGGTGGAAGATCAGAAGAGATCAGAAAGAGGAGCTAGAGGCAACTACTCAGGAGGATCATACAAAATGACTACTGCTGTATTACCCTCAAAAGGGGTAGCCCCAGGGAACCAGAGGGAGGTGCCCAAGGAGAAATCGGGTGGAGGAAATGGGGGACAGTTCAAAAGATTGACCGACAAAGAAATGCAGGACAAAAGAGCAAAAGGGTTGTGCTTCAGATGCGATTAGAAGTACATGCCGGGGCATAAGTGCAAGTATCGATATCTTCAGGTTATCCTCGTTTGTGAAGATGAGGAAGACGAAGAGAGAGGTGGAAATGACCCCGAGGTGGAGGAGGATGAGAAGCTGCATCTGGATGTAGCAGAAGTCTCTCTGAACTCTGTAGTGGGATTCACTCCGAGTCACACTATGAAGGTAAGAGGAGAGATAGCTGACCGGGAGGTGGTGGTGTTGATCGATAGTGGGGCAACCCATAATTTCATTTCCACCCAGATAGTGGAGTCGCTAGGGATGGAGCTAGTGGACACAGGTGGCTATGGGGTGATGATGGGCACAGGAAAGGTGGAAATGGGCAGGGGAGTTTGTAGAGAGGTGGTGCTGAAGATTCAGGGAATCCAAGTGAAGGAAGATTTCCTTCCTTTGGAATTGGGGAGTACTGACGTCATCCTAGGGATGAAGTGGCTGCGTACATTGGGGGAGACGAAGATTAATTGGGGGACTTTGAGGATGGAACTTGTGATAGGGGAGAGAAGGAGAACGATTCAAGGAGACGCTGGGTTGACCAAGGCTGGGGTTTCTCTCAAATCCCTAATCCGAACCATTCAGCAGGAGGGAGGAGGCTACCTGGTGGAATTGCATAGTTTGGAGGGGGCAGGAGTGGAGGAGGAAGGAGCTATACCCCTCTCCGTTCAGCCGTTGATTCAACAGTTCCAAGAGGTATTTCAGCCGCCCCAGGGATTACCACCGCAGAGGGAGCATGAGCATGCTATTGTGTTGAGGGAGGGAGTATCACCCATCAGTGTACGTCCTTACCGCTACCCTCAGTTCCAGAAGGATGAAATTGAACGGTTGATCAGAGAGATGCTGGAGGCAGAGATCATCATCAGACCCAGCATCAGCCCTTTCTCTAGTCCCGTTCTGTTGGTGAAAAAGAAGGACGGCAGCTGGCGTTTTTGTGTAGACTACAGAGCCCTCAATAAGGAGACTGTACCTGATAAGTTTCCTATACCCGTTATCGATGAGCTCTTGGATGAATTAAGTGGGACCGTGATCTTCAGCAAGATAGATTTGAAATCGGGCTACCACCAGATTCGAATGAGGAAGGAAGATGTTCCCAAAACAGCTTTTAGAACTCATGAAGGCCATTATGAGTTCTTGGTGATGCCCTTTGGCCTCACCAATGCACCTGCTACTTTCCAGGCCCTGATGAACAAGGTTTTCAAACCTTATCTCAGACGGTTTGTGTTAGTATTCTTTGACGACATCCTGATATACAGCAGGACAGAGGTCGAACATTGGGAACATTTAAGAACGGTGCTAGAGGTTCTGCAGGAGCATCAGTTGAAGGCAAACTTGAAGAAATGCTGCTTCGCTCAAGCCAGTGTAGAGTACTTGGGCCATGTGGTATCAAAAGAAGGAGTGGCAGCTGATCAATCCAATTGAGGCGATGCTAAGGTGGCCACTACCGAAAAGTCTGAAGGCGCTGAGGGGATTTCTGGGATTGACAGGTTATTACAGAAGATTTGTGAAGGGGTATAGCACCATAGCCTGGCCACTTACAGAGCAGCTGAAGAAGGATGGCTTCCTGTGGGGAGAAGCAGCCACCTCTGCTTTCGAGAGCCTGAAGAAGGCAATGACTACAGTGCCAGTACTGGCTTTGCCAGATTTTACTCAGACATTCATTGTGGAGACAGATGCATCGGGGTACGGGCTGGGTGCAGTACTTATGCAGAATAGGAGGCCCATCGCTTATTTCAGCCAGGTATTGACTGCTCGGGCAAGGATGAAATCAGTATATGAGAGGGAATTGATGGCCATCGTTTTGGCCATTCAGAAGTGGCGGCCCTTACCTACTGGGAAGACACTTCGTTGTCAGGACTGATCAGCGGAGCCTGAAATTTCTCTTAGAACAACGGATGGTAACGGAAGAGCATCAGAGGTGGTTGTCCAAGTTACTGGGGTATGATTTTGAGATCCAGTACAGGCCGGGGGTGGAGAACAAGGCGGCCGATGCCCTATCCAGATGTATGGAGGAATTGCAGACAGTTACTCTATCCGTGCCCTGGATGCTTGACTGGGAGGCCATCAGAGAAGAGAGCGCTAGAGATGAGAGTTTGGGAAAGATCAGGACAGAGTTACTGAAGGAACCAGATAGCCACCCGGGATACTCCATGGAGGGAGACAAGCTGCTGTATCAGGGGAGGTTTGTGATGCCTCGGACGTCTATCCCACATCCCAAACCTACTCCAGGAGTTTCATGGGAGTGCAATAGGGGGTCATTCAGGCGTACAAAAGACATACAGGAGGCTAGCTGGGGAGTTGTACTGGAAGGGGATGCATAAAGATGTAGAGGAGATGGTAGCCAGATGTGAGGTCTGTCAAAGGAGTAAGTACTTAGCCATGTCACCAGGAGGATTACTACAGCCTTTAGCTTTGCCAGGTAGAGTATGGGAGGAGATCTCTATGGATTTCATAGATGGGCTGCCCCGTTCAGAGGGATTCACAGTGATCTTAGTAGTGGTGGACAGGTTGAGCAAGTATGCCCATTTCATTCCCCTCCGACATCCCTACACCGCAGTAACAGTAGCATCAGCCTTCATCAGAGAAGTGATCAGATTACATGGGGTGCCAGAGGCGATCGTATCAGATAGGGACAAGGTGTTCCTCAGTCATTTCATTTCACTCGGCTTCACAAATGACCCCATTCAAAGTGTTGTACGGACGGGATCCCCCTCACTTGGTACACTTTGGGAGCAGTAGTACTCCTGTTTCATCAGTAGAGGAGTACTTGGAGGAGAGGGACCGAGTGTTAGAAGAGTTAAAAAGGCACTTACTGAGGGCGCAGCAAATCATGAAGAAGCAAGCGGATGGGCATAGAAAAGATATCCATTTTGAGGCAGGGGATAAGGTGTTTTTGAAGCTCCGCCCATACAGGCAGAAGACAGTCGCCAACAGGAGAAATGAAAAGCTAGCTCCAAGGTATTTTGGTCCTTATAAAGTGATAGAAAAGATCGGAGCAGTAGCATATCGACTAAAATTACCCCCATCGGCAACTATACACCCGGTTTTTCACGTCTCACAGCTGAGAAGGGTCATTGGTGATCACATCGCCATTCCCGAGCTACCGCCGACACTTACAGAGGAGTTAGAGGTGATCCTGGAACCTTTGGAGCTGAGGGGTGTTCGCCAGAAAGAAGAGAGAACTAAGGAAGTGTTGATCCAGTGGAAGAACCTTCCTGACTACGAGGCCACGTGGGAGCCATACGAGATGGCGAAACAGCAGTTTCCAGATTTTCACCTTGAGGACAAGGTGATTCTTTGGGAGGGCGGTAATGTTAGACCGGCCCATCCTGGGCCGGTTGGACCGGTCCAACAGGGACCGGTCCAATTCTACGCGAGGCGGAGACGGACGGGTCGGGCGGAAGGCGCGATCCGCGTGGAGCTGGAGGGGGAAAGTTAGGAGGGAAATTTTGAACGTGTGAAGCTGTTTTTAGGAAGTTTATGATTGTCCTTTATTGTCCTTTATGATTAATTCTGTATAATTAGGAGTTTGGGGGGAAAAAGGGGGGTATCTTGAATTTGAGTTTTCTCTCTGAGATCTCCTTTGTAAGTGGAATGCTATGTTACCTAACAGTAGGAAAATATTTGGATTGGCTCAGAATCTATTTGATACTGACAAAATGTACCCTTTGAAAGCATCCCTTGTATTATTCTTTCTATAAAACTTTTTGGACAGTTTTTTTTTTTTATTGTTTCAAGGTTTATCCAGATTTTGAGAAAATATAACATCCTGGTTGCTAGAGAAACTTTCAAATGGTCAGACCTTTCTTACTGTAATTATTGTTGTTCCTCCGCCATCAGCTCAAATTTGCATTCAGAATTTAGAACTGATTGATTTACCTCATGATCTAGAGTCTATTATGCCTTCTCGTACTAGCCCAACAAAGAATATTTATTTTTTTCTTCTTCTATAAGAAAGACAATAGAATTGAATTATTTGATTTAATAAGTTACTCCTCTCCCTTCTATTCTGAAGATATAGAAGGTCATGATGCTCTACAATTTGATGATTATGATGGGAGACATTATGAGTGATGATGTTCTAATAGACAGGAGATTTCAAATCCTATACACCCAACGTTGGCATAATTGGTAAAAAAAAAGAATTATTGATACTCCTATTTTCACTAGTAGGTTTCATGTAAATGGTCCAAAATACTCTTTTTTCTGTCTCATGTTTTATTTTTCTTCTACTATTGAATGGTTCATGTTTTGGCTTTATGATATATGTATTTGATCTTTTATATTTTCTTTATTCTGACAACTCTCGGTAATTGCTCTTGGTGTTTTCATATCATCATCTTCTTACAACATTGTACTTCGAAATTTTTTGGCCTTCAAAGTTCTGAATTATGTTCTTTAAGTAAAGTTTTCTTTGGTAACGGTTGGTGATACTATTTTTAAACCTATGTTAAGCATAAACAAATTTGCTCTAGTGAAGGCAAAAGATGTTCGGGGTGCCTTTATTAAAATTATATATTTTATTTTGTTCCTTTTCTGAATTGAATGAAAGGTCTTTGCTTAATTGTGCACTTCATTTAGGTTAGCAAGTATATTTTTTTTCCCATCAAACTAGCATCATGGTTTAAGCCCTCGTGTTGAGTGGATTGATTCATTTATGTTTTGACTGATAGATTTTTATTTTTTTTCCCCAGAGCTTTGGACAGCATGGGAGAGAGCTCATTACGACTGAGTTGGCACTGCACCTTCTTTCTCTCCTAACTGAAGAACATAGTCTGGATAGGATTTTTGGTTTTGATCCGACTGCTCTAGGAAAAGATCTAGAAAATCTTGTTTTAAAGGTAGGTAGGTCTGGTCTTTCTAATATTATTTCTGTGAAGTTTATTTGCCTCTTTAATGTGTTTTTTTGAAGCTTTTAAAGCGTCAGTTCATGAATTTTGTCTTTAGATGAACGGACAATCGCTATTGAAATGCTACTCTGGTGGTGTGTGCTTGATTAAGTATCTTATGATTTCTTATATCAGACCAATTTAATAGGTTTGAGCCTTGAAACGTGAAAAGGGAATTCTCTAGACAACTTTAAAATTCATAGGTTGACCTTTGAAACTCATAGATAATCTTTCTATCGGTTGGGTTTTGAAACTGTTAGATAATTCTTTATACAACATTCAAATTAATAGGTTAAGCTTTGAGATTCATAGGCTTCCTTATCTTCATATCTAACACAAGGAGCAATCATCCATGATTGTTAGTAATCTGTCTCTTATAATGCTCATCCGGTTCCTTCTTTGAGTGCAATGCATTTCTTTGATTTTTTACTCATAAAAAACTGATAAGTAACTCTTAACACGCCAGTGCATATCAGCAAGTAATTAATCATAAGATATTCATCAACACAATCCTCTTAAACTCTGCACATATTCATGAACGCGGTCCTTTTTTGGAAATGCTAAAATAATATAATTCCCATTTATTCCGATATTTCTGAAGGTATTTTTGGTATATTTAAAAGTAAAGTGCTTTCCACTATAATAAGAAGAATCATGCTTTTCAAACGTAAGGGTAGGTACACCATGATTAGCACCGTTTTCTATGTTACAATGTTAATGGTTCTTTCTAGCTGTATAGTTTTTGAGAGAAAAATTTAGTGATTTGAACCTTCATCGTCTCTTTGGAAACAAGAGGGCATGCTATCTGAGCTATTATTCATTGAAATTTTTAGAAAAATATTTTTGTATTCCAATTTTATTAGGAGTGCTTTACAATCAATGCAAAATGCTTCACATTGCTCATAAGTGTTGGCCATTTTAAAAGCACAATCCAGAGTAGGGAAGTGTGCACTTTGCTTACCAAGTGCAAAAGACTTCAACAATGCGCTTCAATTATATATATAGAAAGTATTAGATATTATATTTTTTCATTAGATTTAAATAAGAATTTAACTCTTAATAGGACAATGGAAAAAAAAGAATTCATAAAGTCGATCCCACATAGTGGGATAAAGAATTGATGTTATTGTTAATGCTTGTTTTATTCATTATTCATTTCAGTTGATCTTGTTATATTATTTTATTTACTTTTAAGTGAAAACTCTCCTAAAACCATCTCACATGCAATGATTTTTTTTCTTCAAATGCAAAGTGAGTGAAAATGATCTAAATCATATTATATATTACAACTACCGAAACAAACCCTTGAAGAAAATAGGAAAGCATCTAATGTAAAATCAGAGAATATAATTGATGTAAAATAATTAGAACACTCCACAGATTAATTAGTAGTCAATAGGGATCCTATAGATTAATGACATGTCAAGGAAAAGGAAGGAAAGAGGCTTGAAGTCTTGGTGAGCGTTTGTCCCATCTAAAAAAATTAGGCAACCATTTCACACTCTCCTTCAAGTTAAGGAATGGATGTCATATATTTTAAGATTTCTCAATAATTACTGAAAGACTACTATGGGCTCCGAAAATTTGTGCCCTAGTACCTCTGTTACCCCATTCTTTTTGTTGTTGGTGAGGAGAGATCGAATTAGGCTTGTGTGAGGTCCTCAGCTAGGTGTCGTGAAGTGTTTGATCAGTTGGGAGGATCGGCTAGTTTGACGGGTCTAGGTCAACGGGAGGGCTTGGTTCGGAGGGATCGATTGATTGATGGTGTGGGTAGAGGATCAGGCGAGATCGAACGTAGGCGGAAGAGGCGACAGTGTGTGAAGTTCGATGCTGGAAGGGTGCTCGGCTGGCGGTTGCGGATCGGTCGAACTGGGTGCGCGAGTGGGTTGGCTGAGTCAGAATCATGAGTTCAATTGCGAGATAGGAGTTGCGTGCGGGAGTGATGTAGATCCATGATTTGAATTTAGAGATTTAACAAAATATTATTCAAGTAATGACATTGCAAATTCAATCTTGTTCTCAATTCAAACTTTTCGGAAATCTTAGTTGTTAACTACGGTTAGACAAGCACTTACACCTAAATTAGCAAGACCAAGAAAATAACAACTTTAATAAACGTAAAGCAAATGAAGAAACCAACTAGAATCCCAGGGTTAACAAAGCGATTGTCTCACCTTGAGGCCGCTCTCATTTACATACTCCTAGGCTTGTTGGGAGAAGAAGAACCACACGATGGATGAGATCACTCCTAGGGCGAGGGTGCCGTAGATCCGTAGGGAGGAAGAGGTCGGCGCGGGTCGTGGAGGTGGTGGAAGACGACGGCCTTCGACGATCCAAGTGTAAACTGAAAAATGATCGTCGATGGTCTCTATCAAAGTGGGTACGATCCTGGCCAAATACTCCTCGACGGTGTCGTCGAAGTCGAATCCGACGTCAAAGAAAGGAGAACGGAGGATGTTCACTCGTCCGCGGTCGTCGTATTCAAACCCGTAGTTCCACTCGGGTTCGTCCATGCATCCTTGGAGTGGATCCGGAAAGTCGCCGCAAGTAAGATCTTCCAAGGAGGAAGGGTGGAACGGCGGCTTGGCTAGAGGAGAGGGTCGGTCGGCGGTAGAGCAAGGAGGAGGGGGGTGGGCTAGGTGTGCACAACTGAAATTTGATTTCAGTTTTGGAGTATTAGGTGGGAAAGTTTAGGGAATTTTGAAATTGCAATTAATGTAATTAAGGCATTAATTGAAATTGCAATTATGAGGAATATTCAAGGGAGCCGGCGGTAGAGGCAATAGGAGCAGGTTTTGAAAAAAAAAAAAAAAACTGAAATAATCTTCAGTTTTCTTTGGGTATGACGTGGAGGGGAGGCCAATTAGGCTTGATTTGAATTTCCAACAAATCAAGAGGATGGAGGGGAATTGATTGCCTAATCAATGGGAAATCCCATTATTGGGGCCGGCGGTAATGCTGGAGAGAGAGGGGTTATGGAAGGGGGGAAGAGAGTTACCAAATATGAAATGATGACTAGGAAGTTTTGAAATGAAATCCAATTAATTTAAATTTAACTAATTGGTTTCATTCCCAAACTTTCCAAAAATAGAAGTTTCAAATTTGGAAAGAAAATTTGAAAATTGAAATTTCAAATTTCAAAGAAAGGTGGTGAGAGGAAAAGTGGGAGGTGGCCGGCGCAAGGTGGTGGCCGGCAAAGCTTGGGTGGTTGGCGGGTGGAGTAAGGGAAAACGGGAATGGGGAGGGGGCTCGGCCTCTTCCTGCTTCTCTTACCACTTGGTGTCTTGGTGGTGGGGAGACAAGGATTAAGGATCTCAAATCTCCGTCGATGTACACACGCGAACTCACAAAGAGAACACACAAGAACTCACTAAGAGATCTCTACGTCATTGAACTCACAAAGAGAACAAACAAGGGGAAATTTTCTTTCATTCATCAATTCTCCAAATACAATGATACAAGCCTTATATATAGGCTGACAGAAAAAATAAAAAAATAAAAGCATAAAGTCAAAAATGCCTTTGGTCTACAATAAGTTCTACTTCCCTCATAGGGGTACAAACGGAAACATGAAATAAACTAATGAAAAAAAAAAACTAAAGCATCACAGATAAAGGCTCTGAATCAGGGCCGTCGATCGTCGTCCCCGGCGATGGTACACATGTCGAAATCTGATGCTCTCATCATTCTCCCCGGGTGGGAGAAAGCTCGACCCTGGCGAGTAAGGGTCCTGAGAACTCTCGTACAGCTCCAGAATGTCGAGGTCCAGTCTCTGTATCTCATCCCGCTCTAGCCAAGTATCCTCCGTCTCCGGCTTTCCTCTCCACCGCACTAAGTATCTGTGGCGCCCGCCGTCCCTGGTGGAAATGATCCTATCACTCAGTATAGTTTCAATCTTCTCCCTATTAGGTAGTGTGGGAATTTTGGGGAGTGGAGGTAAGGCTGGGATCTCACTAGGTATGGACTCACAAGGCTCAAGATTCAATGGATTGTCGGGGTTAAAGTCAGGTCCATCAAAGGCTACTAGATCCTCAATGTTAAACGTGGGATTCATGTTGAAACCTTCGGGAAGGTCTAAAACATAAGCATTACTGTTTATTTTAGAAGTTATTTTAAAGGGACCCGCACTTTTAGCATGCAGTTTCTTAACGGCCCCAGGCGGGAACCGCTCCGGACAAATCCGAACCATGACATAGTCTCCAACTTTGAACTCCTTGAAGCGTCGTTTGAGATCAGCATTTAATTTGTAATTTTCATTACTTTGGGTAATTCTTTTGTTAATTTCTCGATGCAATTCCTGGATATGGGATGCAAATGCAAATGCAGACTCTGACACTCTAATCTTAGGACTCATGGGGACTAAGTCTATAGGCTGCTTAGGTTGGTATCCATAAACAATCTCAGCGGGGCTCATACCGGTGGTTCGGTTGACAGAGTTATTGTATGCGAACTCGGCAATGGGTAGTTTGGAGTCCCAATCCCTAATGTTCTCACCTACCAAGGCCCTAAGGAGGTTACCAAGGCTCCTATTAACAACTTCGGTTTGGCCATCCGTTTGTGGGTAGAAGGCGGTGGAGAACTGCAGCTTAGTACCCATCCTAACCCATAAAGTTTTCCAGAAATAGCTCGTAAATTTCACGTCCCTATCCGACACAATTGTTTTTGGGAGTCCATGGAGTCGGACAATCTCGTTAAAATATAACTTGGCAATTCTAGAGGCGTCGAAGGTTTTAGCACACGGGAGGAAATGGGCCATCTTAGAGAAACGATCTACTACGACAAAGATAGAGTCATGCTTCCTAATGGTCTTGGGGAGCCCTAAAACAAAATCCATGCTGATGTCTTCCCAAGGACGGTTTGGGACGGGAAGCGGGGTGTATAGGCCCGTGTTCTGTTTCCTCTGTTTTGCTAGCTGACAGGTATGGCAACGTTTGATCAATCTAGTGACATCACGCTTAAGGCTGGGCCAGAAAAACCTATACTCAACGGCCGTAATGGTCTTAGCCTGCCCAAAATGTCCGACTAATCCTCCTGCGTGTAGTTCCCACACAAGAAATTCACGAAGAGAAGTGTTTGGAATACACAACTTCTGAGATTTGAATAAGTAACCATCCTCTAACAAGAAATCATCTACAGATGGCTTGTCTCCCGCCATTAGTAACGCATATATTTCCTTAAAATCAGTACACTCTGGGTAGTCATCCTTGAGGCGTTCGAATCCGACAACTTATGTTCTCATTTCTCTTGTGACCATTATCCTACGGCTTAAAGCATCGGCCGCTTTATTCTCAGTTCCGGCTTTATGTCTGATAGTGTACGAATATTCCTGTAAGAACTCAACCCAACGACCATGACGGGCATTTAACTTATTTTGGGAGTTGATGTATCTCAACGCCTCATGGTCTGAAAAGATCACAAACTCCTGAGGTAGTAAATAGTGTCTCCAATACCTAAGGGACTGAATGATAGCATAAAACTCCTTATCGTAGGTAGAGTACCTTCGTCGTATGTCATTAAGTTTCTCGCTAAAGTAGGCCACAGGGTGTCCTTCTTGTGACAAGACTCCTCCTATACCGATTCCTGATGCGTCACAGGTTACTTCGAACACTTTAGAAAAATCTGGGAGACGCATAACAGGAGCTTCTACCATTCTCTTCTTAATATCCTCAAACGCTCTGGTAGCGGCAGTCGTCCAATGAAATTCCCCTTTCTTAAGACAATCAGTTATGGGGGCTACAATGGTGCTGAAGTTTCGAATAAACCTCCTATAGAAAGTAGCCAATCCATGAAAACTTCTAACATCCCGGATATTCTTAGGTTCTGGCCACTCATTTATAGCTCGCACCTTCTCGGGGTCTACAGATATCCCTTGAGTTGAAATAATAAATCCAAGAAAGGTCACACTATCGGTGAGGAATTTACACTTAGCAGGGTTGATGAACAGCTGTTCTTTCCTCAAAACTTCACAGACTTGAGTTATATGATTGAGATGTTGATCCACCGAAGTGCTGTAAATTAATATGTCATCAAAGTAAACTACTACGAACTTTCCTAAGAAAGGCCTAAGAACTTGAGTCATAACTCTCATAAAGGTACTAGGGGCGTTGCTTAGTCCAAACGGCATAACAGTCCACTCATAAAGTTCATCTTTAGTTTTGAATGCCGTTTTCCATTCATCCCCGGGACGGATCCTAATTTGATGATACCCACTCTTAAGATCTATCTTGGAAAAGAGAGTGGCTCCGGTCATCACGTCCAGCATGTCATCTAACCGAGGAATGGGAAATCTATACTTGACAGTAATCTTGTTGATAGCGCGGCTATCAACACACATTCGCCACGAGCCGTCCTTTTTGGGAGTAAAAAGAGCAGGAACAGCGCAGGGACTAAGGCTCTCCTTAATGAATCCTCGTTGTAGGAGTTCATCGACTTGTTTCTTAAGCTCAGAGTGTTCAGTCGGGTTCATACGGTAGTGAGGAAGGTTGGGTGGGGATGCCCCTGGCACCAAGTCTATCGCGTGCTGTATGTCCCGCAGGGGTGGCAGTTGGTTAGGTAAATCTTCTGGGAAAACATCCGCAAAGTTTTCAAGAAGAGGCTTAACGGCATCGGGGATTGGTTCTTTCTGGTCCTCATCTACTTCTCTAGCCACTAAGGCATACATGGGTGCTCTTTGGGTGATCTCAGTTTCCACCTCCTTCGCAGTCAGTAAGTGGAGGCCTTTACTTTGCTTGGCTGAGATAGGTTTAGCTTCAGTTTTGGGAGGTTTAGGTTGAGAGGGCATTAACTTGATCTTCTTTCCATTATGTTCGAACACACAGGTGTTCGTCCTCCCATAAATATGGACGTCGTTGTCAAATAACCAAGGGCGACCAAGGATAATTTGACCTACATCCATGGTTAGAACATCGCACCAAATCTTGTCTTGATATCCCACAAATTCTATCGGAATAAGGCTTCGATCTTTAATTTCTATGGTAGTCGAATTGATCCAAGAAACCTTATACAGATTTGGGTGCGGGGTCACCTTAAGATTGAGCTTGGAGACCATGGCTGACGAGACTGCGTTGATACAACTTCCACTATTTATGAAAACCTTGCAGCTCTTTTCTCCGATCTTAATGAAGGTATGAAAAATTTAGGTTCTACGCCAATCATCACTTAACTTAGGTTGGGCCAAAGCGCACCTAACAACTTGTAAGGTCACGGGTTCTTCTTCAGTAAAAGAATCTTCTTCCTCATCCACTTGGTGAACCAAATCAGTCTCAGGTTCTTTCTCCTCCTCGTCCACCTCTTCAATTATGGTGACTAAGTGACTTTGTAAGGGCTAGAACATTGCGAAGCAATGTGTACGTACCCATGACACCTATAGCATTTGGTTCCTGAATTGGGTTTGGGAGCGTCTCGCTCGGGAGCTTTACCTTTGAGGTCCGTACGAGGTGGGGCTGAACTAGCAGGGGTTCGGTTTGCAGTCGATCCCGAGGGTCGGGCTTGAGGTTGTCCAGACGATGTTCGATACGAGTTCGAGCGGGAGTCAAAGTGCCTAGTTTGGGAGTGGGTTCTAGAATCTTCGAGGTCGAGAACTAGGCTACAGGCTGCCTCTAATGAGTCTACACCTCGAGCAAAGAGTTCCGTACGCAGATCTTCCCTAAGGCCAGCTCTAAACATGGAAAGGATTTGAGTTGGGGTGGCTGACTCTTCGCCATTGCAACGGATCAGGAAATCGTCAAAGGCCGAGATGTAGTCTTTGACGGGCTTGCTCCCCTGGGTCAATCTATTCCATTTATCAAGGAGCTTCGGGTAGTACGAAGGAGGAAGATATTTTCTCTTAAGTTCCTGTTTCATCGTCCGCCAGTCCGTGATAGGGTGTTCGCCTCGAGCCTCTCGCATATTCTCTAAATTGGTCCAATATAAGTTGGCTCGGCCCGTGAGTTTCATTTCAGCAAATCTAACCTTCTTAGCCTCCGAGATGTTATACCATTTGAAGTAACTATCCATGGATTTGAGCCAATCCATGAAGACTTGGGGATCGAGGGTCCCATCGTAAGTTGGCGCATCAATTCTAATGTTTTTCAACAACTGAGCATCGTTATCACGCCAAGGGTTCTCATCTCCTACAGGATCTTGATGGGGTCTCGGGTTATGGCGGTACGGGTCTCTAGGGTTGCCGTGCTCAGCTCGGTTTTCCTCATCGTAAGGTGAGTGAGGTCGCGACGGGGTGTAGATAGCGGGGTTCCCAATACGTTCTATGTTATCTAGCCGATCACTGGTTAATCTTCTAAAATCCGCTAAGTCCGTCTGAGTGTTACGAATTTGCTGCGTAACGGTTCCTAATTGGCCCAAGATGAGGTCTAGGGTGGCTTGGAGGTGCTGCGGATCCATGGGATTGGCTGAGGGTTGAAATGGGTAGGTTTGGGATGGGGGACAGCACTGTAATGCTGCAGGAAACAGCTCTTACAGCCACCAAACAGCCGCTGGAAAGTCGGGGACAGCAAGCTAACACAGTGGGGAAAGTGGTTTAGGTGATTAGGGTGGGTTGTGGTGTGTGGACAGCCACTAGACAAGGGTTTCGGGCACCTAACAGCCACTAAACAGTGCAGGAAAAACTCAGGACAGCAAGAAGTTTAAGTGTAGCAAGTGCGTTAAGTGACTCGGTGGGTGGTAAGTGACTAAACTAACACTTGGGTAACTTAAGCATGCATGTTAGCAATGAAAATAGGATGCTGGAATTTACTGGACAGCAAACAAAAGCAGTGAATAAAACGTTTTAAACAATGTTATGCATGTAAATGCTAAATGGCAAGCTAGTGGGGACTTCCTAGGATGCATCTAACATGAGCAAAGCATGCTAGCCATGCTCTGATACCAAATATGATGTAGATCCAGGATTTGAATTTAGAGATTTAACAAAATATTATTCAAGTAATGACATTGCAAATTCAATCTTGTTCTCAATTCAAGCTTTTCGGAAATCTTAGTTGTTAACTACGGTTAGGCAAGCACTTACACCTAAATTAGCAAGACCAAGAAAATAACAACTTTAATAAACGTAAAGCAAATGAAGAAACCAACTAGAATCCCAGGGTTAACAAAGCGATTGTCTCACCTTGAGGCCGCTCTCATTTACCTACTCCTAGGCTTGTTGGGAGAAGAAGAACCACACGATGGATGAGATCACTCTTAGGGCGAGGGTGCCGTAGATCCGTAGGGAGGAAGAGGTCGGCGCGGGTCGTGGAGGTGGTGGAAGACGACGGCCTTCGACGATCCAAGTGTAAACTGAAAAATGATCGTCGATGGTCTCTATCAAAGTGGGTACGATCCTGGCCAAATACTCCTCGACGGTGTCGTCGAAGTCGAATCCTACGTCAAAGAAAGGAGAACGGAGGATGTTCACTCGTCCGCGGTCGTCGTATTCAAACCCGTAGTTCCACTCGGGTTCGTCCATGCATCCTTGGAGTGGATCCGGAAAGTCGCCACAAGTAAGATCTTCCAAGGAGGAAGGGTGGAACGGCGGCTTGGCTAGAGGAGAGGGTCGGTCGGCGGTAGAGCAAGGAGGAGGGGGGCGGGCTAGGTGTGCACAATTGAAATTTGATTTTAGTTTTGGAGTATTAGGTGGGAAAGTTTAGGGAATTTTGAAATTGCAATTAATGTAATTAAGGCATTAATTGAAATTGCAATTATGGGGAATATTCAAGGGAGCCGGCGGTAGAGGCAATAGGAGCAGGTTTTGAAAAAAAAAAAAAACTGAAATAATCTTTAGTTTTCTTTGGGTATGACGTGGAGGGGAGGCCAATTAGGCTTGATTTGAATTTCCAACAAATCAAGAGGATGGAGGGGAATTGATTGCCTAATCAATGGGAAATCCCATTATTGGGGCCGGCGGTAATGCTGGAGAGAGAGGGGTTATGGAAGGGGGGAAGAGAGTTACCAAATATGAAATGATGACTAGGAAGTTTTGAAATGAAATCCAATTAATTTAAATTTAACTAATTGGTTTCATTCCCAAACTTTCCAAAAATAGAAGTTTCAAATTTGGAAAGAAAATTTGAAAATTGAAATTTCAAATTTCAAAGAAAGGTGGTGAGAGGAAAAGTGGGAGGTGGCCGGCGCAAGGTGGTGGCCGGCAAAGCTTGGGTGGTCGGCGGGTGGAGTAAGGGAAAACGGGAATGGGGAGGGGGCTCGGCCTCTTCCTGCTTCTCTTACCACTTGATGTCTTGGTGGTGGGGAGACAAGGATTAAGGATCTCAAATCTCCGTCGATGTACACACGCGAACTCACAAAGAGAACACACGAGAACTCACTAAGAGATCTCTACGTCATTGAACTCACAAAGAGAACAAACAAGGGGAAATTTTCTTTCATTCATCAATTCTCCACATACAATGATACGAGCCTTATATATAGGCTGACAGAAAAAAAAAAGAGCATAAAGTCGAAAATTCCCTTGGGCTACAATAAGTGCTACATCCCTCATAGGGGTACAAACGGAAACATGAAATAAACTAATGAAAAAAAGAACTAAAGTATCACAGATAAAGGCTCTGAATCAGGGCCGTCGATCGTCGTCCCCGGCGATGGTACACATGTCGAAATCTGATGCCCTCATCAGGGAGTTTGGTTGCTCGATCTGAGGGATTGGGGTTGCCATATTGAAGGCATGGGCGAGGCTTGAAGTCAAATCGGACGAGAGTGGATGTTGGGAGGTCGATGCTGTGAGGAATTCAACACATGAGTGGAATTGGCTCAGTGGCTCTGGGCGTCAGTTTTTGGGCTTCTACAGTCGGCTGGTTGCTGGTAGTGGCTGGGCTCGGTTCGAACGCATGAGGGGGAGATCGGGCTATGAGGGAGGTCGATCGAACCGGTGAGGGAGTTCGGCTTCATCAGACAGAGCGGGTAGTTGGGATATGCATAATGGAACTGCTCCTTTTCCGTCCAACTGGGATATGCATTTATATTTATTTTATATTTGTAAAAAATTACAGATAGGTTACGTTATGAAAGGTGTATCCAATGATGAACCTCTTTGGGAAGTAATTGATGCATGCATTGTAAAGGGGTTATTTCTTCGACTTGAGATCTGCTTCTATAAATTTGGAAATCGAAGGCTATGCTTCCATTGCATTTGAGTTTATGCTTGAACCGGAATTCTTGACCTGCTAGTTGTGCTAAGCTGAGCTGGGGCCAGTTTGCTAAAAACAAGGTCTGTTTAGCACTTTGGCATGGCTCATTCATTACCGGGTGTAATTTCAATTTTCATAATTTGTTATTTGTGCAATTAGATCGTACTTTTGTTGTCGATCTTCCAAATCCCCCCTTCTCCCTCTTTATCAATCAATCTATCTATCTACCTGCCTATATCTATTTATTGAGAATTTAACCACATAGGCACAGGTGCTCAGTCCATATATATCCTCATTGCCACCTTCATCATTTCTTTTGTTGTCATTATAATGACCTTCACCATGCCTTCTCTTTGTCATTCTCTATCACCATCACTGCTACCGTTATTATTTCTGTACTTCTATTGTTTTAAGGCGATTGAGTATTCATGGCTGCCATTATGTATATTTTAGTGATATTGTATTGGCTGCTTCGATATTGTTGTATCTGTTCTTTTGTTTCAATATTCATGCTATTCTCAGGCTTTGCATGATTCTCATGAATGCCTTTGTTTTAGAAATTATAATATGAGGCTTCTAAACTAACAATGTTTTTTGAATTAACATGCCTCTAAAATTGGCAGGTTGTGCCAATGGAAAATGTGAAAGGGCGTGAACTAGTCGAAGCTGGTGACCTCTGTGAGAGAAGGAATGGTCAGAAAGGATTTTTGTTAGATTAAAATAATTTGATTTTTATTTTAGCTTATCACGAAGGCATAATAATCTACAAAATTTTTGCTTCTTAGCAGGACGTGGCGTAGACCTTAACAGAAATTGGAGTGTTGATTGGGGAAAAAAGGAGAAGGTTTGTTGACTTGAAAGAATATATAAAATTTTATGCTTTTTAAATTCCCTTGAAGCAGTGTTCTTGATTGTTCCTTATTCATGATGTGGGCGGCACTTGGTTTTTCTAGTTTAAAATCATGCATAATCACGTGTTTTTCATATAAGGCTACAGTTTGAGAGTGTTGAAGATCACTTTATTTTTGTAAATGGAATTACTTTTTGCTTTATAAAGACCTCAAAATTTTTCATGCAGGCACCCCTAGATTATTTTTGCTTTTAATCTGTAAATTAGCTTCTAGGATGACATCAGTTAAATTAGCTAGTTTGACCGGCAATTTCTATTTAATAGGCTTGCTGAGCTGCTGCTACTGTGGTAATATTGCTATAATGTTATGAAGACGCTCAGAGAAGACAAGTTTCTTCTGACCACCTTGCACCTTCAGCTGTAAAATTGAGATGTAGGGTTTTGTTGAGCCTCTACTCAATCCCGATGCAAACTTAACGAGAGAAATGAAATGGTCCTTTGCTAAATTAAGGAGTTACTTGTTTTTTTGGAGAAACAAAATTTTTCTTGCTGCTGAATTGCATGTGATTATAATGATTTCAGCTGCCTTAGATTAGATTCACGTTTAAGCACGAGCGGATCTATTGTGGGGGCCATGGGGCACGGCCCTCACTTTCCCAATAATAAAAAAACGGCTCATTTTAAATTATATTATTATAACTATTAATATATAAGATTAAATTAATTTTTAAAACTAATCAGTTCCCTCCGCTCCGCCTCAATGTCCGCCCAGTTTTGTATTTTTTTTGGCTGACGTTGTTGGCAGCATGCTTTCTTGAACTCAATTCATTAATAACCATAGGAGAAATTTTATTTTTTTAATAAATAATAAGATAGCGAGTGATATATCTATTCCTTTTTAATGGGAATGCATATGATTTTAGATAGAGAGTGATCTTAATTTGTTGCCTTTTGCATGTAACATATTATGTAACTCCATGGGCGTCCATGAAGCCCAATTAGATTCATATCTAGCCATGTTTGTGTCCACACGACCTAAAAGATTTAGGCTTCGTTTGGGACGGCTTTTTTATTGCTTTTTGAAGCAGCTTTTTAGTATAAAAATTAAAATTTTTGTACTAGAAAGCTGCTTTGAGAAGCAATAAAAAAGCCATCCCAAACGAAGCCTTAATATAACTATAAACCATGAAATGCAGTTTTCAGCATATCCAATTCATGGTCTAATTTGTAATATTGTTGTTGAGAACCTGCTGTACACCTCTAGCAATTCGTTTTAAATGACGAGCAGGTTGGTAGTTCCTCCACCTGTTTGCCTCATGCTTGCTCCTTTGTAGTCTCAGTTAAATACCTTTTTAAATTTATTAAGTCATCATGATTTTATTCCATTTGTTTTAACCTTCCTCTCCAAGTTAGCCTTTTTCCGCCTCTTGATGTCTTGTGATTTCACTTGTCTTTTATCTTTTTTTAACTCATGTTTATTCCCGTTTTGTCATGTGGTTATCAATAATTTTATAACTATTATACTGTATTTCTACTCTGTTGTCAGCTTATTATTATCATTTTCTTATTTTCTTGCATTATATATATAGTGAATTGTGCTATTGTTATTTATTCTTGTTTCTTGAGTAAAAATCATGAATTATTACCTTGACTATGCCCTCTTAAATATTGTTTGCTTGTTTTCCTATCAAAAAGTTTGAATGATTTCTTTTAGCTTGTATATTGGGTATTGTTGATGTTTGTATTTGTGAGAATGCAAAATGCTTCATAGTGTTTTTATATGTAATATTTTTTTGTCTGAGTAATGCTTTAGCGCACATTTTTCAGAGCATTTCCTTTTAATGCTTTGACATTTCAACTCAACTAGTGCAGGATTATGATCCATATGAAGAAAATCCTGGAGCTGCGCCTTTTAGTGAGCCTGAGGCTCAAATAATGCGGATGCTCTCCAAGTCATTCAATCCTCATATCTGGGTGAATGTACATTCTGGGATGGAGGTACTTTACACTGCTTTTCTATTCTGAGCTCTCCAAAATGTCACGGAGAAGTTAGGCTAACAGTCATAAGTCAAATAACTAATAATTGTAAGCATGTATTGGCTAATTTATTCATAAGACATACATGGAATAAGACATACATGGAAGAGTAATACGAGCATTAGACTAACGAGAATATAAATGAATTCTTAGACGAGTTAAATGAAACTTAAATTTCATAAAAAAATTTGTTATCCATTAAAATGAGAACAAACTAAAAACAAAGAGATAGATCGACTCATCTATGAGAACCCATCATTGTCAACATGAAGAGTGATACGAGCATTAGATTGACACCATAAAATAAGTTACATAATTATGCCATTTTGACTTCAATTGAGCTTCCTCATAAAGCTTGTCAACTCACATTTTGATTTGATGTTCATGATAATCATATGCTTCGATCAATGTCCATGAAAATTCTGGATACGGAACTGTGAGATTTTGATCGAACGTGTCATCAAGAGAGCTAAAGCAAAACATCATAGAGGATATATAATAAAGCCTTGGTCAAATATTTTCTCTCATGATCAAGATAACTAATTAATTGGAAGGGCCTAACACTTGCAGAAAATCTCAAATCAAATCATGAAGTTCTGTAAAAGGGCAAGATCTCTAGGTACTATCTTCTCTTATATCAATTTGCCAATAAAAAATTAACTTGGAATCTTAAATATGTATGGGGCTGGATGGGGATTTTTAGAACAAACATTAGTAAGTATAGCTTAGTAACTAGCTTTGGTAGATTCATCTAATTTACGGTTCATGCTGTTTCTAGACCTGATCTAAAATTCAGCTCTGGCAAAACACCACTTCTGAAGGTGTAAGACTTCTTGTTTGAGTTGCAAAACATCTCTTTTGTTTTGTAACGCTACAATAAATACTATTATTGAGGGTTATTTAACAAGAGAAAACAGAATTTTTCTTGCTAAGCAGAAAAATTGTTTTGAAGCATAGAAAGATCGTATATGCAGAACAAAATTTAGCGCAGCATGCCCAGAGCCAAATTTTTTCCATCTTTATGATGCCTGGGACATATTATCTTATTGAGACTTTGTCATGGTAATTATCAAACTAAATGCCACGACTACGAAATTAATTCTTACTAGAATTATATGAATAGAATTACATGAATTATTAGTAGCCTTCTTTGCCGAGTACACCATGAATTATCAATGAGGAATCTACTGTTGTAATATTATTTATTTTTTTGCTTTACATATATCTTGTTAATCAGGCTCTCTTCATGCCATATGATCATAAAAATACAACACCAGATGGGGTTACAGCTCAGTTGATGAAATCCATGCTAAAGGGTTTGAACCATCATCACTTCAAAGACAGATGTTTAGTCGGATCTGGAGGTGGTTCTGTTGGGTATGTGACATGATTCATACTGAAGTCATTCATCAAAAACCAAAATCTAAGCGTTTTCTCATAACTAAAGTTTTCAGGTATCTTGCTCATGGAACAACTACTGATTACATGTATGAAATTGCCAAGGTGCCATTGTCTTTTACTTTTGAGGTTAGATCTGCTGCAGAAACTCAACTTTTCACTGTCTTGGAGACATTCATAAACATGAGCACCATTTAACCCTTTATTTTCCATCTTAAGCAGATTTATGGAGATCCAAGTGCCTCGTCAAAAGATTGCTTTAAAATGTTCAATCCAGTTGATGCTGTCACTTTCCAAGTACGTACTCTTATTGCCATCATGACTAGGGGTTTTCAGATTGGTATTTGAACTTTATACTGCTAAATGTTCATTAAAGTCGACGTACATAATCTTTTTTTATCCCTTTTTTTGTTAATAATATTGAATTTCTATTTAGTTAATTATTCTTGTCCATAAAACTAAAATTAGGATAGTATTTTGAAATATATGTATAATGGAGTTAATAGAAATTTTGATTCATTGAAAGATAAATATTATATGCATTCAAGAAACTAAATTGGTTGAAAGAGAAGGCTAAGGAGATTGATAATTTAGGTTTAAACTATGATATTATGATAAAAGTCTTATTAAAAATGATGTAGGTGTGATTATAGATGAGAGTTTGGAGGATAATGTTATAAAAATCAATATAATTGGAGATAGAATTATAGCCATAAGGATTATTGTTGATGCTATGATTATTAATATTATAAGTGCTTCTGCTCATCAAGTAGTTCGTGCCAACAACAACAACAACAACAACATCAAGCCTTTATCCCACTACGTGGGGTCGGCTACATGAATCCTTTTTCTCCATTGTGTCCTATTAAAAGCCAAATTCTCATTTAAATCTAATAAAGAAAGGTCATTCCTAATATTTTCTAACCAAGTCTTTTTAGGTCTACCCCTACCTTTCTTAACACAAGTCAAATCTAATACCTCTACTCTCCTAACTGGGTCGTCGGAAGGCCGCCTTTTTATGTGACCAAACCATCTAAGGCGACTCTCTCTAATCTTATCTTCTACTGGAGCTACTCCAACCTTTTCACGTATATGCTCATTTCGTATCCTATCTCTAAGGGTAAAGCCACTCATCCATCTAAGCATCCTCATCTCTGCCACACTTAACTTAGTATTATGCTTCTCTTTTAATGGCCAACATTCGGCACCATAAAGCATTGCAGGACTCACTACCATCTTATAGAATTTTCCCTTAAGTTTGAGGGGTACATTTCTATCACATAACAAGCCCGATGCATTCCGCCACTTCAACCATCCAACTTGAATTCTGCTGATAATATCCCCATCTATTTCACCATCACTCTGAACAATAGATCCAAGATACCTAAAACGTGTACTCTTATTAATGACTTGATCGCCCAAAGTCACAATCCCCTCACTAGGACTATTACTGCTAAAATTACACTCCATATATTCCGTTTTAGATCTACTCAAGCGAAAACCTTTAGACTCTAAGGTTGACCTCCATAATTCAAGTTTACCTTCAACTCTCTCTCTAGTCTTATCAACAAGAAGAATATCATCAGCAAAAAGCATACATCAAGGTACATCATCTTGCAAATGTCTAGTGAGAACATCCATGACTAAAGCAAATAGATATGGGCTTAAGGCTGATCCTTGATGTAACCCAAACGAAATAGGGAAATACTTGGTCAAACCACCTTGTGTTTGAACACAAGTAATAGCTAGCTCCTGCATACATATCTTTAATGATTTGAATATAAGCATTATTGACTCCTTTCTTATCAAGAACTCTCCATAGCACTTCTCTTGGAACTTTATCATATGCTTTTTCTAAATCAATAAATATCATATGTAGATCCTCCTTATTTCCTCTATATTTTTCCATCAAACCTCTGAATAAATGTATGGCTTCCATAGTCGACCTACCCGGCATAAATCCAAATTGATTTTGAGAAACATTAGTATCACGCCGCAACCTATGCTCTATAACTCGCTCCCATAATTTTAAAGTATGACACATTAACTTAATACCTTTATAATTCGTGCAATCCTGTGCATCGCCTTTATTCTTAAAAATAGGAATTAATACACTCATTCTCCACTCATCTGGCATCTTTTTAGTCTTCAAAATAGTATTAAAAAGTTTAGTAAGCCAAGAAATCCCTTCATCTCCTAAACATTTCCACACCTCTATTGGAATATCATCGGGTCCAACAGCTTTTCCACCCTTCATTCTATTTAAAGCATCTCTAACTTCAGTTTTACTAATACGCCGATAAAAACAGAAATCTTTACTTTCATTTAGGGTGCTAAGGTCACTATAGTCAATCTTATTATCACACACTTCATTAAAAAGTTTAGCAAAATATCTCATCCACCTTTGTTGAATATCATCTTCTAAGAAAAGTATTTTTTGATCTTCATCCTTAATACACTTCACTTGAACTAAATCCTTACTACTCATATCCCTTTGTTTGGCTAACTTATACATATATCTTTCTCCCTCCTTAGTATTTAATCTATTATATAAATCGCTAAAAGCTAATGTCTTTGCATCGCATATTGCTTTCTTAGAATCCTTACGAGCCACTTTATATAATTCCCAATTATCATAATTTTTAAAATTAAACCAATTTTTATAACAAATCTTCTTATTTTTAATCTTTTCTTGCACAATTGGATTCCACCACCAACTATTTTTACTATTGGGAGCTTTTCCCCTAGATACTCCAAGCACATCTTTTGCAATATTCTTAATATCACTAGCCACTTTTTCCCACATAACATTAGCATCCTCATGCACAGACAAAATCTTAAGATCTAAAATCTTACTCACAAAAATATTTTGGTTAATATTCTTTAAATGCCCCCATCTAATCCTCGAAAAACGTTTTACTTTATTTTTTTTTTTTATTTTTTTTTTAATTTTTTTTATGCCCCTTTATCTTAAAGTCCAAAACTAATAATCGATGTTGGGTACATAAACTTTCACTCGGAATAACTTTACAATCTTTGCAATCTAAACGGTTTAATTTTCTAATAAGAAAATAGTCAATCTGGGTTGTACTACATCCATTTTTATAAGTGATGAGATGCTCATTCCTTTTCTTAAATAAGGTATTAGCAATTGAAAAATCATAAGCTAAACAAAAATCTAATATGGTCTTGCCACCTTCATTCGTCGTTCCAAATCCATGGCTACCATGAATGCTTTTAAAATCAACTACCTCTTTACCAACATGTCCATTTAAATCTCCTCCAATAAAAACTCTTTCTTCAAGAGGTATATTTTGTATTAATTTCTTCTAAGTCATTCCAAAAATTTAATTTAGAACTTATATCCAAACCTACCTGAGGAGCATAAGCACTTATAATATTAACAATCTTATCCTCAACAACAATCTTTAAAGCTATAATTCTATCACCAATCCTATTAATTTTTATAACATTATCCTTTAAACTCTTATCTATAATGACACCTACACCATTTCTAGTACGACTCCTACCCGAATACCAAAGTTTAAATCCTAAACTATCGATTTCCTTGGCCTTCTCTCCAACCCACTTAGTTTCCTGAATGCATAAAATATTTAATTTCCTATGAATCATAATATCTATTAACTCCATTAAATTACCTGTAAGGGAACCTATATTCCAAGTTCCTATCCTAATTTTAGTATCATGGACTAGCTTCTTTGCCCACATCAAGTAGTTCGTGCCGATGCATCTAAAATCTTTTATCAATTACATTAACTTTTCTATTATATACACTTGCGTGCGTACTTTTTATCTCAATGAGTGCTACTTTAACCTGTAGAGAGTTGTCAACGAGTGGTGTGGAGCATTCATTGCCATGTTTAAGGCAGGTCCTGAGCTGCTAAGGAGCACAAACACGACAGAAGGTAGGTGGATTTCTATAGGCGGCGATTCAGTGGAAGGGCTATTAGAAGGAAATAACAAAGAGAAGGGCAAAAAGATGGACGGGCTTGAGTTTGGGATGAGTGAGATGAGAACCTACTTCAGGCTTTTTATGCTCTCCTGTGTCTTGCTAATGTTCATGTTCTGTTCAAGGATTTCAAAGACCAAATTTAGACAGATGTTGTAGTTAGTTGTCATTTTGTAGTTTTAACTCATTCAATTATTTTGAGAAATGTAATTATTCGTTTTTATTCAAGCAGTAAAAGCCGGTTAATTGGTGCTGATCTTATCAATTTTATCTGTTATGATAGAACAGCTTCTGATGATTTTTTATTAGATACTTCTTATGCTTATTCAAAAAGGCCATCTCAATGCTTTTTGCAATGAGTTTTATGATTCGTTTGGGGGCAGCCTTCTCAATATTTTTAAAGCAATATTTTAATTAAAAATTTTCTTAAATCAGATATTTTTGTATAAAACTGTTTTAAAAAACAATGAAAAAAACTGTTCCAAATAAAGCCTTAATTTTTAACTTAATTGATAAAGATCTCAAAATCAATTGATAGAATTTTAGAAATTAATTCACATATTAACGTTTTGACATAACTTCCAGATAGAAAAAAAAGGAAAGAAAAAATATAATACAATGATATATATGCTACATGCTTGAAGCTGAATTTCTTACCTATTATAAATTATTAAATGTATATAAAACTGTTATAGTAGAAATTTATTGTTGAAGCTGAATTTCTTACCTATTAAATTTATTTGATGATTTGAATCACCTAAATAATCAATAAAAACATAATATTAACACTTCTAAAAAAAATTTAAATGGACAAAAAAGTCATCCTGATCACAAAATTAAATAGGAAAAAAAAAAAAAACATGTTCTAGTAGGTTCTATAGATGTTAGACGTCTCCAGGAAAAATCAAATCATGTACAAACATAGTTTTATGCCATTTAAATATCCAAAGTAGAGGTAACGAAGGATCAATGACTGGTGATATATGGGAAAAATAACGTTGAACACCCTGCTACAGGCCACCTCTGCATAGACATTGAAACTAACTTGAACAGCAAGGATCCAAATTAATTTTATACATGATCTTAGAAGAACGAATTCATCTGAAATGTTCAGCTTTCTATGCCCCATTTAATCATTTGAAAATCTCTTTTTCCTCTGAAAGATTTTGAATCTGCTTCAAAAAAAATGCGAGCCTTTGATTTCATCTCCATTAATTATGATCCATTATTGAACAAAGGAAACTTGTTTAATAATATCACAGCCACCATCACGTTTTTGCAGTATAGACTCTGAAGGCTCGAAAGCTAAGACCGAAGCTGCAGAACTGATCATATAAAATGAGAAGCAGCAGCAGCAGCAGCATAAATAGAGAGATTTCACTCACGCCACTTGGAGCCAGCAGACTAGCACAACAAATCTGAAGCCTACTTGCGATGCTTTCTCTTTGCTTCAGTTCTCTGTCGCTTCTCTTCCTCCCATTCTCTCTCAAGAAGTCTGAGGCCGGCTGATTAAGAACAACAATAAAAGTGGCATAAATAGTACAAAATCTTATGGTTTCATTAGCTTGGGGTTGTTTGTGATTACCATTTATTTTTGTGTTTTTTTTTTTTGAAATAAAAATATATAACACTGTCGTTGTCAGGTCCCAAGAGGGTTGCGTTAGGTAGTTGACAACCAGCGAAAAATTTGTCGAAGAATCATGACAAGAATCCTTTAAATGGCGAAAAAAAAGGATTCATGTAGCAAACCCCACATAGTGGGACAAAGGCTTGATGTTGTTGTTGTTGTTGTTTTGTTTGAAATAAAAATATATGATATCATAAATATTGGTTGATTTTATTTTTGTTTTGTTTTTGTTTTGTTTTTGTTGGCTATCACAGAAATCAATTTACTCGTAAGGATACTGATCAACATCTCGTCGAGTAGTCTTGCCTGCAGCTTCCTTCCCATGCAACCTAGGTAGTGGCTCCTCAGCATAGGCAGCTCGATGCTGTATCAATCCTCCTTTTCTATCATTTCTCTCCCTTGCATCAAATGATTGAGGAATTCCCAATGCCAAAGAGGAAGGTGATGACATGACCGTTGAATAATCCCCGCTTGATTCAGATATATGGTCCCTTTTAAGTTTCCGTCGCTTTGCTGCTGTCGGGTCCACATCATCCTTCAAAGGATTCCCTCTCTCTCGATCCCTTTCATCCACCTTGAGCACAAAATAAAATGTAATCACAATTTCATAGAGCAAATGATAAAAAGCATGGCAGTTACTTGTTCATCAAAAACACTCATATGTGAACAAAGAATCAAACAAACACATTCTGATAACTGTCTAGCTCGCTCTTAAAAAAAAAACAATAATGACATCATACCTTTTAAATCTGATTGTCAGTAGTATAAACTAAGTTCCGTGAATTAACTTAAGTTTATTCATCTTAGGCTATGATATTTGATTAATTTTCTAACGAGTATTTGTTAAGGATTAACAAAAACATATGCCATCCATCTGCATGATTCCTCAAAGGCTTAATATGGATTCGACCGGTTTACTATATGTGATAAGAATGAAAGAAAGAGAGAATTCGATATAAGATACTAATAACATTAGCCAAATAAGTTGCAAATAGAGATATAAATGTTGTGAAGATGGAGATTTCAAGGACCCAAAGCCATGCAATTAAGTCAAAAAAAAAAAAAATCCACACCTTAGAAAACATTGGTGAACCACTATCTGCCACCATCATCAAAACAGACAAACCTGATACTTCTCATCTAAAATATATTCGAATTGGGTTAAATAACAAACCAGTCACAAAGCTATACAGGATAATTAAAAAAAAAAGGAAAAAGGCGATGCGCCAGCTAACTCATCCACGGCATTTACCTGTGTAATACAGCAATAAGAATAACAATCCTTAAACTCTGAGCAAGTCCTACGTACATGGACATTATAATCGTCATTAGCACCGTCCTAACAATTCGAGGTAAATTTTATGAATCTTCATTATCCATTCAGCCTTATGTGTTAAACCTATTTTATACAAATCCTTTTACAATACTAATCAATTTACCTTTAACCTACCATTTCTCTTCCTAATTTTCCAACAAAAAATCTTATTTCTTCGTTTTATTAGTGCATCTTCTACCTTTCTTAATACATGTCCAAACCCCGCAACTCTAATTTACATATCTATGTCTTATCTATCTTTGTATAAGATTCAAAAATTAAATGTACAACTACAAAAAAGAGAGAGCCATACCTTAAGAGAAATAACATCTCGCTCTTCACGTTTTCTCTCTCGAAAATCATCTTCTCGTCTACGTTTCACATCATCCTGAGAAACATTCTCCTCAGAATGCCTCCTATCTTTATCATCGTGCATAGGAGACAGCCTTTGAATGTGTCTGCTTGTACCACTCTTTCTATCTGCCTCCTCATCTCTCCTATTGCCTCCAACAGATTGAGGAACAAAACTGAGAGGGAGTGGGGGTGGAGGCGGCAAACTTTGTCCATGAAATCTCTCATCAGATTTATCAGCAGAGACATCAGTGTGTCGAGGTTTACCCTTGTCATCCTTTGTTTTATCTAAAGGTTTATCAAGACACCTATCTGCCACTCTCTCTTGCATTCTTTCACTGGAACGCTCTCTACTATGTCTTTCCATTGACCTATCCCGTGATTTATCATGAATGTCCTCACCACGGTTCACATCAGATCTGTCCGGCCTCTCCTTATGCTCTTTGTCCAATCTTTCCGAGCCCTTATCTTTCAGTTTTTCCAACAGCTTTTCTGTAGATCTGTTTTGGTATTGTTCATCAGTATTAATCCTTTCATGATCTAACAGATGAGCTTTATCGAGCAATCGAGCATCAAAAACATAGTCATCTTTTCCTTCAGAATCACCCTTCCTACGCTTACTAATCCTATCTTGTTCTTCAACTGTAATTGTTCTTTTCTGTTGTTTACTTGAAGAGTCATCAGGGAGAGGAGCATGTAAAGCCCTTACAGAGACGCTTTTTGAATTTTCAGAAATTTCTGTATTATTATCCGATGGTTTAGATGCCCCAGTTTCCGTCCTTAGCAGGCTACCATGTAAGTCAGTTCTTGAAGCAGAAGCTGGTACCTTCCCTGATGGCTGAATTGAGTTACCGTTGTTAGCAGCAGCAGTGATAGCAATTCCACTCTGCCTACCCTCAGAAGGATGAGCTGAATCTCTGTCAGAACTAGCAGAAGCCTGATTTGCTGCTCTACCAATTGATTTTCCTGATTTAGCATCTTCCTTAGCAACCTCCTGTTTTGTTTGTTTCCCAACCGAGCTCTGTGCAGATCGTTTGAACTGAGATTTTGACTATCAACAATAAAAAATGCCGGTTAAGGGCCCAATGTTTTAAATGAAAATTTCAGTTTTCATTTTTTTTAACAGCTAGAAAAGCCACTTAGCTTTCATTTTTTTTACAGATAAGACAAATGAAACAAAGAAATTCTTAATTTATATTAAACAGGACAGGCATCCCGAATCTAAAGCACCTGGAACAGTAGAGATTATCAAGGCAATAAAAAATAGATAGACAGACAAAATCTTAGTTCAAACAGGTCAGCATAGCAATAAAATGCAGAGTTCAAGTGATCTCTAGAATACAGTAGGGTATAGAAATCCTACGTAGCAAATTAGATGCGTTGTACAAGTATAATATATTTACATTCGCATAATACAAAAAACACCAGCTTTCTTAACTATTGCAAAACAATATAGAAGATACACATTTTCAAGTTCAAAAGCATAATACATATTTGGCATATTATACTCCTACATTTATTATAAACACAATACATTCTCTAAGTCTCAATAATATTTAGAAGCGATTTAATCCAAAAGTGATATTTTTTTTAATTTTACATTTCTTGTGTTCCCTGAACAAAATTTTCATAGTTGTGTAGTCGCATACACTTGGAGGCCAGCTTACTATTTGGGCTAAAAATATTAGAAACAAGATGCTTCGAACATTTTTCATTCTTTTTGGCATGGCATCACAAGCTTCTCAATTGTTTAGGCGATAAATTGGTTAAAATGTAGAACATAAACTTAATCTTGCATAATGCATATATACAATATAAACATCCATATTCTAGTCCTGAATTCTTCAATTATAATTTTATATCAAGTGAACACTACTGTACAAATATTTTTTAGTATATTGCTAACCATATTATTAAAAAGAAAATTTAAAAGAACATATAAACATACATGCCATCCAGTCTCATACCTGTGTCTTTGCTAATTAAGATTGAAATGGGGAATATGTTTACTAGAACGCTTATATAATAACTACTAAGTAAATTTCTACTCCTATGACATCCAGCTTTCCAGTGTTCTAGAAGAACAAATTAAGCCGTTGATTCTTGAGATCAAGACAGTTGTTCATACAACGCAAGACTAGAGAGTGAAGTATTAGCTAAATATGACTAGACAATAAAAGAATTTTGTATCAAGCATCATAATCTCGGGTCTGTTGTCCAGAGTAATGGTGAAATAGGTGGGGATATTATTAGTAGAATTTAAGTTGGATGATTGAAGTAGAGGAATGCATCAGGCCTATTGTGTGATAGAAAAATACAAAACTTAAGTGAAAATTCTATAAGAGTGGAGCGATTTGCAATGCTTTATGGCGTAGAATGTCGGCTATTAAAAGAGAAGCATACACTTTAGTTAAGTGTTGCTCAGGTGGATGAGTGGGTTTACTCTTAGAGATAAAATGCAAAACGAGCATATACGTGAAAAGGTTGGAGTAACTCTAACGATAGATAAGATTAGAGAGAGTCGCATTAGATGGTTTGGTCGCATAAAACGTTGATGATCCGGTTAGGAGAGTAGATGTATTAGATTTGGCCTATGTTAAGAGAGATAGAGGTAAACCTAAAAAGACTTTGTTAGAAAATATTAGAAATGACTTTTTTATTACATTTAAATGAAAATTTAAGTATTAATAAGACAGAATGGAGAAAAAGGATTCATGTAGCCGACCTTACATAGTGTGATAAAGGATTGATTTTATTATTGTTGTCGTAATCCGAAAGAAAATAACACCTAATGAAACAATTCAAATAAAAAAAAGTAAACTCAGCCATAAACATAAATGGGCCTAAAAAAAGATAGAAAATGGGATGGTTCAAATCTATTTGGAATGTTGACTATTGATAATTGATCTTATTGTTAGCAAAGTAAATTTTGGAGTTTTGAAAATTAGTGAAGTAAATATTGGCTAAAAACTTAGTTGATGTGCCAAAAAACTGGATTAAGCAAATTAAAAAAAGAACAATTAACTTAACATTTCCCATCAAGGGATTTAAAGCAGGAGACAAAAGGAAGCAAAGTAATAAAATACCTCAGGTTCGATTGCCAATACTCTATTAAGCTCTTCTGTGTTTTTGAAATTACCGGGGGCCTTAGAACTCATGATTGACTGATGGGACGAAGATAAAGTAGACTGACTAGGTAACCCATTAGTTGAGGAGATAACCCTTGATCTTTGTTGTGCCAAATCAGACTTCATGGGGGCTGAATTTTCAGGACGTTCTGATCTGCCCTCTGCTGATCTAGCAGAGATCATCTGCTCTCTACCTGTATGATCTACAGGTAGATTAACAGCCGAGGAATTCCTTGAACCAATCATCTCATTTTGATTTTGAGATACGCTGGGAGTAGAACCATTAGGTAGGCTACCCAGGTTGATGGTCAGAGGCTTAGCTGGTGATGCCGCAGGCTTCAGATCAAGATATCCCATTCCAAATTCTTCTTCAGAAACCCATGAGCTCTAAAAATTTTGGAAGAAAAAATTGAAATAATGTTAAATAAAGATTAAACTAATGCAACTAATACGAAATTATAAAACATGAAAAGACAGAATCAGATTCTAATTTCCCAAAGAAGAATTCTATTATAACAAACAAGTGTGGTCCTAAAGTTACACTTGATTAAACAACTCAATAATAATTCGCAACCTAGTAGGCACTGCTTGAGGCAAAAGAAAGACCAACTAGCTAGATTAGGTTTTCCAAACTATCAGAGATCTGGGACATGTCAAATTATCAGGTGTAAGATAGCTGACAGTCCATAGCGAATTGAAACACACATCTCAGCCAGGTTGTATTAGTAATCAGTTATATCTCTGGTTGAAATAATAAAAAACCAAAGAGGATCTAGCAAAATTATTATCGATATAAAAATAAAGAAAGCTCAAAAAAGTGGGCATCATGACTTAAAGGACAAATAAAGAAAATTGATGAGGTCATCGACAAACATTTTAGGCAGGTTTATCGGCGAAGGAATCGTAGATCGACGGCTACGATCGGGAGCTTATATTTTTGATGTTATCATGTTATTTTATTTCATGTATCTTTTATTTTCATGTACTAGTGACGTTTTCGCCCTTATGTAGGCGTAGTGTCTATTGTAGCCCAAGGGGCATATGAGTCATTTCTCTTTTCATGCTTTGAGACCTTTATAAAGGGGTCTCTTCTTGTTGTATGAGGTTAATGTTTGATTAATAAAAATTTCTGAAATTTCCTTTTGTCTTCTTGCTTGGGAGCTTGAGAGAAAAGAGAGAGGAGGCCTTGGTGAGGCTCCGGCCGCAATACCCAACAGCTCACCCCGGCGGGCTCTTGGTTTTTCCGTGTAAGTTTCACTGTTTTCCCTTCCCCACCCACTCCTCCACTTAACCGCCCCCTCCCTTTCAGCCAAACCCCGAAATTCCCCTTTTCCCCCTCTGTTTTTCTCTCCAGCCGATCCTCTCCCTCTCCTGAGCCATGAAATCCAATTGCCCATCCCTTTTTTTTTTTTTTCGCTGACCACAGCCAAGCCCCACAGGCAGCAGCCGTCCGCCTCTTCCCTGGGGAGATCCCGCCGTCCAGCTTCACCTGGAGTTTGAATTCTCACCATTTAATTCCTTCATTATTTCTTTCCTAAAGTAACCCATATCTTTAGGAATAGAATTAATTGAATTCTCATCCCATTTAAATTCAAATTTCAAATCTTCTTAATTAAATAAAATATGAACGTTAAAATCAGATTTTAATTAATGACATGGGGCCCACTAATTAAGCAAAACTCCCCTCTTTCTTTTCTTGCTTGGCCGGCCATCCTCTCCTCACCCTTTCTCTCTCTACTTGCCACATAAGCAACCATTAATCCCTCTCTTAATTCTCCCATAATAACCGCCCATCCTAATTCAAATTTTGGGAAGTTTCATAGCAATTAATCTCCCTCCAACCCAAGGCAAAATCTGAAATTCAAATTCAGATTTTTCTTCTCTTGTTCTTCCATAGCTCTTGGCCGACCCCTCCCTTGCCCCCTTCCCGCCTCGCCTCAATGTCAAATGGGCGGATCCGGAGCTTGAGTGGGGGTTAGTTTTCCACGCCGACGGGAGCATCGATATCCTACGTTCGCCTTGCTTCGACGTCGGATTTGAAGACGAAACCACGGTCGAAGAATACTTAGAGCGAGTCGTTCCAATCCTCGCAAGTATCTTTGACCGACGATTTCGTGGCTACACTTGGACAATCATTGGACGTCATCCACCACCATCTTCTCCGGTGACTACTTTTCCGGCAACAAAGTCTTCCATCGCCTTCATCATAGTGGTGCTCTTCATCCTTGCATGGTTCTTATTCTCCACTTAAGCCCAAGAGTGAACAAGAGAGAGAGAGAGGTTCTCAAGGTGAATTTCTTTATTATTAATTGCGGGATTGTCGTTATGAGCATTTAATTGTTTCTTTTATCTTTGAATGATTAGATTGATTTGGTAAACTCAAAGCATATCTTCGCCTAAGCAAGTTAACTACTTTGAACGATTTAATCCTTAACTTTTGTTGGTAATTAAATTTGTGATGATAATGTTTTGAATAATCTTCATTTTAATTTCTAATTGCAATTCCTACTTTGATTCACATCAAAAATTTTCTCAAAACCCAACATAACTTTATATCCATTTAATCCAAAAGCCATTGATTCAGACATCAGCAGGGAATGACCTTTGATCGTTATTTTTCCATATGCCCGTCGCGATGGATAAGATATTCTATGCTGAGGTTAAAAAAATCAGATCATTAAATAAATGATCTTAATCAAACACTATTAACCACTAGATTTAAGTAAAATACCATGAACAAAGCTGTTTCGCCAGCATCTTAAGCGAAGCACCTTAAAAACCTGATGATTACCTGTAAGCTGGTATAGGCTCAAGGGAAGGGAACATCATTCCTCAAATGGTTATACCACAGCTATATGGTAAAGAAGAGGATTTTGGCCAAGTTAACAGTACCTCCCTCTTCTAATTTTGAACCGTCCTATGGGATTATTCCCTGAAGCAAAGATTTAAACATCCCAAAACAAGGGTTTGTTATTTGAATGTTATTTTTTTGTCCAACATTTAGATATTTGTTAAAATCCCAACTGTCCCTTAGTACTTAATCCCACAGTCAGGATGAGAATCTGTGGGAGGCTCACCTAGATCATGCCGATCTCTATTAAATCCTAGCCGTCCCTTGACACTTGATCCCACAGTTAGGATGAGAATCCATGGGAGGCTCACGTGGATCACACCGATCTACTTCTACATTTGGAAGGCAGATTTCGGAAGGATTATATTAAGGTAATTATGTATGATTATGTAGTTATTTGTTTCTTTATTAAGGCTTCTTGTATAGATTTATAAATAGAGATAAGTTTGCATGATAAAATTAAGTCTTTTTCCTCTCCAAATTCTCTGAATTTAATATGGTATAAGAGCCCTTCATTTACTTGTCCAAAATTATGAAGGTTTTTTTTTTTACTGTCGGACTTTCTGAAGGGAAGGTCGAGCCTTCTCTTCAGAAATGAAAGGGAGCGAGTTCTCGGCCTGTTCATTCCTGCGTACGTCCAACCGAGAGGAGGGAGTGAGTTCCCGTCTTGTTCGTTCCAGCATACATCCAGTCTCTACGTTCGGTTGAGATAGACGAACGTCTCGTGAACCTCTGTTATGTACGTGCAACCGAATAGGACGAGAGAGGCGTACGGCCAAACGAAGAAAATCGAGCGTTCTTGAAGCTTACTGCAAGCGGTAGCCTCCTCTTGCGTGCGTCTGGGGAGAAACCGAGAGGAGACAAGCAAGAGCTTGTGGCTAGACGAGAGACCGTGCATCTAGACAGTTTTTGTCTCACCCTAAAAAAGTCTCGTGTTCTCCACATCTGCATCTATTTCTGTCGGCATGCACGCCGCCACAGTTCCCACCATCAAGCCTTCAATTTTGGAATTATGAGGAATATAGGTTCCCACAACAGAATTTCATTGCCAGAATTCTAAGGAATATTGTTCTTTCCACTAGCCTCCAATTCCAGAATTTTAAGGAATACAGGTTCCCACCACCAGCTTTCATTGTTGGAATTCTGAAGAAAACAAGTTCCCACCACCGGTCTTTGTTGCCAAAATTTTGAGGATACAAGTTCCCACCATCAACCTATTTTGCTGGAATTCTAAGGAATATAGATTCCCATCTCCGGCCTTCATTGCCAAACTTATGAGGAACATTGGTCTTTCCACCGACAATCATTGTCATAATTCCAAGGAAGATTGGCCCTTCTGCTTCCTTTGTGCATCCAAAGTTGAGGAGAGATCGAGTGGGAGGGTTCCTCTTACGTGTGACGTACGGAGTTGACCGAGACCTCCTCCTACGTGTGTCTAGAAAGAGCCGAGAGTTCCCTCCCATGCAGGGGCAGGGACAAGCAAGAGTGCAAGACTTGCATTCCTTCCTACGGTCAAACCAGAGGAATTAAAGGCCTTGCGTGCACCTTTACTGGCCAATCGAACATGAGTCTGTTCAAGTGGAGTCGTATGACCTAGGAAGGAGGAGATCTGCTTGTTGAGTCGCTTGAGACATATATTTCTGATCCTATCCTTGAAACTTGCCGCAACCCTAAAAAATATTTTTTTTTCCTTTTTTTACTATCATGTTTTCATTATTAGCCTTCCCTTGAGAACCGAGAGAGACAGATCAAAAGGATAATTAATCCATTTTTCCTGTTGTCCCACCACCGACCTTTATTGCTATTTTCCGGTATCTTGAGGGCTACTATTCAACACAGCCTTCATTGCTGCACCGCACCTTACAGGCTTGATTAATATAGCCTTCATCGCTATCATTTGATATTGCCGCAATGTCTGAAGCTAATTCATCCCAAAGTTTTGACCAAATGAAGGAATCTATGGTGCACTAAGGGACTTGATAACTCTACTTTTCTACGATTAATTACCAAGCTAGAAATGACATATCTGTATTCCCCAGCTTGAGGGGGAGTGTTAAAATTGCAACCGTCCCTTAGCACTTAATCCTATGGCCATGATGGGAATCCGTGGGAGGCTCAACTAGATAATGTCGATCTTTATTAAATCCCAACCGTCCCTTGATACTTGATCCCACGGCCAGGATGGAAATCCATGGAAGGCTCACCTGGATCACGCCGATTTCCTTCTATATTTGGGTGGCTGGTTTATGAATGATTATATTAAAGCAATTATGCATGATTATGTAGTTATTTGTTTCTTTATTAAGACATTTTGTTTAGATCTATAAATAGGGATAATTTTGTATGATAAAATTAAGCCTTTTCTCTCCCCAAATTCTCTGAATTTAACAATGTTTGATCTCGGTGACATCTAGGTTGCAATGAAAATGGGCCAAAGTTATTAGAAAGTCCCACATTTAGCTGTTTGATACAAGTGAAATCAAGGTTCTAATGAAAAAGAATTGAGATTTCCTTCAGGAATTTATAATTTTAATAACGATAGCAAACTAAACAGCTAGAATCTGCAAATAACATAACATGGAAAAAGTAAGTCAGCGACCACAATCCCTCAATATTAAGAATAACATATCTTAAAATATATGGCACACTTTATAAGGATGTAGTGGTGAGATTTTGTATTTCAGATACTCGCTATGGTCATTTGCATTTGTTTTTTATCAGCCTGTAAGCCATCATATTATTTACAAATAATTTTGCATTGGTATCATGAATTTCTCCTGGAACAATACAGTAGGGAAAAATTATATTGACAACTCAGAATGTATAAAGGTGGAATGCATGAGGAAAGTTGGATCACTAACGACTGATCATTTCAACAGACCTTACGAGCTGCCAAAGCTGCAGCTACACCAGTAGCCAACACCTTGAGGTCCTCCCTTTCATCACCCTTAATTTTAACCACCTGAGACGAAATGGTTCTGGAATCATACAAAGGAAATAAACTGATACAAACAGAACAGTTTTATAAAGCTTTTCCAGTGTATACCCGTTTTTCAAGATTGACACCACTTTTCCTTGTCACAGGAAATACAGTAGAGATTTTTGTCAAGATAATAAGGGCGTTGCGAATTTCCATGTACTCAGTGGACTCTAAACATTGTGCCAGTAACCTGGTCATCCTTCCGCTCCATTTCCAATGCACCTATAAGAAAACAGATCACATCTAAATCAACATATTTATATAAAAAAAAATTTCAAAACAAGATTGTAAAATCAAGGAAGTCATGGTAAAAAAAACACTAATGGATGACAGAAATAGTAAGTAACCACAACTGGTAGAAGTAAATGAAAAGAAGTGAGATGATAAAATAATAATTGTCAATACGATCATCATATATTGAATATGATGTTAGAGAAAAATCAAGGAGTTTAGCAAATACAGATTCATCGCCTCCAGTATAGTAAAGAATACTATAACAACCGACCTTTTCTTTCACATACATCATGTAATCATCAAGACACCATTAACTAATCTTCTTTTCTTTTTTTAATTTCAATTCAGGTTCATTCCTTAAAATAAATAACTGTGCATAGCCGCTCAGAATGTGCAAGGAAAAGGAGTACATTGGAGACTCAGCAAGCATCATTAATATTGGCAAGCACCTAAAAGCCAAAAGATTTAAGTAGTGAGTCCACACAAGAGATTCCAAGATGGCTATCTTCTAAACCTTTATACCCATGATTTATGCACTTATTCCAACACCACAGTTGTAAAAGGATTATACTATATGTGAGAAACACATTTTGTAGGAGTCCCATAAGTTTTGCATTCCAGTGTTTTGTAACAGAAGGGCAAAAAAAGCATCAATACAAACCCTAAAGACAGACATCTTCTATTACCAAGGTAGTTACTAAGTGCTGAGCAAAAAATGAACTTCAAATAATGTGCACAGCATAAGTGCTAAAATTAGATATTCATTAGCTTATTGTTTATATAGAGTATGAACATACTCGAACAAATTGGCCGTAGGCCACACGCTGACTATTGGGATATCTGTAATAAACAGCAAACCCAGGCATGTTTCCACATTCACGTTCATAAATAGATTCATCACTCTGCAAAAAAGGAGCTTCTGAATAATTGGTGGATCAAGATAATTAATTAATTCATAAATGAATAGTCATGCTCTTATTTCAAAAGGTCAATAACCTTCCAATAGTATGCCATTTTAAGTGTCTCATATAAGAATCTTCCCAATCTGCCAGCTTCATACTCGGTGCAGCAGAAGATCATGGGCTGTAATGTCTTACAAATGAGAACATCAATATGATTGACCGTGTTGAAGAATGGTGTTCCAAGAGAATGTAGCATGTGCACAAATTTAGCACAATATACAGCATCAGGCATGCTGAAGATGCAGCGTGGAAAAATACATCGCTGAAGAAATTCCATATTAATTTTTAATGTGTCAGGGCAGGAACTCAACCACTTGTCCTTCTCCCGTCTAAGCCTATGGTGCACAGATGCAACATGTTTGTTCATGCTTCTGAAGCTCACTGGCAAGTCTATCAAGTAATTCTTGGATTCGTTCCTTATCTTTCTTACGTTTTGTAATAGCCATGCTTGAATTATCAGAGAGCTCTTCTAATGCTTTAATAGCAGCATGTTGCTTCGCAATTTCTGCTTCATATCGATTTCTTGGAACATAAAGATCATAAAGAGTAAGCCCCCAAAATGTGGCGTAGAGGTCAGGAGAGAGGCTATTCCAAGCTTTAACAGGTAGCATTGATCTAACTCCTTCCAAGAGATCTACCCACCTGCAAAGAACAAAAGCACTGTCAGGAAAGGATAGTTGAATATTGATAAAATAAAAATCAACAGGCATAAGACCTCCAATAGTCCAATAAAACAGGTGAGAACAAAAATCTCATTGTGCAAGAGAACGCACGTGATTAGATTTTTGGAAGTACCCAGATCCAAAACAATGTTACTAGAAGATTGTTCAACATCATTTCCTTCAATTGTCACAAGAGTTTCTTCCATCGCATCTAGGGGCCAAAAGACTTCAGGACTGTTGCATTTGAAGAGCCTCAGTACCGGTCGGTATATTAGAAAAGCCACCTGATTGGAAATAAAACAATCACACGGAAGGGAGAAAAAACCAATTTAATAGCACACGATTAAAGGTGTTATCAGTAATTATAGATAGGGAGGAGCTTCAATATATCGGCTAGTAGAAACCGTTTAGAAAGTGATAGATAGAAAATGAAAAATTACCTCTGGTTCGAGGTGGTATTGGTGAACAAGATCATTCAGTGAGGGGATTAGCTGAGCATATGATGAAGTTGGAGTAACAGCACTTAAGAGAAATTCCACATACTGAAGAAGTGTTCCATGACAACGGTCAAATTGCTCGCTAACCATTTTAATGTAGGGAGCATCAGCGTGTATTACAACCCTGAGAAGAACAAGAAGTAAAAACCATAACGAAGCCATTAAGAAACATATTTTCCAATTAGAAAAATTGTTTCAGTCATTGCAAATACTGATCGCATGATACTCCACTGAGATTCAATATTCCATACTAATTTTTCTTGGTGATTTGGGTGGAGAGAATGTGGTGTGTTGTTAAGCAAAGGAAAGAGAAACAGCCAAGAATTATCATGTGGGATGGTGCTGTTTAATCTAAAACAGGGCACACTATTCAAAATATCCTAAAATTGATGAAAGTTGGCAATCTTACATGGAGCGGTGTTGTGCTATAAGTAATAAAAGAGGTATAGCCAACTTAGGTTCTTCCTTTGGAAGCAACGAGTCTCTCAGCCTCATAGTAGATTTGCTTAGTGCCTGCATTAGGAGGAAATAAAACATAAAGAAAAATAATCTGTTTTTAATGCTTACACAAAATAAATTAGAAGCAACTAATGCACGACAAGTGGGTAAATAATAAGTTATGTTTAAAAAACTAACCATAGACGTCAATAAAGAGCTAAAATCAGAAAAAGACATACAACAATGAACAACTTGCACTTATAGATTATAAATTAAAAACATTGATTCTGCTTTCAACCCATAACTGTTGAGATAAGACTAATGACGATGATGATTGATTGATTCTGATTGAACTATCCTATTTAAAATGATAATGGAAAAACAAGGAGTTGTACAAAATATGAATGATCAAGAAAGAACACAAGAATTAGAAAGAAAGCATGTTAGCATTTTAAAACAACAGCTCAAAACACAGAAATACAAAAACCATAAAACAAAAAAAAGATTACTTCAAACATGTAATGGTAATTAATAAATATTCTAAACCACAACAATCTAAGGATCACCCAGCATAGAAGCTTCTTCAAATGCAATCCATCTGATATATGCTCCTACAATAGCACAACTTATTCCCACAATGTCCAGCGGAAATGAAAATTAGGATTCTTCATCATTATTTACTCTTATCCCAACTGTTTGGAGTAAGCTTTATAAAGAAGAAAATTATATCCATCATAAATCTATGCAAATTAACCTTGGTTGCTTAGTTGTTTACATTTCCTCAAATCATGTTATCAAACTACCCTCCATCTCATTTTGTCTCTCTCTATTGCTTTCTCCATCTCTCTCTCTCCTTCACTGATTCTCTCTCACATACTTTCTCAACCTCCTCTCTCTCATTCCATCCTCTCTCAGCTTTCTTTCTCTAAAAAAGAGAGAACAAAAAGCAAAAAAGAAAAATAATGAGAAAAAGAAAGAACAACAACAACAACAGCAATGTCTTAATCCCACTACGTGAGGTTAGCTACATTAATCCTTCTTTCTCAATTGTGTCTTGTTAAGAGCCAAATTCTCATTTAAATCTAATAAATAAATGTTATTTCTAATATTTTTTAACCAAATTTTTTTAGGTCTATCTCTACCTTTATTAACTTAAGCCAAATCTAATACATCTACTTTCCTAACTGGGTCATTGGAAGGCAGTCGTTTTATGTGACCAAACTATCTAAGGCGACTCTCTCTAATCTTACTTTCCACTGGAGTTACTCCAACCTTTCACATATATGCTCATTTTATATCTTGTCTCTAAGAGTAAAGACACTCATCCACCTGAGCACCTCATCTTGCAACGCTTAACTTAATATTATGATTCTCTTCTAATGGCCAACATTATGCATCATAAAGCATTGCAGGTCTTCATGACAAAAAGAAAGAAAGAAAAGAAAAAGAAAAGGGGAGAACGAAAAAATTAAAACAACATATATATATATATATATATATATATATATTCACCCGATTGTTGCTGTCAAATCACTTCATGCACAAAGGTATAAATTCACAAACTCTCAAAAATCTCTAAAATTTCAAATGGGATGCATTCGACGCAACAAATGAAGCTTGCGTGCCATAATGCAACTGGGAAACTCGTAGGTGATGTTCTTGATGCAACGGGTAAATTTTGTGCTCGTCTTTCTTAGCACATTGAGGAAATTCAAATATAAGTATATGTGTGTGCCTTTTTTGACGGAGTAAAAATTTTGTAAATTTCAAAAAAGTATACAAAGACTCATATAAACATTTTTTAACATGGTAGGATAGAAGAATCCAATCATATGAGACAATAAAAAGAATAATGTGAAATAAATTTTGGATTCCAGCTCATGCTTTCCTTTCTTGCAATCAGATCCTCAACATACGCACAAGCGAATAGAATGCGAGCAGTAATCAATTTAAAATGCAAAGTCACAAGCATGCTTTAATGATAATACATTCATGCAAACAACCATCACATTAGACCCTTACATATATGAAATAGTTGCAATCATGTGAATGGTTTCTAAACAAAAAAGATATAGTAAAACAAATTGCATGTCATGGGCCTATGAATGCCTAAGTTTTGTGCTCATTAATTATCTAAAAGAAAGCTTGTACATGTGCCATGAGCCAAGACTATGCTCCGTGAATAGAAAAGCCACCTAAACAAAAAATCTTTAATACGATAATGCAGCTTGCAATTGCACATCACGGATCATACTGCCATTTTAAGTATGCAGGGCACGTCAAATCACTTTAAAAAATCATGTCTATGCGTCCCCTAAACATACCAAGCAAATGTACTAAAAACCTGCTAATGCATTATGCAAGCACATGAAAAAAGTAATCTACTAGTGAATGTGCAAGCGCATTTATTAAGTGTATTGAAAATTATGCAAGCATGTAAGTGCATTGCATAAGAGCTTCAAGAAATGCACAAGCATGTTGGGAAATCGCATCAAAGAGTTTGTGCAACACCTTTGAATATTGAAATCAATTTACATGCATAAGCTTAGACCAATGCATTAAACACCTAAATTTGAGCTTGAGAATGTTGCGTGATTTAAGATGAATGAACATGATTTTGAATGCTTATAATTATCACAAAAAGCTTGCTCAATTAATGCAATGCGACATATTATTGTACCTTTGCATTTTGAAAGTATAGAGTGATATGTCAAATACTTATTACT
This sequence comes from Dendrobium officinale, assembly GCA_019514585.1. Lineage (NCBI taxonomy): Eukaryota > Viridiplantae > Streptophyta > Magnoliopsida > Asparagales > Orchidaceae > Dendrobium > Dendrobium officinale. The sequence goes on along the minus strand of CM033699.1, from coordinate 4,935,194 downwards.
AATCCTCATCTTTTATTTATGCAGAATGGATCTTCATAGTACACCTTTCACTGAACAACTTAAATGTGGAGCCAACATCCAGCTCACCAACGATCTTACAAATACTAGAGATGCTCGTGCCATTGGCAATACTAGAGATGATTATATCACCATCCAATTTTGTGGCCTGCAAATTTTTACTTTCACTATCATGGTTGTCGCCACTACTTTTCACGGCATGCCTATTTGAGCGCATACTAGAAGGCCTCATTTTGGCTGAAGCATCTGCGTAACATGCACACCTTCCCATACAACGATCAAGGCTGATTGAAGCTGCCATCATCGCAAAGGCCCCACATAAGATCTCAGTCTTCAAAAAACTACAATATCTAGCCCCCAATCATGAAGGAAAACTGCCACTTTACAAAAGCTCTAACATAACTACAAACACTATCACCATGCCAACTGAGCCTTTCAAATCTGAAAGACCTTGTTCCTCATTTGGAGAACAACTGTCCGGCAAGTAGAAGAAAAGAATAAATGCTGAACTACATGCTCAACAATTTCAACCCGAGCAACAACCAACACAACCAGCTCTGGAATCAAAGTGAGTATTCTCATCTACAACAAATTTATAAATCTAAAATATGTGAAAAGGTATAGCTCTGTTGGCGACCTGAAGAAATCTTTCTGGACTCAACAATGTCAGGACCCTGCAATGCAAAGGAATAATCTCGAATCTATGTTTGCCAAAAGTGCACAGTGTCCTCAAGCTCATAAAAGAATGGGCTTGATGAAGAAGCACCACCAAAGGCTAGTTATTACATAGGCCATAAAGGCTCCTAATAGCCACCTATCACCCATTGTGATAGCAGAAGAACCCACACAAGCTCCTCAAGGTGAACATCAGGGTGTAACACTTAGGCTATGTATCCAAGGCCATACAGGTGATCTACATGATGAGGCATCATAATGAGCAGTCCCCCATAAAATTCTCCCAACACCACCACAAGATTGGATCTACTACCGGCTACCGCTATAACAACTATCCCTCCTGAGGACCAAGCAGAAAATCCAAGTTCATCTTCATGAGATGAATTAGAAGAGGAATGAGAGGAGAATTATCTTGCATTAATACAAAAGAATACATTTGCATTAATACAATCCATTTTGCATGGCATGCATTCCACTTTTAGTGAGATTGCAAATGTCATAGAGCTTGATGGTTTGAATTAAATAGCGGTGGCATGCCAATATCATATGCATTATACCACACATTATATACTAGTCATAGATAGCATCCATGATACACCAACACTTCATGTAAAGGTGAATAAGGGTGGGCCACATCATTCTTTTGTTGTGTACCGGTGCTGTGTACAGGGTGACGTGGCGCATTCTGATTCGCCTCTGGACAGTCCGGTAACCGCACAAAATAATCTCTCGGCACGAAAGCTGGCCCAACACTCATCCGAAACATTTATCATGTGCTTAATTAAAAAAATTGAATATTCATGACCTAAAAACTTAAATAAATTTTCACAAAAAACACACTTTTTATTTTTTATTTCCCTCTCCAACTCTTCTCTTGCAAATCTTGTTGCCCAATGATTTTCTTTCTCATATGCTTGGCTAGGTTTTGGGTCGACATGGCTGGATCTAAAATCCAATCGCCAACTCAAAGCTCAACTCACGCATGCACGTCTCCCAACTCGACGCTAAAGCTTAACTCCAAAGTCCAATAATTGACGTTCTTTACCCCCTCCACGCCAAAATCAACCACAAAGAATGAGACAACGACTAGCATCCTCTCCTTTAGATATCGAAACCCAATGTCCTTCAAATAAACACTAAATAATCAAAGGGAATGGAGATGAATCCTCCAAATAAATAATTTTTAACTATAGCTCAATAAGTTTATTATAGAACAAAACATCATTAATAAAAGAATATCAAAATAATATAAAGTTTCAATTTCCATGCTATGATTTTGTATGCCATTTTTTAAGTTGTGCTATTTAATATTTTGTATATATTTTATATGTATTATGCAAGAAAAAATAATAAGCATAAATATAACTCTTAATGTTTATCTATTTATCTCATTTAATTTTCATGCAATATTTTATACGTATTCGCAACAGAAATACTAATGCTTAGGTCTATTTGAGAAGTTCATTAAGAAGAAGATTCAATTGGTACAATAAGCTTAATCATATCATTATCACGGGGTAAGAAGACAATAGCTGGTGTTATTATTTCATCAACATCGTGATTGTCTTGATCAATTTCTCCTGATATAAGAGGCATGTTTGTAATCACTAACATAATGTCACCATCATTTGAACTTGATCTTTAAAACTATTGAATTTTTTTTTTTAGTTTGACAATCAGTTACTATTAAACAACTTGTTATTCCATATTTTCATCTGGTTAAATCATGGAAGTGCTAAGTCTTCAAATTCATTTTAATAAGCCAAGGACCTTCATTCCCGCATTCAAAATATCTTAAAATGTCATCCCACCCAAATCAACGATCAATGGCAAGGGGCTTCAATTTGCTCACTCCTGGCCAGACCTAAGATTAATGGTGGAGGTCTTTGATACATGTTTAAACTTTAAAAATCCATTTCCTCTCTTGCTTAATATATATACATATATTAACAGAGGAGAGAAAAGAGGGTGTGCGGTCGGTCGAGTGAGAGAGATGAGAGATTGGCAAGGATCTTGTGTGCAAATTCAGAGGTGGATCGAGAGCAAAAGGCGGAATCAGACGGATTGGACTAGCGGGCTCGTTGGTGGCTTCTTGTGTTCGATCGTGTGGGAGGTCGATCGTTGGCGGCTTCTTGTGTTCGATCATGTGGGAGCGACAGGCCTATTGCGAATAGAGAACGGGAGAGAGCGAGAAGGGCCAGGGCTTCCACTGCTTTTGTTGGCTTTGATCATATGCGGTAGTCGGAGGTGGGGGGGCTGGTTACCAGCAGTCGAGGTCGGAGAGAGCACAAGAAGAGATGGAGGCTAGGCTTCAGATTCCTTGTATCTATAATTATCAAATGCTTGTGTCTGGGTGATGTAGACAAAGGGGGGTCAACTCATGTCCAAAATAAATCAATTTTGGCCTCCCTCGAGTTTACAAGCTCAATCAAAATTGAGCTGAAATTTTAGCTCATTTATGAGCTGGTCTTTAGTTCACTTATTGAACTAAGGGTTAACTCATTATTAGCTAACATTTTAGTTCATATTTATCTTTTTATTAAATGTTATTTCTATAGTTTTTTATTGTTTTTATTTATGATGTCTCTTGGGTTCCAAAAAGGGCTTTTGGAATCCCAAGAAAGTTGTTTCGTTTTCCCATGTCGTGGCTCCTTGGCTTCCACCATGGGCTGCTGTTTTCCGTGCCTTTGCCCCTTGGATTTCCGACCGGCTGCTGGTTTTCTGAGCCTGGGAGTTTTCCCGTGGCTTTGGCGCCTTGGTTTCGTGCGGCCTCCTTGGCTCCCGTAGTTGCTCCTTCGGTTCCTAGGCTTGGGCTGTTTTTCAGTAAAAAGCAATAGGGTTATGGTTTGTAATGTTTGGAATTCCAATGATAATTCAATGTTTGTGTCTTTTGGTATTCCCCTTTCATACCTATAAATATGAGGGGCTTGTAATGTTTAAAAATAGTGAATGAAATGTTATTTTTGTAAAAGTTATAACCTGCGGGTTTGCTTGGAAAAGCTTGCGAGCTTTGTCTGTCTTCTTTCTCATCCCCTCCGGAAATCTTGCGAGCTCTTTCCAACCTTTCTTCTAGGCTTCTAATCTCTTTCGTCTCTCCGCAAGTGCCACTCCACCTGTATCCGTCTTCTAATTATGAAGCAATTTTAGGGTGTCATTTTGTTTGCTAGTCGTTTAATTTTAAGAGTTGTAAGTCTTTATTTATAAAAGTGTTCGTTTATATGAAATGTAAGAGTTTGTTCTAATATCTCTAAGTGATTCCCTTCTATCTTGGTACTTCGTCCCCTCTTCTTTTGTGGGTTCAAGAAATATAGGCTCCCCTATATTTTCTTGCCCGCATCACTGGGTCTGAGAGAGCATCTATTTTGTGTCGTGAGAGTAAGTTAGGCCAGTCTGTGAGATTGCGGGGGAAGTGGGGTCAGCGGTGGGGTCCAATCGTAGGTTACAAGTCAACAAATACATGCTGACGCTGAAAAAAGAAACTTGCACATATTAATTTTAACAACAGCTCTTGACGAATAGCAGATGAATGCTTACCTTTGCACAGCTAGAACTACACAAACTCAAGAAAATAAACTTCAAAGAAAATAGAATCATTGATCTCACCTTATTGTTCCTAGCCATGCCAAATAAAGTTGATTGAAAACGTAATGTTTCACTTCCTGCCATAGCATCAAGTTGTTCCTCAGTCATGTTCTCAGTGTACTGAACATTTGCCATTTGTTGAATGAGCTCCTGTAAATTTGATGTCAAAATAAATAAGACACAAGCAACCTGCTGAAGAAAATAAAGATTGACGTGAAACTACTAGACAAACAGCAAACCTGAAGCAAAACAAGCTCAATACCCACTCCCTTCTTCAGTTGATTAACAAGATACTGGAAAAGGCCTCTCAACTCCATTGAGGGGTACTTCTTGCACCTGCAAGAAATCTAGTGATGATTGGAATGCCTAACAATTATATATATATTGTGGGGTGCATCCGTCCACTCTATCTCTAGTTCATGAAATACAGAAAAAAAAAAAAAGTAGAAATCTACACCAGTATGCAGTCAGTAAACGCCTCATCCAATGTAAAAACAATCTGACCGCAAAGAGAGCAATATATCAAAGACGATAACCTCATTAAAAATGCATTAAAATGGCACTCATCTAGAATTGGGAGACACTATCGCTTCAACACACCTTATCCAAGCACCTACAAGAGAACCATGCTCACAGTTCACTGCAGTAGTTACAGATATTATATTATGTACCTAATGGTTTAGATATCAATATATATATAGATATGAATGTTTGTATGTTATCCAAAAAATGAATAATCAAGATTTTATTACTACATTTATCACACATGGCCTCTTATCTTAAAAACAGGGAAAGCATATTATGTATCACCTTTCTCCGCTAGGAATTTTGGTTCATGATAATCTCAAACACATTTTAATATATTAAATAAATAATGGTTTCATGGCTAAACTCTCATATAAAACCTATTTTTCAAAAAAAATTGTGGCACTATTGACAAATTGAATAGTTTTTTATTACAGACTATGAAAATGGAAATAAGCTTGAATTTCAAATATTGAAAACCGGGGCAGTAAATTCATAAAATTAGAAGCATTCAGGGCTAGACATAAAACAAATCAGAAACAGTTTCTGTAGGCAACCCACCCAAGAAGCTCTTTCTCAGAAGGCATTAAGGTCAACAAAATATTGAATGCAAGTTCGAATTTAATGAACTGCTGACTTTCGGAAACTTGAGAAACAAATCATGATTTTCCATCTAATAGCTTACACAAGCAAAACAAAAAGTAACCAATCCAAAAAACAGGTAGATGTGATCCATAATATTATAAATTAAGACAACATAAAAAAAGAAACAAAATAATGCCAGTATAATTTGCCGAATTCAAAGAGGGAAGATCCTTACAAGTGACCCCAAAAAGATGCAAGAGACTGAAGCCAGTCTGATAAATTAAGCCCATCATCTTTTAGCTTCTCACGCCCACCTTGTGCCAATCGTTCAATTACAACATATTCTAGAATATCATACTCTAACTGCACACACGCACAAAAAAAAAAAGTCTTTTAGGTATTTACAGCAAAATCAGTAAAAGAAAATACTCTACCAAAAATGTAAGCAACAGGAATAATGCGTTCAAAACTAAGGTTTGAAAGATATGAGGAAGGGAGACATGACCACATGTTTATTGCAACATTAGGGAATGGGATTAGGCCAGTAGATTTAAGGCCTAGTTAGCAAAACCGAGAGAAGACTGTTAATTCTGGTGATGCATTAAGAAATGCTCATCGCTTTTTGATGAAAGGAGAAGAACAACAACCGTGTTAGACGATAAGCTGCAATTGATTGTCACAAAGTAGAGGGTCATGCTACACCTTATTCCCCTAAAATTTAACAGATCTTCAAGGTGGTGTTAGAGCTTGAATTTATAAAGTTAACATTTCCACCATCACCAATAAGCATTTCACATTCTCCCTTCCAACTCCTCCTTTAAGCTTACGAACGGTGAAAAGTTTGCTTGTACTATCTTCCAGCCTTCAAACTAAGCTTACACGATAGTGTAAGAACTTTGCCAATATCTTAGGTTTGCTCATCAGAAGGAAGATGGACACAAAGAGTGTCATTGGAAATGCCTATACATAAAATAGTCAAGGGGAAGAGCTGAAAAACTTCTGGTTGAATTTAAAAACAAAGAATTTAAGGAAATTCTAAAAACTCATCACCACCATTTGCTTTGGTAAATCGATGTTTGTTTGATTTTTTTCAATATTAAACTATATATTCTTTAAAATAAAATATATATAGTATTTGAATCAATTTCACGATGATTTATGCTATGAATAATCTAGATTAGTGGGACAATCAAGAAATGAAATTTCAGGAATTTTTGAAAAAAAATGTTGTTCCTTGGCTATTGGGCCAATTAAAAAAAAGGCCCTTTTATGGAATTAAATTATTCAATAGATAAAAACCTTATGCCAATATTAATTCCTATATGTAATGACTCCTTTGAGAAAGAAACTGTTCATATGGAAGCTCTCTTTGAAAATTTCAGTTTTCAGGTCATGTTAGACACAAGCACCTGACCCTATATACAAACACATATAAAAGCATCACTATTTGTGTGGCATGTGCTCTAAATATGGCACCAAGATGGGAGTATGATGTGACAGCCAAGGAATCCAAGAAGATTATTAAGTTTGATGGACCTACCACCGCTAGCTACCGATAAGATTTAGGCACTAAATTTCTGTTTGCTTAATAAATGCCACAACAAAGCACATGAAATAATTTGCAATGCTCATTATCTTTTGCTCATGAATGATATTTATAATTTATTTCATTATTATCATGCTTGAAACATGTGGTCTACAAAAATTTGTACCCTAGCCTCTCCGCGCCTCTTTAGTTGACGGGAAGAGTTTTAACGGATTAAAATTATGGGGTAAATTTTCAGAAGGCAGATTAGACTTTATTAGATACTACCCAGAGATTTCGCCTCATTTTGCGAGGACTTTATGATCTGAGTTCTGGTTTCCTATAAGCGCAAACCCCTATAATTAATTACTCCTCCCGATAATGAGAGAAAACTTTAAATTAAGAATAGTCGTGAGATAAACACTGAGTACCTATCGTATAGTAGCAGCAACTTTAGAGATTTTAAAATTATATTTTAGGAATTTTTAAGATTTGAAATTTATCACTCTAAAATTTAAAATGGGTGATGGGGGAATAAGGACGAGCCCGATCAAGATCACATGGTTTCGTTGACCTAAGCTGTCAAGGTCCCTCGTCTACTTAGTTAGTGGAGGTAAACGACCCAACCCGACAGAAGGAACCTGTTAGGATCTTCAATGAGAGGAAGAATCACTTCCTTCTTAAGCTTCTTGGGAGAGGAGGGGGGAGAGAGGGAAGGAGACAAGGAGAGAGCTGAATCAGAATTATCATTGCTTAATCATGTTCACTAATACAACCTATAGCTTTATTTATAGGCAATAAGTAGCTACATCAATGGCAATACAAGCCATTCAAGAAACTAAAGAAAGTATAAACCTAAATCTTGGACTAATATCAAATAATCCACACCTTGGTCCTAGATTTACACAACTAAAAAGGATATATGTTGTTCACAAAGAACAGCCCCGCCAGTCTTTCCCGCCAATTGTGTCCACCGGACGGTTAACAACTCCTTAAGAACTGCAACACCTCTTGACAGATCTTCTCCTGTGGAACTGCATGTATTTTGCATATTGAAGATTTGTGGATATAGAATTTTTATTTAAACTTGAGCCCCTAACAATTAACTTTACGATTTGGGGGCATTGCTTTGAAATTTGTGTGGAACCTCATGTTGAAAGTTTGTCAACATGGACATCTTCGGGGTGGAGAAATATTTGTATTTTGCTTTGAGGTTTGAGTATTATGAAAATAAGGTCCCCTCCAATTAAGATTTTATGTCAACACAATCATCATCAAGGTGTTACATAATTAGTTATTTAAGCCTTATCATCTCTGTTCACTTACTAAAAGAGGACCAGGTTTAACGATTGATGATTATACAAACACTAAAATTGAAGATTTATATTTTAAGATGAATTTCATTTAGAAAGCCTCCGAAGAGTTACAGTAGATTTGTGATTAGGCGTTTGCTTGTTAATCCAAGCCTAGTCAACTCCAGTCCTTTCAAGGAGGATGAAACTTGAAATATTTGACCCGCGTAGCATTCTCGGACTATTAGATTTAGAAATCAAATCTAACGATCGGAGCACATGCGAATGTATTTTCAACAATAGATTGGAGCTATTATAGGGGTACTTGAAAATTTGTATTGAATCCGTGAAGCATTCTCTATCAGAGCATGGTTACCCGGGATGCAGACTCGACGGAGTCGAGCTCTTTTCCTCCCCGGGAGAATGATGCGGACATCCGACGGTGGACGTTAATCAAAGGAAGAGACGAAAATCGACGGCTTAGATCACTCCTTTTTTTGTTTATTAATTGTATTTTGATTTAGTTTTGCATTTGTCATTTTTACCTTTATTTAAGAGTCTTGTATTATGTAAGCCCAAGGGGCAAAGTTGTCTTTTAATTTCTTTTAAAGCCTATATATAGAGGCTCTTGCTCTTGTATTAGATCAATGATGAGTTATTAAGAAATAAAATTTTCTTTGCACTTGTGTTCTTTGGAGAGAACTTGGGTGAGATTCCTATGAGAGGGAATCGGAGTTTCCACCAGCCGTAGAATGGGTCCAGGCTCGTGGCGTGAAGTCCCTTGGAGAAGGGCAATGTAGTACCCGTCAGCCGCAGGATGGGTCCGGGCTCACGGTTGTATCTTCTATATTTTATTTATTTTCCTTCTTATTGCGCTCCTAGTCGTCATTTTTATCCATCTCCTCCCACGGGTCACCCCAACTGCCGCCCTCCCCTTACCAATTCACTTCCCTAACCAATCCACCCTCCTTCCCACTCGGCTATCCATCCTCCCCTCCCAAACCGCCAACTTCCATCAAGCCCTAACCTAATTCCTTCCCACTCGGCTATCCATCCTCCCCACTCGGCTATCCATCCTCCCCTCCCAAACCGCCAACTCCCATCAAGCCCTAACCTAGCAACCGGTCATATCCCAATCCCCTTTGCCTCCAAAATTTCAAACCTTCCTCCCTACTTACCTTTTTCCTCCAAGCCTCCTTTGGAAAACCTTGATTGTTCAATCAAATTTGAATTTTGAAATCTTTCCAAATTTAGAACTCTATTTTTGGAAGTTTTCAAATCAAATCCACATTAACCTCTAATTATATTGGATTTAAATTTCAAAACCTTTCCTAATTCATCAAACCTATTTTAGGAAAGTTTTAAATTAAATCCATTTGAATCTCAAATTCAAATTGGATTTATTTAAACACTTTCCTAATTCTTAAAAGCCTTATTTAAGTAACCCAAATCACCTCCCCAATCTCCTCCATCACCATTAAGCCGCCGGCCCCATATATTAAATCCTAAAGATTTATTTCCTAAAGCCCCTACTCTCTCTTGAAAATAATTCAAACCCATCCGCCTCACCTGGCCGAAATCCCTCCTGTGCATCCACCTCTTAAAATCTTACCAAAAATCCTGATTCTATTTTGGAATTAACTCCATCCCCGTTTCCCCCCTTGCTGGCCGAATTTTCCCAATCCCCTTACATTAGTTTTCTCCCTTAAAACCTCCCAAACTCCCTCCACGTGGAATTCTCCTAGCCCCCAATACTGCTGCCAGAGGATTTCCAGCCGCTGTCCTTGTTTCCCCACCCTACGGAAGCCTCAAAACTGCTGCTGCCCTGGAAATTCCAGCAAAGGAAAATCATTGTGCCGCTGCCAGAACCCTCCTGCTGCTGTCCAACGCCCTCTTATGGCTGCTGTTCGGATTTCCTGAGACATACAACTTGTCGTCCAGCCGCTTGGAAGGATCCCTAACCTCTATCCAAGGATTCAAGACCAAGATTGATGGTTGTTCCCACTCAGAAATTGCCAAAAGTTGCTGTTTAGATGTCGATTTGCTCTTCAAGACCCATAGGACTCAAAACCCCATACCCGTTCTACATCATTCTCATATCTTACATTTAGGAACTTTAATGTAAATCTTGGAGCACATGCGGAGAATATTTTGGCATATCAGAGCTATTGTATGGGTTTTTTAGCAATTTTAGCCAATTTTTTTTAATGATTTTTATCCACTTATTTATTTATTTATTCCATTAATTATGTGTGGCGGGAGGGGTGTCTTCCACATTTGAAAATTCGACAGCTCCCAACGTCCCCTGCCTGCGAAGGGAGGTAGGGAGGGCACTTTCCCTTTCAATCCGCCCGAACAAATAGGATTTGACAACCGAGGGCTTCGGGACGTTGAGTAGTCCCAGCATAAGTCTTTAATCTTTAATTTGCTCACAACACTTGCTAATGTAATTTTAAAAAAAAACTCTTTTTAATTTTCCTTGAAAATTTAGCAGCTTTTTGATGCCTCCTCCCCAAGAATGGAGTTTGGGAAGGCACTTGTCCTTTCAAATCCGCCAGGTTAGATAAGATTAGACAGCCGAGGACTTCGGGACACTAATTAGTCCCGGTATGGGTGTTTGGTGATCCCTGTTGTAGTACCTATTATTATTATTATTATTATTATTATTGACAAACTTGTCCTACCATGCCACTCGTTGGAAGGAGTATGGGGTCGATCGGGCTGGGCGCAGCAGATTGGGAAGGATCAACGAGCTTGTAGAATCAAGTTGAGAAGTTGGGAGTGGGATCATATTGGAGCACAGGATCAAGATGAAGGCTACAATCGGGGTCGGGTGCAGGCGGAAGTTGGCTTCATGTAGGAGCATGCACAGCAAAAGACGGATCGGTGGATGGGATCTCTGTGTGCAGCACAGGAAGGTCGGGAGAGAAGGATCGACGGCTAAGCTTCGCATGCAGGTCCGTGCGAACGAACTGGGAGGGACAAGCGAGGCTTTCTTACTTGCATGAGTTTGAATCAGGAAAGTCAGCCGAGCAGTTCCTTTGGAGATTTTAGCATCGTGTGGGGGGGTGAGTGGGCGGTTGTGAGATCGTGTGTGAGTGGGGTAGTGGAAGCTTGCCAATGATTAGAATACAACGATCAACAAAAGAATGCTCTTGTTTTTAATGCAATTAGGTTGTCACGAAACCTTGCTTCATATCTAATTGGAAAGGCTTATGGAAACCATGAATCATCTACTAAGTTGAGAGATTCAACAAAACTCACTATTACGATTTTTAAAAGCAAAAGAAAAGAAATCGCACCAAATTAAAGTTTTAAAATAAGGTCATTTTTACTTTCCAATATAGCATTATGCATTATCTTTATACAAGGACTTTTCCCTTAAATATAATATCTAAATAGATAGACAAACAGTTATTGATGACATAAGCTCCACTGGTCATTAGCATAAAAATGTTCTTAGAAATTGTTACTTTAATTATCACCGTAATAAAAGTAGATACACTAGGAGATGTTAGGGTTGGTGGTGCCCCTCAGTCTCTTAGGCAAAATATAGAAACAGAAAACAAGAAACAACAAGCTTTATGCCAAAATACTTAAAAAATAATTTTGCCATTTGAAAATTCGACAGCCTCCCGACATCCTCTTCCTGTCAAGGGAGATAGGGAGGGCACTTTTACCTAGGGGTGTCAATTTCGGGTTACGGGTTGGGTTCGGGTCTAACCCAGAACTGACCCGGGTTCAAACGGGTCGACCCTAACCCGACCCGGCGGGATGCCGGGTTGACCCGACCCGACCCGGGAAGGTCGCGCGCGGTGCGCGGGGTCGCGCGGTGCGGCGGGGTAGCGCGGTGCGCGAGGGCGCGGGGTCGGGCGAGTCGCGCGTGGTTGGGCGAGGCGCGTGGTCGCGCGGGTCATGTCCGCGTGGTCAGGTTAAAACAGGTTGGCAGGTCAACCCGGCAACCCGCCGAGTCAACCCGAACCCGACCCATTTTATAAACGGGTCGAAATCTCTAACCCGAACCCGACCCGGTTCGGGTTGACCCAAACCCGAAATTTTCGGGTCGGGTTCGGGTCGGGTCAAATGTTGACAGCTCTACTTTTACCCTTTCAATCTGCCCGGCCAAATAGGGTTCGATAGCCAAGGGCTTCGGGTCATTGACTAGTCCCAGTATAAGTCTTTAATCTTCAATTTGTTCGTGGTGTCTATTAATTTAACTTAAAAATACTCCTTTTTCATTTTCCTTGAAAATTCGGTAGCCTTTCAACGCCCTCTCCTCGCAAAGGGAGGTTGGGAAGGCACTTGCCTTTAAAATCTGCTTGGTCGGATAGGATTTGACGGCCAAAGACTTCGGGATGCCAATTAGTCCCGGTACGAGTCTTTGGCGATCCTTGTTGTAGAACCTATTATTATTATTATTATTATTATTATATAACACAAACTTGCCATGCCATGCCACTCATTGGAAGGAGTTAGGGTCCGATCTCGCTGGACTGCTAGGCGCACGAGATTGGGAAGGATCGACGAGCTAGCGAGATCAAGTTGAGAATCCCGGAGTTGAATCAAGTTAGAAACTAAGTGCAGGATCGGGTTGGAAAGTCAAGCACAGGATCAGGAAAAAGGCTACGATATGGGTCGGGCGATGCTAGCTTCAGGTAGGAGTGTGCATGGCAGAAGATGGAATGGGCAGCTGAGATCTCTGTGTGCATCATAGTGAGGTTGGAAGAGAGGGATCGACGGCTGGGCTTCATGTGCGGGTCCATGTGAACGCATAGAAGAGAGGCAAGCGAGGCTTTCTTACATGCATGAGTTCGAATCAGGAGCATCAAGCGAGCGGTTTCTTTGGGGTTTTAGAGCCGTAGAGTGGGTGAGTGGGCGGTTGTGAAATCATGTTTGAGTGGGGTATTTGGAGCCGGTCGGTGAGTAGAGGTCAACGGTGATGGGGACATCAGATCATCATGGAGAGTTTATCAGAGACGCGGCTGTCGATCTACGGCCACGATCGAGTCTTTATATTTATGAGTCGTTGTATTTTTATTTTATTTTATTTAGTTGCTTATGTGTTTTCTTTCCCGTTGTACCCCTCTTATGGGAGTTATCGTATGTGAGCCCAAAGGGCGTTTGTGTCTTTTGTTTCGAGACATGTTGTAGGAGGCTATTTAAAGCCCCATTTTATTCTATTATGGCTGATGAACGAACGAATGAATGATTTTTGAGAATTTTGTTTTCTTGCTTGCTTGGAGCATTGTGAGAACTTGTGAGTTCTAGTGGAGAGAGCTTCCTTGGAGAGGAAGGAGATGGCGCAATACCCACCAACTTAGATAAGTCGAGTTCGTGGCTCTTTTTTAATCATCTTTGTTTTTCTCCTATCTTTTTTTTTTTTCCCACCATTACTCACCGGTTTCCTCCACCTCACCCACCCACTTTCCCCCTTGAACCTCACGGCCCAACATCCCCACCTCCACCCCAAGCCGCCGGCCATCGCACCCAACCATCCCTCCCGAAATTCCCACGACCTCGCATTGCCCGAATTCCTCCTTGCCGCCGACCATAGCCCTTGACCGCCGGCCTTGAGCCCTTGCCGCCGATCACCTCTCCTCTTTCCCCTCTTTGATGTGTTTCCTATTGTGGATTTGTTATGATATGGAATATATTTGAATTTGAATTCATAATATTTGAAATTCAAAATATTTCCTAATATACTAACTCTATTTTAGGAAAGTTTTTGAATGAGATCCCTTTGATTATTTTCATCAATTGGATTTAATTTTAAACTTTCCTGATCCTAGAGCTGAAATTAGGAAGCTCTAATTAATTCCCCTAATTAATCCCTTCACCCTGCATGCTGCCGCCCCTTTCCTATCCCATTAAAATTTTGAATTATTTTCTAATCTAATCAGGAAATAATTTGAAATCAGCCTTAAATCTCTCTTGACCGAATTCCTTATTCCTGCTGCTTGGGTTATTTGGTTTCCTAAGAGGACCAAGGAAGGACCAACACTTTAAGAAAGAAATAAATTCTTCCCTAATCCCTTCTCTGTTTGCCGCCCAACTCCCGTCTCCCTCTCAGACCCGTCACCTCTCATCCCCCATCTCCACCTGCTCTCATGAGGCTAATTCTTGGGCTGCCTTGAAGTCCTTTCCTCCAGCCCTTTCCTTCACATCCAAAATCTGAGAATTCCCTCAGATTTTTGGAAGTAAAGTCTGCCCAAAATTTCAGATTTTGAGACCAATTCATGGAAGGAGATCTCCAACCCATTACAAGAAAAATCTAGTTCACCTCGTGACTATTCAAGAGACGTATCTTACTTGCATCGAAGGAAGTCATAGACGGAGACATTGAAGACAACGAGTGACGGATCTCTATGTTTCCTTAAGCAAAGGTTTTCCCTTTCTCACTTGCATTTTATTTCTTCTAAATCTAAATTCTCATTGGGTGGTTGTCATCACGAAAAGCTTCTTCAAATTGCTCTTGCCAAGCTTAGCCATTTGTAGGAATTGAGTGTAGTCTTCTATGCATCCTACGTCTCGTTGTTAGATTAGGGATTTAATTTGAAAACTACTATTCGGTATTGTTTTATTTTTCTCAATTATCTTGATAGTTCAAATTCGGAGCATGTGATTTCGCTTACGCAATTGATCGCTTCATTTGTCTTAATCGTCGTTTGAAAATTGCTTATAATTTTGTTCTGAAATTATTCTAATTCAATAGTTGTGCAATGCTCAAATGAAACCATAACCATAACATCTAAGTAGTCCTGCATCAAACGGTCAACAAAAGAAAGCACATGTTTTTAATGCAATCAGGTTGCCATGAAATCTTGCGTCATATTTAATTGGAAAGGCTTATGGAAGCCATGAATCATCTACTGAGTTGAGAGATTCAGCAAAACACACTATTGCGATTTTTAGAAGCAAAAGAATAGAAATCACACCAAATTAAAGTTTTAAAATGAGGTTGCTTTTACTTTCAAATATAGCATTATGCGTTATCCTTATATAAGAACTTTTCCCTTAAATATAATATCTGAATAGATAGACCAACGGTTATTGATGACATAAGCTCCACCGGTCATTAGCATATAAATGTTTATAGAAATTGTTACTTTGATTATCACCATAATAAAAGTAGATACATTGGGAAATGTTAGGGTTGGTGGTGTCCCTCAATCTCTCAGGCAAAATATAGAAAAAAATAGCAAGAAACAGTATGTTTTATGCCAAAATATTTAAGAAACAATTTTGCACCTGTGTTAAATATTTGAAAGCATCTACAACAGGTGTTATCATATCCTTGTATGCCTCAATCTGCAAGACAAGGTTGTACCATCAGATTTATAATAAAATTCAGAATGAATGAATCTGGCAATTTAGAATTTAGAATTTATAAATGGTAAACAACATTTCAGATAAACATGATACCTGGTGAACAATGGTTCGTAAAACAGTCATTGGATTAGCATGAGCAAGCTTGGCCACCATACGACCAAGTTGCTTTAAGTTTTCCTTGGCAAGTCGTTTCAATAATCTACGAGTGTCCAACTGAAAAAAGATAAATAAAATGTTTAACCATACAACCATGCAAACATAAGGAATTGAGAGAAACTTTCATGAACCTTTGCAATCTGCCTTGCAGCAAGGACCATAGGAATGCATTCATCGTCCTTCTCCCATTCACCATACAGACGATAACGGGCCTACAAATATCAGCCACCTCCATAAAATACTGTAAAACCTCTAATAAAGGAATAATAACAAAGAGAAAATCATGGAAACCTCATATGGAAGTAGGGAAAGAACTTCCCATATTCCCTGCCCCACTGCTGGATTTGCAGGTATTAACTGCAACGATGGGAGCAAGCAAGCTCCTAGAGCCTCCTCAACCCTCAACCTGGCTTCCTTGGCTTGAAAGCCAGGATGTTTTCTAGTTACGTCCCCAGTAACATGAGAAAGTAGGTTTCCAGCAACACTAGCAGATTCCTGAGCCGAAAGGTAGTATGCTCTTAAAACTCGGCAAACCTGCATAGAAGAAATTGAATAATTTTAACTTTATTGTTTAGATAGAAAACCAAAATAGTAATTCCAACTTCATTATAAATAATCTTATGCTAGCTTAAAGACAAGATAGTTAATAGTAAAATTAAAAAATTAAAAAATAACTTTATACTAACCAATCAAACTCAACAATTACAACAAAGGGTGGATTATCAAGTACATAACAAAATTTTTTTTTATAATTTCCAGGCCATGCCATCAGTTCATGAGCTGAATGGCACGTATTGCATACAGGACCAGTAGCTGAAAGCCGTAAATTGCCAAAATAGTAAACCTTGCTTAATCAAAAACCAATGACTATAATCACTATTCACATTAATGCATTTAAGATTATTTCTAGGCTCAATGACCGATCAAATTGATTTATCAAATAATAACTACTCAAATAGCACAAACCCTGGAAATATTTGACAAGCAGAACACAAGCGGTTATTCTTCATAAAACAGTACATCACAATATATTATCCAAAACCACCTTACCCTTCTAATTAATGCCATACCTTCTGCAAAAGAATGGTATCACGATGTAGGTAAGGACCAGCAGCAGCAAGCATTTGAAAAAGATCCCTCGAAAGATCAACCTGAGGAACTGGAATTGATGATGTAATTACCGACTCTGTGGTATCTGAACAAGTGGTAAAGGAGTTGCCAATGTTTTGGAGACGTTTATGACAAACAATATCATAAGAGGAGGCGATGCTCTTCTCTATAGCCCTATCAAGATAGATAATATCCTTTAAGAATGTAACATGTCAACCGGGCCATAAAATTACCATAAATTAGTACGCCTAAATAGCAACAAAAGATTCATAAATCCACCTCAATTGAAGGGGATAAGGCCAACGAAGATCACAACAAGATTTGACAACAAAGATGTAAAAAAAAAAAAGCATGGCAATTCATTTGTACAAGTCAATGATGTTACCATGTTTGCAATATAAAGTACAATATATAACCCTACAGAAAGTCGTCAGAATCATGCAAATAATCAGATGTTTTGCAATATAACCGAAAAAAAAAAATAATTTCAGGCGCCTTAAAGAACATAGAAATGGAATATTCTAAAATATATATTGCATGGAAGTAAAAAGAGTGCAATTAAGCAAACATTGCTTAGAAGACTCACAATGCAAGCAAGTCAAATCTTGAAAAAAAACTCAATTATTAGAATGAGGATTACATGTGTACCTAAATAAGCCCTCACAGACAAGAATATGTGCAACGGGGTTCAGATGGGATAGCCGATCAAAGAGAACTTGAGCATGATACCTGGAAAAGAAAGAAACACCAACATAACCAAAGGTACAAGACAGCCAAATATAACACATACTCTTAAGACTGAACATAAGAAAAATGAGTTCATATTAAAAAATTGCACATAAACGGCATACAAGGAAGAAGTCGGTAAAATCATAAGAAAACACATTAGAATACAGGAAAAAAATCTTTCAGAAGGTAAAAAGCCTTAGAATCTTTAAAACACTTAGCTTATCCTTGTTATAGACTAATTTTACAAAACTTAGTTAATAAATTAGAACAGGATGAAAACTCCCTTCTATTGTAACCACAGGCTGGCCTAAAGTAATGAAAATGAACTTCCTGCTGCCTCCAAGCCACTAGAGTAGCTATTCCCAGGATAAACCAAAAACATAAGAAATACCCCCATCCATTAAGATAACAAAATGTTGACCAAAATAAATTAACCTGAATGTGCTGCCGATGCCACTAGAATAGCTACTACCAAAACAACTGGTGTGAAACATACATGCGAAGATGAGTTTCATAATGAATTTGCACGCTTAATTTTAGAGAGAACAAATAATTATATCTTTATAATGATTTGAACGACGAGATAAAACATTAAGATCGGAAAAACAAGCTTACGGTTGAATCACTTGCGTAAGAGTTAAGATCATATAACAATCAAGTCAATCTAACGTTGCGTACATGAATGGTTTTCCACAAATATCCCTAGACTAACAATAAGATTAATCACTAGAAGTGTCCACTCACTCAACTCTCTAATTCACTAAGCTTTAGCGGAGAAGCATTAACATGAGCGTCATGAATTTACTAGACCACAATTGAGAAACACTTCGAAGAGAAAAGAGTCGGGGAAGAGTTTACCCAAAGACAAATGGTGCCAAAGTGTAGTCCATTAGGTAGCCCATATATCTGTCGGTGGTCTTCCAAAGTGCTGGATAGCAGGATATCTTTGCTGGCATAAGGGGACAGCAAGCTGTATGCTAAAATATGAGGACAGCAGAGAAAAAAAACTGCAAACAGGAATTCTGGCAGCAAATTCAGCCTTCCAACGGTGCAGGACAGAGCCAAAATCTGAGAGAAATCTCAGGATTCTAAGCTTAGGAGCAAGGGGAATTGAGAGGGAGAGAGAGAAGAAGAGGGAGGCGTCTGTCTTGTGGGAATTCCAATTAATTCCATGAGGGGCAAGCGGTTTTCAGAGAAAATAAGGGATTAATTAGATTGGAATTAATAGCAGGTGAAGGATTTGGCATCTATGTATGGCCGGCCATGTAGAGAGAAATAAAAGGGTTAGAAATTAAGCAAGTGGGGACCACTAGAAATTAATCAAAATCCGATATTAATTTCAGAATTTGATTGTCTTATGTAACTCCCCAATTCAAATAAATTAAGAGGGAATTTGAATTTAAAAAATTGTAACTCATCTTAATTAATTTCCTAATTTAATTTGGCTTAATTAGGAAAGTCATTAAGGGAGGGAAATTCAAAATTCGGAGAGGAGGGCCAGAGGGGGGCCGGCGGCAAGGGGCTCCAAGGGTGGCCGGCGGGCTGCTGGGTGGATTGCCGGCCGGTGGGAGGGGCTTTATAGGCCGGCGGCCTGGGCGGCTCTAATGGGAGGCGGCGGCAAAGGATGAGGGGAAGGGAGGAGGTGAAAATTTGAAGATTTGTTTTGCTATGATTCCACTCACCTCTTTGATCTTCAAAACCGAATTCTCCACACAATTACGAATCGATCACAAGAGATAAAGGAAGAAAAATGGTAGAACAAGAAGATCTAGAACTCACAAAGAGATCTAGCTTCTCCCGCGGGTGAACTCACAAAGAGATCATAAGTGGCAAATATTTTCATTCATCAAAACTAACTCTTACATGAGAATAGGGCCATATAAATAGGCCTCAAAATGACAAAGAAAGTAAAGTACTAAAATGCCCCTTGGGCTACAATAACTACCAAATACCCATAAGGGTAAAAATGGAAAAACATAAAATAAAAATAAACTACTACATAAAATGATGAAAATACAAATCATGATCGTGGCCATCGATCTCCGGCATCTCCTGAAGGTAAATGTGTCAAAATCGCTGCTGATGTTCCCATCAACAGCCCCAGAGAAAAAGAGAACCACGATTAGAATCCAAATCATCAAGAACATACAGTAACAAATTAAGCAGGTGCCTTACTTGATTTTTAATTTACAGTTCAAAGAAATTCATTTTTTTTTCTTCAGATTCAAGCTGGCTAAACCATTTGCTAGTTTGTGGTATAATCATTTTTATTGTTTTGCAATTAAAACTTACAAATGTAAGATCATGACCCCACACAAAGGATGCCCCTCATCCTCAAGTCCCCTCTCGTACCCAGATGAAACATAAAGCATAAGATGGTAAAATAACTCAAAGCAAGTACAAGGGTTCACTTAACCAACTACCAAAAAAAGAACACCGCATCTTTGTTTTCGTTTTCTTTTCTTCCCCTATGCTCATTAATTCTTTTTTAAATACAACAATATCATGTATGCCATGTGATATAAAAACAGAAGCTAAAATAATGTAATTTCAATAGCTTGCAAAATAAAAAATTTGACATGCATACAAATATATGGATAAATGTTATAAATTAGCGAGCAAAATTTATAAGAGTAAGTAAATGATGAAATTTTAGTTACATCAACAATTTTGACAATATTATAAGAGACAATATTATAAGAAACTAGTGAATTAAACTATTATATACCAACCACATTAAAATATTGGTATGCATATTTATTAATTAAATTAAATAGTCCTCTTATTATAGTAACAAAAATCCCTAATATTACACCTCACAGTAATATAAATAATTAAAACAGCTATTACAATGTACATATATTTTTAAGTAAATAGAATGCTTAATAATATAGAGTTGATTTACTACTAAGGCGTACATATGAACGTGATCAAATATGACCACAATCCATTATTATGCACGATAAATGAGGGGGCCTAAATATCAATATGCCTCAAAATTTATCTTAAACTATTGACTACAAATCCTAAAGCATTCTAGCCATATTGCTTGATGGTCCTATTCCCAAAATCCTGTATACCTTGTGAAAACTTTAATTTTGTGAGCTCATAAGAAGCGCTTGTGGAAGTAGTGGATGTCAGGAATTGGTGCAATGAGGACGCCAATGAGATTTAAAGCTGGATTTGACCGGCCCATCTCTCTTTCTTTCTTTCAGCCATTTTTTAATTGCCAATGTCACATCCTGGAGCTAAAACTAGCACACCACACCCTCATACCAAAGCCCATTAACACACACATGATACACAGCATTATATTCCTTAATATAACATGCTTTCAAATATGACCATAAGACACTTACGCATCCATTGAGCACACAAGATTAGTCTATGCTTTATAAATACAAGAAAAAAAAATGATGAGGAAATACATCCACAACAAAGTATAAAATTAACAAGTTCCATCAATCATAAAACCAAACACTAGCAGATATGCAATGGATCTCAATGTTGCAATCAACAGCATTTGAGCCAAATTCAGTATGAATATAACTTTCCAGCAAAGCATACCAGTCATCTATTGAAAGAAAACCAATGAGAAGACCAAAACTCTGGTTATTTTCGACCTCAGCAGCATGCTCCATAACAGCTTCACTCTCCATGTCCAGTGCGGTAAACAAATCGACTGTAACATCTTGCTTCTCATCTTCCATGAGATCTTTTCCAGTAGCAGCTAAATTTATTTTACCAATTTTGTTTGCCTGAAATAAATTCCCAAAATTTTAGAGCTTTACAGTAATGCGATGAAACAAAAAAAAATGTTCCCAAAAATATAGGCTGACAAAAAAAAAACTTACTTCAAAATCTAAAAAAAAAATCATAATCCAGTTGTAACCTCCTCAGTCACCTCAAAACATTATTTAAAATTGTGTAATATGAGGCCCGCCTCAATGCAATTCCATTGAAAAGCATCTCGAGCTTTTTTTATGAGGCTTGCATCTCAACTTAGCCAAGGCTTGCCTTGAGTTTGGACTCGCCTCGTTGGTGTGAGGCTTACGCCTCACCCTATTTATATTATTGTTTTAAAACTTGCTTAAATCATAAACTAAGCCCCGAATAAATCACGCCTTAATGCACCCTTGAGCCGCAGGAACTTTCACTCGACTGTCTCGACCTCTAGTTCATTGCCTTCACCGCAAACACCACCATCGTAGCCGTCATCAACGATCACTTGAAAGCTGTACACAACCAATACCACCTCATCTAAAAATTTTAGAGTATTAATCTCATCTTTATGTTGATGAAAAATATTTATGAAAAAGGTAGATGATTGAAATAAATGAAAAAGTTGATTGGGAGGCATTGGACTCCACCAGATGAGCCAGTGGAGAGACCAATTGGTTATGAAGGCTAAACAAAAACCCCCAGAAGGAATTCCAACAAATAATGAAAGCCATTGATAACATTTTGATGCAACATATTAAATGAAAGAGTATCTCCACAACCTGAAAACCGGGTTTACAAAAGGATAAGCATCTTAACAAAATGAGCATAAATCAAGCATAACCTGCAAAAGTCATAATGGGAACTTTCTGTATGGATGGAACATAAAACAGATTTAAGTGTAATAATTCAGAAGACAAGTCAAGTGGGAGTTAGATCTAAAGAGTGGGGATGGGAAAGTATTGCAGCCTGCATATTCCTTCTCAGTCCCTTCTAATGGGATGCAACCAAGGGATATAAAGGTATTCAGATGGAAGGAAATTAATCAAAAGAGGTATAAAGGCGTAACTGAATTCATTCATTTAACATCAGTCATATTTGAGAAGGGTATTATAAAAGAAATGGCAGCTTTTGAAGGTGGCACAAAGGCTTAGAAGAAATTTATTATTGTATTGATCATAGAGATGAAATTGTATTTATTAATGTATGATGATAAATACAATTTCATCTAAGTGTTAAGGTGGTACAAAGGCTGAGAAGGTAAGCAAAAAGGAAAGACAATTGAAAGGTAGTCCTCTGATGACCTATGCCACTAGCTGGATTTCTTTAACCATGCACGTAAGAGAGGCTAGTACGTTTCCACCCTTTATTACAAAGCAAACCCCTAGTTGGCGTCATGGATTCCATTCCTTTGTTGATACAATTAGACAAATCAAGAACAATTGGACAATGATAAAAAAAGATTCTTCCTATATAAAAAATACACTCCAACAGCGTTTGTTACAATGACTTTCTAACTGCAACTTCCTCTTCTTTCCTAGTATTTCACTGAGAAATAAGAAATTTGACAGCTAACATATGGGAAGCAGAAGAAAAACTTCATTGTTATGAATCAAGTACAGAACATATGCCGGATGCTTGGGCAGTATACCAAATTTGTTATAACATGTTCAATCTAGTTTTGCTGTTGATATCTTAAGGGACTTCTTTATCCATTGGCAATGAGTTTTGAAGAATTAGGTGAATTTATATTTATAAAGTTTTGGTTTCTGTGCTTATCCCCAACTGCGGGTTTCGATTATAACTATTTTTGTTAAATTATGTAGATAATTTAAAGAAAAATGGATGGATGACATTGAGATGCTAGTACTGTGCCAGTGATCAATAACCACAAGCATGGGCTGTAACAGTGACCAATCATCAAAATTTTCCCTGGCCAAATTATACATGTTGTAGCTTGCATCCAAAATCAACAGCACGATGCCCACTGCATTACCGAATGCCTAATCAGTAAGTCTTTTAATAAGTAATGACCTAGCCCTTGGAGAATTTAAAAATAATTCCCTATAGAATACGCTATAGCTGGGAACATAATGTAGACAAGGGGGGGTCAACCCATATCCAAAATAATATGAATTTTGGCTTCCCTTGAGTCTACTAGCTCAATCAAAATTGAGCTGAAATTTTAGCTCATTTATGAGCTAGTCTTTAGTTCATTTATTGAACTAAGGGTTAGCTCATTATTAGCTATAATTTTAGCTCATAGTTATTTTTTTATTAAATGTATTTTTATGCTTTTTAGGTTTTTAATTATTGTTGTCTCTTGGAATTCCAAACCGGCCTTTGGAATTCCAAGAAATGACTTTTCCCATGCGGTGGCTCCTTGGCTTCCTCCCTTGGGCTGCCGTTTCCCGTGCCTTGCTTCTTGGATCTCCGGCCGGCTGCTGGATTTTCGTGCCTAGGCTCCTTTCCGTGACCGTGACTCCTTGGAACCGTGCGGCCTCCTTGGCTCCCGCGGTTTCCTCTTCGGTTCCTTGGCTTGGGTTGTGTTTTCCGTGAAAAGCATTTGGGATTAATGCTTGTGATGTTTAGGTTCTTGTGATAATTAATGTTAGTGTCTCTTTGTATTCCCTTTCATACCTATATATATGGGAGATTTGTAATGTTTGAAGTTATGTTATGAAATGTTATTTTTTGAAAAGCTATAACCTGCGTTTGCTTTGGAAATCCTGCGAGCTCTTTCCACCCTTCTTCCTCATCCCCTCCGGAAATCCTGAGGGCTCTTTCCAACCTTTCTTCTCGGGCTTCTAACCTCTTTCGTCTCTCCGCAAGTGCCACTCCACCTGTATCTTTCTTCCAAGTGCAGCAACTTTAGGGTGTGTCGTTTTATTTTAGGGAAATTTACATACATACCACTTTATAACATCCTATTTACATATCTAACACCTAAAACTTTAATATTACATCCATACCACCATATATTATTTTAATATCAAATATACCACTTATATTTCTTTCCTACCACTCATATATTTCATTTCTACCACTCATATTTTGTATGAAAATGAACTATGGGTGGTATTTATGTAATATTAAAGTTTTAGGTGTTAAATATGTAAATATAATAGTATTAAGTGGTATGTATGTAAAACTCCCTTTATTTTATTTGGAGTCGTTTGTAAGAGTTTAAGTTATTAAAATCAACGATTGTAGTTTTAATTTCCGCTGCTTAGTCTTATTTAAATTACCTCTTCTTTTGAGGTATTTTGTGTCTTATTTTTTATAGGAAGTCAATTTTTATTTTTGTGTAAAAAAATATAGGGTCCCCTAGTTTTTGATCGCATCAGAACAAGAAAGAATGATGAAATAATTTCTTCAAACATCTAGCAGGAAACCAAAACTTTTAGAAATAAAACTACATAAGAAGAAAGAACAAACTTCTTCAAACCGCTTTGCGATGAGTGCATCATAATGCTCAAATGCCTCCTCATCCTTCGGAAGTAAGTGGGCACATCTGAAAGTAATAATAAATACGATTAAATAAACAAAAAAAGACTAAACTAAAAATCAACAAACGTACAATCAAATAACTGGTCTGAAATTATATTAGAAAGCGGAGGGATATTGGACTTAAGAAAAAACGTGCAGACTAACAGCCCTGAGCACACACAGGCAAGCATCTGCATATATTGAGAAAAACAAACAGCGGGATGGACCATACAGCAATTATGTACTTAAAATCATTGAGAGTTAAAATAATAATGCAGATCAGATAAAGCAAAATTAACAAAATTTTAGGGTAAAAACTCCCTTCAAAATCTCTTTATAGTGATAACATCATTTCCACACAAATAGAGAAAATGAAATAATTTCTAAAACGGATTTCTATCAACAAAAGAAATCAAATGAGACCTAAAAAAACTCTGATAGAATTGTTTCATAAATGAAATAAAATAGTCTTCCTCTATTAGGATGAAACAAGAAATAGTGAATTAAGTGAGATTAATAATATGTAACAATTTAATAGATAATTTCAACATACAAAATACTCCTAGTTAAGAGGATAAATCTGTCTAACAGTGTATCATAAAATCATTAATATCATGAAAATAATGGTCTATAACAAAGAATGCTAGCCGAAAGCAATCTTCATAATTCAAACAAAATGAAAATAATTATCAACACAACGTGCTACATAATATAATCAACCGGTGTAATTTTCAATATAAGTCATCTAGTATTTCATCATAAAGAACGTTTAGGATATCGTTAATAGCACTAACATAGGATCATATCACAACATTCTTTTTTTTTTTCTGTTTTTAACATGGTATTTGAAGGATTATCTATTAAAAAAAAAGAAATCCTATTTTAGCATAGGATAATATCACAGCCGAAATCATGATCTTAGGGCATTCAAAATTTTCTCAAGTAAGAAGAACAAATGTTAGATCATAGGACCTTTGTAATCATAACAAATTATATTCCAACATCATAATATTTGGGGCTTCAAAAATTCATGCCCTACTCTTCTTAAGAGAGTTGAGTGCCCATGTCAAAATTTTAAAGGAATATTAGATTACTGATAAAATAGCACCAATAGATTTTACCTTAATTTTGCGAAGAGTTTAAGATTTGGTTTCATATTGCTCATAGGTGCAAGCCCCTATGGTTTATTACTCCAATCAATGTGGAGAGAAAACATTTGATTAAGGCTTGTCACTAAATGCTAAATGCTAAGCATATAATAGCATTAATTTTAGATTTTAGGATAGGAAAATTTACTGACTTTAGTTTGATGCCAATGGCTGGGAAATAATGGTGAAACCAATCAAGATCTTGTGATTCCATCATCCCAAATTGTCGTGGATAATGGTTTATTTAGTCAACGAAGATAACCGGCCCAAGGGTTATAAATAAGCTAAGTCAACTCGTGAGCCTACTCGAACTCGACTCAATAAGGAGCTCAAAAGCAGAGCTTATCAAGCCTCAAGCTTGAGTTAGAGTTTGACGAGGTTCGACTTGTGAGCTCGCGAGCTGGCTCATATTAGCTATTAGAAATTTTAAAAAAATAATAATAACATTTTCACTGTTTACCCCAAAAAGCTGCAAAACTAAAGTTGTTTCTTTTAAGTAGACGAGTTAATAAAGCTGCATAAGTTGCAGCTTTCATTAATTTCGCCAACATGCTTTTGTTCAAGCCATCTTATCTGGAGAAAAAGTTGCAACAATAGTAGCTCCATTCTTCTTATTCGACGCGGTGATCACCAACCATTCTTCCTGTGGCAATAGCAACCTCGCGAGTCTGTCTTTATTACCACTAGCCAAGCTCGAGCTCGCGATTTGGCCGACGAGCCAAGATCAAGTTAGGCATGACTCGAACTCGGCTCGACTCATTTACACCCCTAACCAACCCAACAAAACCAAAGGGAACTTACCAAAAGTCATAGATTGTATCGTCCAAATGCTCTTATAGTAATGGGGTGGATGGTTTTCTAAGAAGATTATTGGAAGTCAACCTTAGCAGACAAAAGAATGTCTTATCAAGTACACTATGATTCATAACTCAAGGGGGCTAGACCATTGAGGAACATTTGACTTTGCTCGTGACAGCAATTTAATTGTGACATCTTGTTGCGAAATACACTGATTAGAGATCTCCGGTCATAAGTGTCATTTGCGGAAAAACTATCCAGCTAGAGAACATGTGCAAAATCCTTAAAAGTTGTGAGATATTTTGAAAATGATAATAGTTATACGCTTAATACAATATTAGCTTTTGTGAATTTAGGCTTATCATAAACTTATTACTCTCAACAAATCATTGCTTAAGGTGGATGGATTGTTGCTTTAAATTTAGATTGATCATTTTGGCTTGGATATTTTTTATTTTGCAATTTTCTTGAGAATTTTTGCATTTTTGTCTTAATTTGAACCTGAAAAGAATTGCATCGGGATTTAACATTTTAAAAATCGGATTTCCTCTCGTTGAAATTCACTTTAAACACGGCTACCATTTAGGAGAGATTGTTTGAATAATTAGTGTTTAAAAAAAATAGATCTTGATGTTCTGAGTTTGAATTCTAAAAATGAATTTTCAAAATACTTGCACATCCTTCAATAAATTTTGCACAATTTTTGGAGTTGAATAATTTATATTCATTTTATTTTAGTCTGCAAAGCATTCTTTGACATGAAGTTTGAGTGTTTTTTCACATTTGTTGAAGCACAAGAAAATGATTCTACTTTCAATGATAGGGATGTACTTTCTTATACATGTAAGATTTTTAAAACACTTGCATGATATATTTGTATACTTTTTGGTTCACTTATATGACACTTACACAATTTTTTAAGCATTGAATTTCAATTTGACGTTTGCACATCATTGGAAAAGTATCAAATTTTAGTCAATTGCATATATTCATTGTCGTTAAACTGCATGGATAGCTTTTTATTTTGAGTTTTAATTATTGCAATTTATTTGCTTGCAAGTATGTGATACAGCTCCAGTTACAATGACGTACAAATAAGATTATATTTTGTATTTTCAACATATTATAATTTTGCTTGTATATGATTATATTTTATGTATTGAGACCCCATATCATATCTTTTTTTCTTCTATAAAAAGGTGGGTTATGCTTAGTTCATTTCCAACTTATTCTCATACAATCAAAAAGTGATTCTATGTGTGGTGAAGATGTTTTGTTCGCGCTCTTAGGCAAGCCATTAATTCTCATGTACTCCTTGTGCTCACCTTCAATTTTTTACAGTTAGGAGGTTTAAATTTTATTTTTTAATTTGCATTTTACCCTTTAAATTGACTGTTTTAATGCCCATAAAGTTCTTTTAGATTCTGCATCCTATAGATCCATTCAATGTCTCCATATTTTGGCAATATCTCAATGTCTCCCCCATGCTTGAAAAAGCATGAATAGGCTTTCAATGCATGTATGAAGGCGCACCCATCGTGTTGGAACAACCCATAAGGGTACTTATTTCATGCATTTTCTCCGTCATGTTAGAATAATGCACAAGAATACTTCTTGATATCAGCAAGGCAAAATTACACTTAAATTTTTGCCTTTATGCGCGAATGAGAAAATGATAGGAAACACTTGAAATCAAGTATTTCCTATTCACCTTTACAGCAAAACTCTACGAAATACTGCTGTCCGGAGCAGGAAAACAGTAAAAACAGCGGAAAAACTGTAGAAAACTGAGAAAATTCGTATGAAAAACTTGTATTTTACTAGTAGAAGAAGAAAACAGCAAAGATACAATTGATCCTCAATTCGAGAGGAGGATCGATCTCTCCCAAATCTCTAGACGCCGCTAGAGCCCAAAGAAAACCTAAATCTAAGCGATCTCAAATTTCAGCCAAATTCAAGATGCCCAAACCCTAGGAAAAACATCTATTTAATGCATACAAATCAAAAGGAATTCCCTAAACAGTCCCTACATTCAAATTTCTCTCTGAAACCCCCCAGAAATCCTTCCTAAAACGCTCTATATGAGCGGACGGGCCGCTCGTTCTGGCGGAATCTCCGCCTGTTTTGCGATTTTGCCCGTGAACCGGTCCCGCCTGGACCGGCTGGACCGGTCTAACAGAAAACCAAAGAATATGCGATGAAAACGCAATATTGTTGAGATCCAAAATTTTTTTTTTATATTTCATTTTGTTCTTTCTTTTTTTTTTCTTTTCTCTATTCTTCTTGGCTATGGACAATTCCTTCATTTGAACCAATGATGTACCAAGTATTTCTTTTATGAAAAGTTTCAGGTCACTGGAATTCTAGCAATCATGAGGTTTGAACAGCAGCTGGCACTAATTTTTAAGAGAGCAACAGAAAGGACAATGGGTATAAGATCTGATTGAACAGCAGCATTTCAGATGATGGCGGTCCACACAGACATTTTCTTGCTGGAGCAGAACAGAACAGAACAGCAGGGAAACAGATTTAAGAAAGGAAAAGGATCAAAATGGTCTCTTAACTCTTTATGAAAGATCAAAATGGTCCCCACGAGATGATTTTGATTCTTTTTTAAAGAGTTGAAAGGACAAAATGATCGTTTAATATAGTTAGAGATCATTTTGATATTTAATAAAGAGTCAAGAGACCATTTTGATCATTTTCATTTAAGAAATTAGAAATGCTGCAAATCTGCAATATCCTTAGTGCAGAATTTTCCATTGTAGTCAAAAAAAAAAAAGGGTTGGCGAGGTTGTTGAAGCGTCTGTTTTCAGTCAAAGCCTTTTGGAAACCATCTTTCATTATTTTGTAGGAGTCAAGAAGCGTTATTTTCTTGTTCTTGGTGACATCTATTATTGTGTATTTCATCAGCAAAGCAATTCGAACATTTGTACATTGTTATGTACTTTAAAAAAAAAAAGCAAGCTTAAATGCACAACCAATAAAGTTATTGTTATCTCAACGAAGCCTCACAAAAAAATTTACTAGGCATGAACCTTGGTAGCACTCATCACACAAAAAATTTTCAGAGAATGAAGAGAGTTAATTTGATCCCAATCTTGAAAAGAGGATACTAAAACATATATATGACTAAATTGATCAAATATATTCATTCAAACAGACAAAAACTAATGCGTGAAAGATTGAAGGTACAAATCCACAGAATTATTCAAAACACATATGTAATTAAAAACTATAAAGCAAAAATAAAACATAAAATGCCAAAATTACGAATAACCACAAATCAAATACTGGAACAAGAAAATGGCACTTACATACTATCAAGATCAATAAAGTCTGATTTTACCAACAACGCAGCAAGACGATAAAGCCCAGAAGGAACTGGAGAGCTAACTTCGATTCTTTGATAGTACTGAAACTTAAAACCCAATATTTGGGCAGCGTGTGACTGCAAAATAGATCATACAAAGTAAAAATTATAACTGCAAAAAGGAGCAATAATTTTAGATTTGATTGAGAAAGAAGAGTTACCTTAGGAAAGATAGGAATGAGACTATAAAATATGTTGTTGTCATGGTAGAGTTCAAAACACTCCAAGACCTGTTGTAGTTTCATAATTTCAAGTTACAAAGCATGCTAAATAAAAAAAACAACTAACTAATATAAAACTAATTATAACAACAATTATTAAATTGATTATTACAAATATAGAAAAATATATAACAGTTAAATTTAATTGAAGGCTGAACAAGCAAACATGTAAGAAAAAAGTTTTGAGCTTAAACCAAAAAAAAAAAGTTACAAAAAAACAAGGTTGGTGCGCCAAGGAAGTATGCAACTTACAATGTCAAAGACACGATTTGGATCCAAATCAAAGTGTCCAATCAAAGACTGCCAAACATTAATTTTGAAAGAGATATTAGGCAGAAATAATCACATCATGAAAGCTAACAATGTAAATTTTCTCACCTTAATTATGCTGATTATACCAAATGATGTAGTCTGGTTAGCAGCATCTACACCATTTTGACAAAGAAGAGTAACCTATAAAATTAAAATCAGAGATAATCAAAAAGTCCAATTTCGGCAATGATGGCAGAGAGATGAATCAGACATGCAAGATGATAAATGAAGCTGGAAGATACTCCTCTTTCATCATATTACTGGGTAGATCCAATGTAGAAAACTCAATGTTAACAAAAAGCATAACTTTAAGACATTGAGTTAATATTTATAGTCGTGGCTTTAAAAACTTATGAATAAAACAAATAAAATGTAATATTCAAATTTTTATAAAGATAGAAAGTCATAAATTACCCAAAAATTGCATGCCATAATTTTTTGCAAATCCTATAAAAATAATTACAGGCATTTTCATATTCCATATTTTGTTATTATATATATATATAGTATTTAATTTTTAACCTAAATTTATTCAACTTCACTATTAATTGGATTATTTTTTTCTCTAGCCGAATTTATTGTCCTTAAGCAGTCAGAGGGAATTTCTACTTGACTAATCATGATATGGACAATGGAGAGTTCTGAATACTTCAAGGTAAATTAAGTATAATAAAATAACTACTAATATATATTAACTCAAACACCTAAGCACTTCACCGCTCCCATTTTCCATCCCTTAACCCAATAGACCCCGAGCAATATACAAAGAATAAAGCCAAGGCTGAGGGCCGGAAAAGGAGAAAATAAAGGAAAAAAGTTGCGTTCAGAAATTTCTGGGTATTAGTAATTTCTCACACAAATCGAACCAGACCGGTACGCATTGAGATTTGTATGAGAAAATGTTGCTTTCAGGTAAAAGTTTATTTTAAGAATGTTTTTTGTTTAAAATTATGTTATAAGTTGGAAAATCTTACATTTCGTAGATTATTTATAAGAAAAAGGGTTTCAAAGTGACCAGTACAAAGAAATTTGTTCAATTGTAGATCGATAGTTTGATAAGATACTAATTTTTAATTCAGTTAGAACTTTTATGATTTGAAAATTTTACATTTCACGGACTCTTTGTAAGAGAAAAAGGTTTCAAAGTGACCGATACAAAGAAGTTTGTCTAATTTTCATTCGCCAGAAGGGTAAGATTTCAATCTTTGATTCATGAAACAAGTATTCTTTAGAATTTTGCTTTTAAATTTATAAGTAATTTAGACTCCAATGAATGCCAATTATTATAAGATTTCGAATTGGAAAGTATACGTTTATATCCGGACATTCATGGATAAACAGTCACGCTCAATTTGAAACCAAATGTTTGAAGTTTTAAGAATATGCTAATATTTTATTAAAATGACGTATTTTAGGGGTGTAAACGAAGCTCCAGAGCTTGACTCAAGAGGAATTTGCAACAGGAGGTCATTGACTCATTGTAGGAGCTCGCTAGATAAGGATCAACGAGCTCAGCAAAGGAAGTCTCGAAAAAATCTCACTAGAGAAAGCATCAATGAGAGCAGTGGAGGAAGTCAAATGGATGTGATTAATTTGATAGAGGTAGTGGGTTCTCTGAATACTCGAGAATAACCTAAAACTGCAAGACCCTAAATATCATAGTTGAGCCAACTCTCCAGCCGACGAACCGAGCCTTATCAATATTGAACTCAAACTTGTTTAATAAATGTGCTCAAGTTTGAGCTCATGCTCAAGCTTGTGGCTTGAGAAGCTCCACTCATAGGGGTCATTTGGTTAGCTAAAAAAAGGAATGCAAAGCATTCCAAATGTAGGGGATTTGAAAATTTTGATATTTTATCTAATGAAAAAAGGAATGCAAAGTAAGGTTTTTGTGGTCCTTTCAATATGTAGTTCATTTTTTATGCATTTTAAACTCATCAGTTTTCAACCAATTTCCAAATACATTGCAAACTGACTCAGTTGACGCCACACACTGCATTCCATCACCACCACCAACAACCACTATCATTTATTTTACACTGCATTCATTTTATTTAAAGCCAAACAATAATAATAATAATCATTAGCATTTATTTTAAGTTCATCTAAATAACTCCAAATCAAATATATTGTATTCATTGTACATTACATTTCATTTTATTCTGCATTCTTTTTTCAACAAACCAAACAACCACATAAGCTCATCAATGAGTCGAGGCTCAACTCACACCCCAATTGTATTTTAAAAGTATGATGTCTGGCGCGTATGATTTACATATCAATGCATAATATTGATTAGCACATTCAAGATGCATAAAGTATATATTTAAATAGTCTATGATGTAAAATACAACATGCTTAAAAAAAATCATATTATGTAGGATATGCTGAAAATGATATGTTGATGATGATCTATACAAGTTGGGCAGCATACATGGTGAGCCCAATGGAGGAAAACGGATAGTCAAACTCCTGATATTGATTTGAGAGTTAGTTCAATAGCGATAATATTTGGGTAACAGATGAGCTTATTGAATTTTATGATGCTAGCCTGCAAACTGTGTCATTACCCTATGACCTGTAGTGTGCGTTTTATATTATCAATTATCTTGTGATGGCCAATGAACCTAGTTATCTAAACATCACAGATTCTAAGACTAAGATAAGATATCTTTGCTAAAAATAAATGAAATAAGGAAATGAATGTTAAGTTGTGATTAATATAGTATGTTGATAATAGTACACTTGACAAGCATGATGCATAAGATGATTTAACATTTAACAGGTCATCGTTGGGCATAACATTAAAATGGACATGATAAGAGAAAATTTGAGCTCTACTGTTCAAGTTAAGTGAATTGACTTTATAGACCATACTTGGCAAGCAAATGCAAGTTGGTAGAAACGTGTTCAGCAAAGTTCATTTTAATGAAGGGTGAAATATGGTCAGTCTGTGTTCATTACCATTTTAACAGTATGAGCGAAAACTTGGTTCTTTGGTTTCTAGCATACAGCATACTCTCTAAAGCATAGTCTTCGGTCAATATTTCTGAGATTTCAAGGAAATACACACTTGTGCAAAGCATTTGTAGTGTAAAAGATTGTCTTAAGTGCACCACATACACATGCAGGGATGCTGATTTAAAGAGGGGCTGTTGTAGAGAGCATCGCCACTAAATAAAGACGACCTAACATTTGATCCAAGAAACGCTTTCAAACAAATTTAAAAGAGAAATTTGATAAACAGCCCAAGACGGTAAAACAATTTCGAATATTAGCAACTAAAGAAAAGAAGTACAGCCTAGACAAAAATAGTGAAAAAGAGTCAACATCGGTAGCTGAGATACTACATATGTTTTATAGAGTTCAAATGAATATCAATATCAATTACATCAAAAGAATATCCTGCATTGATCAAATAAGAAAGGCATGAAAATAGCTTGATTGAAATTGTATAAATCATTAGCACAAGTCAATGAAACTGTTAGGAAACATTGATCGTTTAATTATTTTTTAAGACCTCTCAAAAACATGTGAGAACCACCCTTACCAGCTTGGAATAGCCCTCGCTTTCTTCCCTAAGGAGGTTAAATTTTGTTTGTTGATACAAAAGGCGTGTGTTTATTCTGACCTGCAATTTGAAAAAGTAAATCATAGAAAATAACACACACAAGAGTAATAAATCAAGAAATAAAGCAGGAAGCACAATTTTGTGAACCCTGCGACGGCATTCTAATTTTAAGATAGCCTCTTATTTCCCAATGCTAACATCTCTACAACCAATAAGGAAAGACCATTAACAAAAAAGTTAGCAAAACAAACACAACAAATTTCACAGCAAATTGTACTCAAAGATAAAAGGATGCATCTCAAGATAAAGTTAAAGAGTCGATTCTTGGAAATTTTGATTTAATATGAGACTCGCACTTTAAAAGATTTGAATCTCACAAAGAAAACTGTTAGGCCGGTGGACCGCTCCAACCGGTCCATGCGGGACTAGCCCAGATGCAAAACACACGAAACAGCGGAGAAAAACTCTGCCTGTGCGGGATGCCGCGCAAGCCACGATTCCACGAGAGCGTTTTAGGAAGGAATTTTGAGGAAGATTAGGAGGGTAATTGAATGTAGGGATTGTTTAGGGATTTCCTTTTGATTTGTATGCATTAAATAGTTTGTTTTCCTAGGGTTTGGGCATCTTGAATTTGGCTGAAATTTGATATCTCTTAGATTTAGGTTTTTCTTTGGGCTCTAGCGGCGTCTAGAGATTTGGGAGAGGTCGATCCTGCTCTCGAATAGAGAATCAATTGTATCTTGCGATTTTTTGTTTTCCCTTCATCAAATAATGCAAATTATCTACTGTTTTTGTGATGTTGTGCGGATTTTGTGAAGAATTCTCACTGTTTGAGAAGATTGATAGGAAATACTCGCGATCTACAAGTGTTTCCTATCAAATTGGTATAAGAGCAAGTCTTGGGACCGGTGGACTGTTTTCGGCAAATTCCTGCAGCAATTTTTTGCCCAGAAAAGGAGGAAGTTGCTGTTTTTTTACTCCAAAATCCAGATTTTGTGAATCTACAAACTCCGGATTGTAATGGGGGCCAAGAAAGTTGATGCTTTGGAGGAGAGATTCGAAGGAGAGATAAATCACATAAAAGAAACCGTGGAGGAAAGAATTTCTTCCATGGAGAGGCAGATAGCCTATCTCAGAGATATGATGAAAAGAATGTTGGAGCTTCAAACACAAACAGCGTCATCCGAAGCGAAGGGCCCAGAAGCGAAAAACACCAATTCTGAAATCCGTAAGGAAAAAGAAGAGCTGGAAATCGTGGAAGGGGGAAGAAGAAGACCCTATGTGGAGCTTTTCCATAGGGAGGAAAGAGGAGATCGACATAGGGAAACGTATGGCTATGGGGGAGCGGAGCAAAGAGGGGCTGATTGGAAACGCCATGAGGGGTTTTACGGTCGTCGGGGTGCTGATTTTGAAGAAAGAAGGGGGGATCTCGAAGGGAGTTTGGGCTATGGCAGAGCAAGGGAAGATCGGGAAATATGGGGTGGACCTAGCACTTGGGAAAGGGGAAATTATGGAAGAATCAGGGGAAATGGTGGAGATCATAAGGTGAGGAAGTTGAAGATGCCTAACTTCGAGGGGGAGGATGCGTATGGGTGGATCTATAAGGTGGAAAGGTACTTTGTCGTTAATGGGCTAAGGGAGAAGGAGAAACTAACAGCAGCAGACCTATGTTTGGAAGGGAAGGCACAGTCATGGTACCAGTGGAGAGACCAGAGGAGACCTATCAGGAATTGGAGGAAATTCAAGAACTGCGTAATAGAACATTTTCAAACCAATCAGGGAGGAGATTTCTATGAACAGTTCTTTGCTCTGGCACAGGAGGGATCAGTAGCAGACTATCGGGAGCAGTTTGAGCACCTAGCCAGTAGGGTGGAGCAATTATCAGATATGGTATTGGAGGGGAACTTCATGAAGGGAATGAAGGCAAAGATCCGAGCGGCAATGAAAGTTCTGATGCCTAGTGACTTGGGGGAGACCATGAAGTCGGCACAACTGGTGGAAAATCAGAAGAATCTGGAAAAGGGGGTAAGGAACAGTGGCTCAGGAGGCTCTTACAGAACGACGACCACTCTTCTAGCACCCAAGGGGTCTGCATTAAGCAACATTAATGAGACCACCAGAGATAAGCCAGTAGGAGGAGGGAGTGGGGAAAATTTCAAGAGACTGACAGAGAAGGAGGTGCAAGAGAGGAGGGGGGCAAAGGGGTTTCAGGTGCGAGAAGAAGTATACGCCAGGACATCGGTGCAAGGACCGAACTCTTCAGGTTATCACCGTCTGCGATGACGAGGAAACTAAGGAGGGAGGTGAGGAGGAGACAGAGGAGGAGCTGGAGGAGAAGCTACACTTGGATCTGGCTGAGGTTTCCCTGAACTCAGTGGTATGATTCTCTACGAATCATACCATGAAGGTAAAGGGGGAAATAGAGGGCAGGGAAGTGGTGGTGCTAATTGATTGTGGGGCTACCAACAATTTCATTTCCACTTAGGTCGTCGACCAATTGGGAATGAAATTGGTGGACACTGGTTGTTATGGAGTGATGATGGGTACAGGGAAGGTGGAGAAAGGCCAAAGAATCTGTAAAGGAGTGGAGTTGACCATCTAGGGGATTCAAGTAAGGGAGGACTTTCTCCACTAGAGTTAGGAAGCACTGATGTCATCCTGGGGATGAAGTGGTTGCAAACCTTGGGGGAAACTAAGGACAATAGGGGAGCACTCACGATGGAATTAATGGTGGATGGGAGAAAGGTGGTTATAAGGGGAGATGCAGGGAAGCAGGGCTATCCCAAGCCATCACATTACTTAAGACCATGGTTAGGGACATACAAGAGATGAGGGGAGATTATCTGGTGGGACTACACAGGTTGGAAGCGATTAGATTGGAAGAGAGAGGGGATGTTTCTCTTTCCGTGTAGCCATTGGTTCAGCAATACAATAAGGATTTTCAGTCACCTCAAGGATGACCACCTCCACCGGAACACGAGCATATCTCCACCTTGAGGACAAGGTGGATCTTCGGGAGGGGAGTATTATTAGACCGGTCGAGTGGGCCAGTCCAGCCGGTCCACGCGGAACCGGCCTGGACGCGAAACAACAGAGAAAAACTCCGCCTATGCGGGATGCCACGCGAGCCTCGATTCCACGGGAGCGTTTTAGGAAGGAATTTTGTGGAAGATTAGGAGGGAAATTGAATGTAAGGATTGTTTAGGGATTTCCTTTTGATTTGTATGCATTAAATAGTTTGTTTTCCTAGGGTTTTGGTATCTTGAATTTGGTTGAAATTTGAGATCTCTTAGATTTAGGTTTTTCTTTGGCTCTAGCGGCATCTAGAGATTTGGCAGAGATCGACCCTCCTCTCGAATAGAGTATCAATTGTATCTTGCGATTTTTTATTTTCCCTTCATCAAATCATGCAAATTATCTACTGTTTTTGTGATGTTGTGCGGATTTTGGGAAGAATTCTCGCTGTTTTGAGAAGATAGATAGGAAATACTCAGTGATTTACAAGTGTTTCCTATCATAAACATTGAGACATAACATCTCGGGAATACATCTCCCAAAAATCTAAAGCCATGAAAACCCAAGGGCAACTAAAAAGGCCAACACCTCTATTTATAAGCCCTCTAAGGAACATAGCCAATGTTATTGTTATTTATAGAATTTGCCTTCCTAGTATCTATAATATTCTTTTTATCACAAATAAATGAGTCATTTATTCATTTTAACTACTAAGTTTTAGTTTTATAAGTTATCTCCCCACGCTTTTGTGTAAAGTGTGACTTAACCTATCACACCCAGCTATAAAATTCTCCAGCTCAGCTAACTTTTAGATATTGCTTAGCATAATGGGATATATGACAAGATGGATATAAATTCTAAAGATGGTGAAAGTTTTGAAGATTCTGCAATAGTTAGAACCAACAACTACAATGAATCAAAAATGCATACCTCTTTAGACTTCAACTCATTAGCTTTTAATTTAGACAGTTCAGATTCCCATAAAAATTCTTCCTGCAATGATAGCAAATAGCATTAGAATGTAATGCCAATAACCAGTCCTAAATGAAAATAATATATGAAGGCTAACTTTGGCTTCAACCAGTAATCACCTCACAACGCTCTTGTAAGAGCCTAGATGGAACCAATGAAGATTCAGCAAACCATTTTGCCTGCATTGAAAAAATCATGTAAGATTCCCTGAGCAAATGATAACAATTTTTTAAAACCTAACAGAATCAATACTAAACGGTTCACCTCATTTTCATTCTAATGAAAAAAAGACACAATATTTCATACTACAATAAACGACAGTGGATGATGCATACCAAGTCTTATTAAAACAAGGTGGAGCCCTGATTTCATATAAAGCTTCAACAATGTAACAAGCTTTATTAAAATAAAGTGAAGCCATAATAAAAACAACATTTCTACAATATAATTTTTTTAATTTAAAAAACACTTTTTTTTCTTGATAATCTTTTTGTATCTCCTCATTAACCATCAAGCCTTGGTTAATGCATAATCGGCCAATAAGCTCTGGAATTTTTATGGCAATCTTGACAATGGAAATAATTAGTTATTCCAAGTCATATTAAAATCAATTTTAAAGTTCAACGTTGTCTCTCTTAAGGTCTCTCTTAACAAAGAGATCTTTGAAGATCAAACACTTTACATTTTCGGTTCTACAGTCTCATCCTAAAGCAAATATTTATCTTCTTCAAAGTAAATCTTCTTTTTATATGGTAACTTCACTATTAGAAGTAAATGCAATTCTGATGGGGACATCAGAGCTTGGAAAGTTTATCAGATGCGTGGCCGCCATCTACAGCCTTGTGCCGATGTATTTTTAAGTTGTCATATGTATTTGTATTTTATTTATTTATGTTTGTATTTGCTTTATTTGTTTTCCACTTTTACCCTTTAAGGATGGTCATGTATAAGCCCAAAGGGCGATGTCATTTTTTTTTATTTTTGAGCCCATTGTATGAGGCTATATATAGCCCTTATGTTCTATTTTGATGGTTAATGAATGAATGATAAAAAAATTCCGTGTTTTGAGTTCTTGTGAGAGCTTGAGAGAGATTGAAGAGAGACTCCTGGAGAGGGAAGCGGATCACCAACCAACCTTGGAAGAGTTTGATTTCGTGGCTTGTTTTATCGGTTCTTTCTTTCTACCCTCCCTCCCTTCTTACTCTTCCAAGTTTCCACCACCGGCCATATCCCCACCCCACCACCGGCTTAGACCATCTTCTCCACCCCACATAACCGCCGGCCCCCAAGATGGTTTCCTTAATTGGGTGACTCATCCGACTCCTCCTCCACCAAACCCTAGCCTAGCCGCCAGTTTCCCTCTCTCCCCCTTGGCTCCAATTTTCTAATTTCCACTTGAACACTTTCCTTTCTTGCTTAGCTCCTCTTGGGAAAGTTATTTACTTTCAATCAATTAATTCAAATTTGAAATTTGAATCATTTACTAAAATAGAATCCTATTTTAAGAAAGTTTCTAAAATCAAATTCAAATTTAATTTGATTTGGATTGGACATTAAATCCTATATTCTAATTAGTGAATCCCAATGAGGAAAGCATTAAACCTAATTTAATCTCTCCAACCCCCTCCCTATGCCGCCGGCCCCCCTCTTGGTTCTTTGTGGAATTATTTCCAAAAGCAATGATCTCTCTTGGAAACAATTCAAATCCCGCCATTACTTCTGTTCTTTTCCATACAAATCATTTTGGGAATGCTGTCAATCCAATCAACCAATCAATTTTTGAAATTCAAATGGTTTACTGTAATAAAGATCTATTTTAGGAAACTTATCCAATCAAATCCAAATCAAATTTGAATTGGATTGGAATTAATTCTTCCCTCCTTAATTGGAATTCCCAAAGAGGCAAGCACCAAAGACCCTTCCCCAATCCCCTCCACTCCTCTTGATGCCGCCGGTCCCATGGCTCCTTCACCATTTAATTTCTTTCCAAAACCTAGACTCCTATCAAAGTAATTAATTCCCTATTTCCTCCCTCCCTCTCCTCCCTCTCTCTCTACCCGCCACCCACATCAAACCCTAGCCCCAAACACATGATTCCCTGCTGTCCATAAATACCAAAATCAGCAGGAAAACTGTCCAAGAAGATTTCCTAGTTGTTGTCCAGTGAAGATCAGGGAGCTTTCCTGAATTTTTGCACTTCTTCCCGGCTGTTCTTTGGTTCGAGAAAGTTCTTGATTGCTGTCTACGAATTTCCGATTCAAGATACTTGCTGTCCACTGATGTGATACCACATGCGAAGGAGCTTGTTAAGAAATTTAAGAACGATGGACAATGTAATCTCAATCGATAACTTATTAAAATAACAAGTAAATTCATTAAAGAACCTTAGTCTTTGACTTGCTTAGGCGAAGGAATACAAGTAGATTAACCAAAACTCATAGGTAATCAAAGATAGTAACAATACCAAAAGCTATTAACCAACAATCCGCAAATTAATAATGAGAGTTTTCACCTTGGGGAGTAATCACTCAACTACACTAGGCTTAGCAGGAGATGATCTTCAACACACTTAACGATGCCATGATAAGG
This sequence comes from Dendrobium officinale, assembly GCA_019514585.1. Lineage (NCBI taxonomy): Eukaryota > Viridiplantae > Streptophyta > Magnoliopsida > Asparagales > Orchidaceae > Dendrobium > Dendrobium officinale. The sequence goes on along the minus strand of CM033699.1, from coordinate 4,894,460 downwards.
GCCGCAACACCGATGGTCTTGAGCCACGGAAAGGTTGGCGGTGGTGGAGGAGGCACGGAGGGATAGCCGGTGACGGTCCACGAATAGTCTTCGAATTGCTCGTCGATGACGTAATACTGTCCACGGGAAAGCTATTCGGAGTTGGAGGAGTTGATGAACAGTGCAAGAGTGTATTCCAGGAGGGTTTAGCAGCAATTCTTCTTACTAGCGTTCTTGGGACAGCAATCTGTCAATATCCAGAAATTCTGGACAGCAAATGAGACCGTTCCTGCAACCTGGACATCAAACTACCTTGCTGAAAATTGCCGGACAGCAATCCTGTGAGGTGGACAGAACTCTGTGTAGCAGTTATGGGAAGACTAGGGCTGCTGGACAGCTAGTCGTGGCCTTCACGTGGTGCAGGACAGCAGGTTGTCCTCTCAGAAATTCTGGGACAGCAATTGGTGGCCTTCCTGAGGTGCAGCCAATAAAGAAACGCAAGCCTGAAAGGGCGACCAAGGTGGGGAGAAGAGGTGGGGTGATTCGGGTGAGGAGCTTGGAGTGGGCTAGGAGATTGATGAGAAAAATCTGAGAAAAATCTGAAATTTTAATGTCAGATTTAATTAAAAGGGAAGGGGTCAATTTGAAATTCAAATTAACATTAATTAAGGGAGTAAAGGGGAAGGGGGGGGGCCGGCAGTTATGATGGGGTTATGGGGGTTTTAAATGGTGCTTAGGTGGCAAAGTGGAGAGAGGAGGGATTAATTTAAAACCTGAAATTAATTTCAGGTTTTAAAAGAATTAGGAGGGAAAAGTAATTTGAAATTGATTTCAAATTCAAAGCGTCATCAATGCCTTAATGATGGCATTAATGGGGCTCCTCCAAAGATGAGGCCGGCGGCATGCTAAGGGGGAGAGAGGGGAATTCAAGGGAATAGGCTTCCAATTTAGGATGATGACGTGGCAATTGGTTTCATAACTCCAATCTAAATCAAATTGAAATTGAATTCCATCATGAAAACTTTCCTAAATTGGATTTCCAAATTAGGAAAGAATTTGAAATTTGAAATTCAAATTTCAAATTTGAAACAAGCGGAAGGAGGGGTTGGACGGGTGGGGGAAGTCGCCGGCAAGGTGGCCGGCCGGGGCCGTGGAAGTGGCCGGCGGCGGGCTTCCAAGGGGCGGGCGGCAATTTGGGTTGTGGAGGGATTTTTCTTGTGGTGGAGGAGAAGAAGATGGAGTGAGATACGAACGAGAAGATAGAATAACTTAACCACGAGCCGCGGACTCTTCCAACGACTGGTGGGCCTTGCGATTTGCTCCCCTTGAGCTCTCTCCCTTCTCAAGCTCTCATGCAAGAAGAAGAAGTAGAAACAAAATAATTTTCATTCAAATATTCATTAGCTATTACAAGAGAAAAGACCCATATATATAGGTCTCAAGCATACAAGAAGAAATAAAGACTAAATTGCCCTCAGGGCCCCAACATGACTCAACTCAACATAAGGGTACAAAAGGAATACATAAAATAAAATGCATAATAACTAAAAATATAAGCTCTGAATCGTGGTCGTCAATCTGCGATGCTTCCGGCGATACACCTGTTTGAACCTTGGATCGATGTCCTCATCATCCACTGTCCCCTCCATTGGTAACGTGCTTCTAAAACCAGACAAAGGTGAGACTTCATCCAAATCCATTATCCTTCTCGTTGCTTTCGTTTGTAGCTCTAATTGAATCATGAAAGTTGTGTTAATCCTCTTCGCTAAAACTTAGTGTTTAGTAGAAATGTGTAAGGGATCTTTCATAGCACCGCTTTCATTGTTAGATTAGGGATTTCTTGTTGAAACCCATCTCATAGGCAGCATCAAGAGTAATTGGTTGTTTTGTGGTTCTTACTTTCCGCACGTAACTTGGCCTAAGCTTGTGTTTACCGCTCTTAGTGTTTTATTTCATTGTTTAAATCACCATAAAGATTTAATTAATTTGCTCTTAATCATTAAGCGTACAAAAATCCTTATTTAAATCATAATTTCACATATGTCCTGCATCACATTCTCTTTTTAAATATGTTCAATATTACAAGATCATACGCTAGTTGGATATATAAGTACTGAAGTAAATTGAATAAGGTAGATCTTGTCTGTTTTGAGTTTTTTTCTGTATCACTGCAGGGAACAAGAAGCATATGTACAATCTCCTCAAAAACCTTTAACAATATCATCTTCAAGGTGCACAATCAAGATGTGCCATGCAGAATCACCCCCCATCCGCTCCTCCACACAGCCTTGCTCAAACCCCCTCTACGATATTAAAAACAAATGAGATTTCTGCTATGGGCTAGGCAAAACATTACTCATTAGTTCCATCTATGTTGTCGCCTTCCACTTTGAGCCGATTCATCCCAAAAATTACCCAAAAAAAATGAGATTCATGTGAAATCCAAATTTGACGTTTAAAAAGTAAAAGGGAGATAACTCATTAGTTATTTACAAAACCCAGACAAAACTTGCTTTTTCAGCTCGCTAAACATTAACATGGCTGCAAAAGAAAAGTTTGATGAAAGTAGCACTTATGTTGGATTTTCTTATAGAAGAAATGATTGATTCAAAATTAGCACGACCATACCCACTTAGACCATTTTACAAGCCCATTAACTATCAAAGTTGATAAAAAAATAAATAAATAGTTGTCACAAAGAATTTTTAAACATAGGCATCATTATAACATATATAAGTTACCCACCACTAATTAACAAAGAAAAAATAGTCACTCACCATTTTTGTAAGGCGGCTGCGGTACTCTACAGGCATTGTGAGCTGCAAGGTAAGATTAAAGCAATAAAATATGAGAAATCTGATTAGTGATTTCAAATATAACACGACGACAACAACAACATCATCAAGCCTTTATCCCACTACGTGGGGTCGGCTACATGAATCTTTTTTCTCCATTGTGTTAAAAACAACAACAACAACATGATTTCAAATATAACACGAAAATAAAGGAATTTGAAAATTCCTGGAAAGAAGAACAAAGTTGTGTACATGAAATATTGCAATAAAATGCAGTATATATCTCTAGTGTTTACTACAGTGTAGAAAATTTGAAGATAGCATAGTTATAAGCAAGATATCAGTTGAGGTATAAAATTATATATGAAGATAGACCACTTGAGGGGAAATAAAGAAAATATGAAAATTAGCAGAAAAAATACAGAGCACAGATTATGATATTTGAAAGGGTATTAGGGAAGTGAGATCAAACACTAGTAAAAGGTTTAGGCATCCTCAATCTAAACTACAAGTAAATAATGTTAAAAGCTGCCATGAAATGAAAAGGTTGGGAAGAACATAAGTTGGAGGATCAGAGTTGGATGTTAAAAGCTTGTGTTTGAGAAGGAAAATGGAGAAATGAAAAGAGATAGCATACTGCAAAATGCTTCAATGGAGCCTCACAACAAGCAAAAATAGTGTGACCATTGAATATCATGATAATTCAACGACATAATTGGGAAAACAACAATAAGATGAGTTATGACAAAAGATTTTTGAGTCCCAAAAGAAAACATGAACAAACAAATTGCCTGTTAAAAAAAATTAAAAATAAGATAAGATAGTTGTATGAAAAAACTGAGAAACATAGGCAATTAAAATATTAAATAGCGACAGATACATTATAAGTACCCATTATTAATGGACAAGGCAACAACGAGAGATTTGGGATCACAGAAAGTATAACTGCAACATTGGTTAGACAAGCATAGAACTGTTATAACAAATGGGGAAAAGCTAGCACGACAAAGTATAGAAGCATGAGGAAGTGGGGAAAAAAACTAGGGTGATGATAGTGATGGATAATGGTGAAAGCAAGGCATGATGGACAATAGTAAGGGTAGGGTCTAAAAAGCTAGTGCAAATAAGCGTGCAAGGAACTTCAAATGATCTATTAGCCTTGTGATATTGGGGATCTTTGAATAATTCCAAATTGCAAGAAAACATATAGTCTCTATGAAGCACTTAAAGGATAGAACACGAAATCCATCTCTTCCATCCATTTCTATGAATTGAATTACAAAGCTTATTAAAAAGCCAAGATTCGACCTTAATAAATACAGGTTGTTGAATGTTGAACGTTGATGTATTCTATTTTGATTTTGCAATATAAAAGTAAAATAACTAAACCAAAAATCTGAATTCAAACTATACTTGGACCAGCTAAATGCAGGTTTATAATAATGTGTGCCAATAAACAATTATGAATCCCACATACTAGCTAAATAGTAAACAAGGACATCTTTCATATGACTAAATACAAGGTTTGGGTTAAAGAATAGAGATCAACTAGATAGTGAACTAGGGCATTTTTCATATGACTATAAATTTTGGTTTTAAGGAATAGTTTAAAGTAGAAAAAGAACCCTGCATGAGTCAATTAAACCTTCCCTCACTCCTTTCCATTGACCGTATAAACTCAAAAGTCATTTTCGCTTCTCTACACATGTAGGCTAGATCTAGGATAGCAAAAGGAGGTTGTGACAAAAAGTAGAGGTCGGACAGAGGCAAGATAACACCAATAATTGATAACAAAAGCTACAAGTAGGGGGCGGCCGACCGCTTTGGGAACAACAGAAGGCACAATGCTCAAGCTATCAACTTAACATGTTGGGGAGGCTAACTACTTAAGGATAGGGAAGAAAAGAGAGGGTGGTAGAAAGTTTAGTCAATTCCATTGGAGGAATCAAGCATATAATAAGTCAATAATGCATGAATTAAATTTAAATCCAATTCCATATTATCCTAAATAATCTTAGCAAATCATATAAAAGCCTATCATTCTTAAGCAAACACAACAAAACACGCAACCCTTATTTCAATTCAAAAAAAAAAAAAACCTGCTGTCTCTTAATTGCTATCCAATTGTTCACATTTCCAGCATCATGATTTTATTCAGCATGTATTTGAGCAACCTGCAAACTCTAGCTAACTTGACTTCAATCTTAATGGTGTGATCTAGAAATCATCAAAATTGGCAATCTTGATCAACAAATTATACCATTAAAATCTCAATGGATTCAATTCTTTCGATAACTTCACAATATGATGCTAAAATTAAGATAACTGCAATCTAATGAACCATCTACTTGATATGATCCCCATATCATACTGAACACTGCAATAGTAAATGACTACTCACCCCTCCTAACTCCTCCATCTCAACCCCCAACAATGATAAAAAACCCGTTAGTGATTAAAACAAATATACCTTTGCACCACAAAGTATTTTGTGTACCTTTTTTTTCAAGCATAGTTTAGCATCTAAGGAAATCACCCCATTTGAAAACCTACATAGCAACCAAACTCATGTGATGGGGACATCAGATCATTGAAGGTTTATCATAGGCGTGGCCGCTGATCTACGGCCACGATCGAGTTGTTGTACTTTTGATTTATTTTATATATTTTTTTATTGATGTTGTCATTGTATTTGTTTTATTTTATTTCATTTCCCGTTGTACCCTTCTATTAAGGGATGTCGTATGTAAGTCCAAGAGGCATTGTGGTCTTTTGTCTTTGAGTCCTTTGTATGAAGCTTTATATAGCCCTCCTTATTCTCTTTTGAAATTAATGAATGATTATTTCAGAATTTCGTTTTTTTGTTGGAGTTCTAAAGAGAGTTTAAGAGTTGGAGTGGAATCCCTAGGAGAGGGAGATTTGTGCAATACCCACCAACCTAGATAAGTCGGGTTCGTGGTTCCATCCCCTACCTTTTTTCTCTTCCTCCCCCTCCACTTAGCTGCCGGCTTTCACCATACCCGATACCCCACTCAACCTGCGGCTCATCCCATCACCCACAGGCTTCCCACCTAACCCGTGCCCCCCCCCCCCTCTTCCCCTTCAAGCCTCATTTCCTAATTCAGATCGAGTCAAATTTAGATGGATTTGAATTTCAAATTCAATTGATTTCAAATTCAAAATCCTTCTTAATTTACTAAGTCTATTTTTGGAATGCTCCTTAATTAGCTTATATTTGAATTTTAAAAGAGAAAGGATTTAATTAAATCTTTTCTATCACATGAATTTAAATTAGGAAGCTTCTTTTAATTCCCCCAAATCTCCTCCCTCTCTCCTATAGCCGCCGGCCTTAGAAGGATTCAGGATTTGTTTCCAAAAGTCTCCCTTGGAACAATTTCCAAATCTCCCCAACTCCTCCTTGGCCGAATTTTATTAAATCTCCTTGCTCCTAATTTATTTCCTAAAACCAAATATTTGATTTGGGAAATAAATCCCCTCCCCATCCCCATGATGCCGCCGGCCCCCTCTCTCTACCCGCCCCTCTCTCTCTCTCTCCAATCTCTCTCTCTCATTAATTCTCCACCGAAATTTAGGAAGTAAAATTTCCCTCCTGATTTCCCATCTTCTAATTTCAAGATCTGAAATTTATTTCAGGTTTTGGGAGGAAAATTTCTCCGTACCTCATTCTTACTTCGAGTTGAAGAGGGACTTCTTTCTCTTCAACAACCTTCAAGAGAACTAGCAATCCTTGGGAAAGACATTGTCGTTAAGAATCTATGAATGGACGATCCCAACACTGATTACAGACTTGAATACGACGAACACGGCTTCGTGCACATCCTCCGTTCAACCTTCTTCGACGTCAACGCGAGGATCGATCATACGGTGGAAGATTACATCGAACGCATCTTGGATACTTTAGTGGAAGCTATTGAAGAGCAGTTAGAGATCGTCAAGTGGAGGATCACCGCCGATCCTTGACGAAGGTTTCTACTCTTCCTCCCCTTGTATTTCTTAAGCCTAACCTTTATTGTGAATTGATTGTAGTCACGAAGGACGCCTCCACCTACTTCTGCTAAGCTTAGTAAAACGTAAGGATTTGAGTGTACCTCTTTGTTTCTAGCTTTTATTGTTAGACTAGGGATTTTTGTTGAAACTCCTATTCTGGCATGATGTTATTTTCTAATTTATTTTGAAGTTTCAAATCTTTGGTTATGTGACTTAGCCTAAGCGGGCATGACACCTCTTACGTTTTATTTCGTTGTTTTAAATGCTCGTAGTTTTCTTCGTTATTTTCCAATCAAAAGTTGTGCAAAATCTTCCAAAATCACTGCATCCCTACGTAGTTCTACATCATCATGTCATAATAAGTCATGTTATTAGGTACGCCTCTAAAAAAATGAAAAAGAATCATAAGACATAGCAAGATATCATTTAAATACTCTTTAGGTTTGAAATTTTCATATTTATAAAGGTCGAACAAACAGCAATGTTTAGGTTGCTTCCATTTTAACCCAAAAGCTATAGGTTTGAATCATGGAACAACAGCTCTAAAATTAATGATGAGGACATCAGAAGATCAACGACTATAATCTAAAGTTTATTTTATTTTATTTGATATCTTATATACTAGTTTATCTTATATTACTGTTTTTCTCATTTTACCCTTAGGAGTGATCCAAGTGGTGTTGTAGCCCGAAGGGCATTTTAGTCTTTGCTATTTTTTCTTTTCATGAGGCCTATTTATAGGCTAGCTTTCTTGTATTGAAGGAGGATGATTTGTTAATGAAAGTTTATTCTACTTGTTTGATCTCTTAGTAAGTTCATGAGAGGAGAAGGATCTCTTTGTGAGTTCTGAGATTCCCAAGATCTTTTTGTGAGTTCTTGAGGAGGAGATACTTGAGGTTTGTAGTTTCCTTGATTTTTATGCAATCAAAAATTTGGGAGAGGGACCCAAATTTTTTATCACAAAAACTTGACCTTACTAGGAAATAGAACATTACAAAACTTATAATAATTAGACAAATTAAACAAAACAAAACACAACTTTAATATTATAAAAACTATTACAACTTGGACACTTACAAACGACTCTTACAAATGACTCTTACAAGACGCTTACAAACGACACTTAGAAAAGGGCTTACAAACTTAAGAAATAAAGACTTAAACAAGACGACACCCTAAAAATAGCAGTAGAAACCTGTAAAAAAGCTCTTGGAATTCCTCCCCAAACAGCCACCAAACAGTTCCAAAAACTGTCCAAATTCTGTCCAAAATACAGCCCAAAAACTGTCCAAAAACTGTTCATATTCCCATATAAAATAATAGAATTGAAGGCTAACAACTCCTGCACAGAAATTCCAATCGGCACAGCAAAGGAGAGAAGGAAAAGGCCACGGAACCAGGCATATTCACAGAACCCAGCAGCTTTTAGAAATCCCAAACGTCACAGCAAAGTTCAATGAGGAAGGCCACGGTTTCAGCACAGGAATCCAGCGGGTAAAGCAAGAGTTCAATTCACGATAAAGGAGGGGATTAATTCACAGCAAAATTCAATGAGGAAGGGCATGGTTTCAGCAACCAAGCATAGGAAACCAGCAGGCTTTTCTTGGGTTCCAGCAGCCATATTAATTCTCGGTAAAAAGGGGGGCCAAGGCAATAAAGAAGGCAGCAAAACCAAAGGAGCAACAACAGCAGCAAACCATGGGAGGAAATCAACAGGAAACCGCAGCAGCCCAAGGGTCAAAAGGGAGAGGAAAAGGCAATATAAATTATAGAAAAGAGGAGGAAGAAGAAAAGCTAATGTTTTAAGAAGAAATGAGCTAATTTTTAGTTCAATAAATGAACTAAAAATCAGCTCATAAGGAGCTAACATTCCACTAGATATTAATGAGATGGAGAAGTCAAAAATCAAATATTAGGATTTGATTTGACCCCCCCTTGCCTACATCAATTTTCCAAGTCTTTCTCTTATTTCTCTTGGCATTAGTTTTCCCCTCCCCAATATCCACTTGTCGCCGGCCTCCTTGGGCCGCCCAAGCCGCCGGCCACCGCCCATCAACCCTCCCCCAACCGCCGGCCTCCCCAAGCTCTACAAGTTGTCGTCCATCAATCCACCACCCAATGATTTTGAATTTCAAATTTCAAAATCATCCTTAATTACTTTCCTAATTTGTGTCCTCATTAATTCGGAAAGTTATTCACTTAGATTCAAATTCAAATTTGAATTTTAAAACTCTCCCTATTAATAATGTACATTAGGAAACCTCATAATCCCATTAAAATCTAAAATCAATTTCAGATTTAATAGCAATCCTCAATTAAATCCTTCCTGAACCCACGCATTAAATGAAAGCACCTCAAACTTCATCCTATGTGGTCGGCCTCCTCTCTAGCCCCTTTCTCTCTCCAATTCGCCACCTAGACCCACATTAAGTCCCCATTAAACCTCCCTTGGCTGCCACCCCAATCAAGCAACCATTTATAATTAATTTGAATTTCAAATTAAAGTTTCCCTCCAACTCTAATCAATTGGTATCCAATCAGAAAACAATTAATTAAGATCCTCAATCAACTTCCCACCTAATCCTCCTAAAATTCAAATTTCAAACTTGAAAGTCCTCAATGCTCTCTTAAACAAAATCTGAACGAGAGTTTCAGAATTTTGTTCCCTCTCTCCAACACCTGCCGCCCCTTCTTCTCTCCCTAACCCATTGAATCCTCCCAACATCCTTCCCAATTCCCCTTCCCAAGCCTATCCCACCTCCAGCCACCATTCCCAAGCATTTTCCCACGACTTCTCCATGCTCTCCTGAGATTATTGCTGCCAGACTTTTGTTTCCAGCAGAAGGAACCTGCTGATCTATATCATGGAAGGCCATATGCTAGGGTGCAAAGCACCCAAGACCACATAGGAGCTGTCCAAGTTATTTCCAACAGTGCAGTTTGCTGTCCAGGGAAAATCTGCACCTATTTCTTGCTATCCAACCAATTGAAAGGTCTTCAAGCGTTGTCCGGACGTTTCAGATTGTTGACCACGCCTTCAAGAAGGTTCATGGATGCTGCCTACTTCCTTCCAAGGCTCCCTACAGCCACCGGAACTTCGTATCTTCCGATTATTTGGGTAAACTCTCCTCCAAATCTTTTAATCTCTAAGTCGCTACTCAATTGTGGTTTATAAGTGATTAATGAAGGTTCTTGTCATTCTCTCCGCTAAAGCCTAGAAGTTGGAAGAGTTGAGTGAGGGGCATCTCTTAGTGACTAAACTCATTGTTAGTTTAGGGATTTTTCGTTGGAGCCCAACCACCTACACAATGTTAGATTAATTGATTGTTTTACGACCTTAACTCCTAAGCATGTGATTTAGCCTAAGCGTGTTTTATCGTCTTATTGTTTTTTCTTAACATTTAAATTGGCATAAATTTTATTTATTATTGTTCTCGAAATATTAAGCATGCAAATTCCTTTAAGAAATTCATCCTTTGCATCTTCCTTCTACATCAATTAAACCCTGTGAACACTGTAATAGTAAATGACTACTCACCCCTCCTACCCCTCCATCTCAACCCCCAAAAATGATAAAAAAACCCAATTTGTTAGTGATTAAAACAAATATACCTTTGCACAACAAAGTATTCCGTGCACTTTATTTTTCAGGCATAGCTTAGCATCTAAGGTAATCACCCATTTGGAAACCTACATAGCAGCCAAACTCATGTCATAATAAGTCATGCTATTAGTCACACTTCTAAAAAAATGAAAAAGAATCATAAGCCATAGCAAGATATCATTCAAATATTCTTTAGGTTTGAAAATTGCATATTTATAAAGGTTGTCCAAAGAGCAATGGCTAGGTTGCCTCCATTTTAACCAAAAAGCTATAGATTTGAATTATGGAACAGCAGCTCTGAATTTAAGCCCTCTCTGAACTATATATTATCAAAAACTTATGCAAAAGACCACGATAGGCGCTTTCTTAGGCCTATGAATATGTGATAATAAATTAAATGACCATTCAAAAAAATAATTAATTGTGGTGTGGTTCATTATGCCATCGTGTGACATTTAATGGCATAATGCCAATACATAAATCATTGGCATATTTTGCATAGCATATTTAACAAATGCCGGTGTAATTCAATTTTGTACAACTATAATAAAAGGAACCTAAGCATGCTGCATACCAACAACACAAAGCATGGCATTGAAGTTAGCATAGTTTAAGAAAATGACTTTGATACTACAAATTTTGTATATGTTCTCTCAATCTTAGAAAAAATTTATTCTTCTATAGCATTTTAAAATTACTTTTTTGAGAAGTTAAAAGAAATTTGATATCCCTCAAAAGGGGTGTAAATGAGTCGAGATAAGCTCGAGTCACCTCTGGCTTGAGCTTTAGCTTAATTAATTAATTGAGTTTGAGCTCGAGCTCGAGCTTGAGCTTTATTCTACAAGTTCGAGCCGACTCACAAACTTATGAAAGAGAGAAAATGATTATGATTCAAGCAATTATTATAATATATAATGATAAAATGAATGAAAAACTAAAAGAAAAATAATAAAGAATCACTTAATATAATATAGAGAGATATATATTTCAAACATTTTTACAAGGTTAAACTTAAAATCTTGAATGCTAATATATTTAAAGTACATTTTATATTAATATTTTTTAAACAACCCAGCTCGCAAGCTAACGAGTCAACATAGGCTTGGCTTAAGCTTGGCACGTTAGCTCATCAGGCCTGGCTCACGAGCCATTTATCAAGCCAAGCATAGCTGACTCATAAGTCGGCCTGACTCACTTACACCCCTATCCCTCACATTTCATGAGTGCTTGATGTACCAAGGTTCAACCAACAAAGTATGCATATCGCTAGTATTTATGCTCAGAAACAGAGAAATATTCTTAAGTCGTATGAGAAATGGCTAATAATTTGATTATGTTATTTAGGAGGCTTTGCACCCAAAGTGAATACAGCACATTAACCATATGTAACCGCTTCTATGCTTGTCCTACTAAGGCATTGAAAGAACATGGCACATTATGCTCCTCCTTAAATATGTCAGCATGTCGTTTTCTAGTGGATTTCTTGAACTATCCAAGATAACAATAAAATTTGCGTTTCAAACGAATCTAATCATTCAGGAAATCTCAGAACTCAAACCAAGGACTCTAGAAAAGGTACAGTTAACATATTAAAACGGTGGTAGACCATTGCTTAAATTCTCTTTCAGCACAGTAAATTGCGAACTCCTGATAAATATGCAACTCAAATCTATGAAATTGATTAAATATAATAAAAATAAAAAAGCACACAACCAGACTCATCCAGAAGGACTCGATAGATTCAAACTCCAATCCAGCAAACCGCAAAGCTCCCATACCATAAAATTCAAGAAAACAACAAAATCCTAGGTCTGAACAAAATAAAAAAGTAAAGAAGTAAAAAGAAAATGTGACTCACATCTTGCCCCAAGTGAGCAATGATATCAACCAGCATGGAACCTATCTCTTCCTTCTTTCCATCTGAGAACGTAGCCGAGTCCAGCGCCAATTTACACTTTTGCAAGGGTAATTCTCCGCGAATCTTCATTCCACTCCCAACAGAGTCAGCCATCAAAACAGAGCTCATATTGAACGATGAAAAATCTTAGGACGGCATGGCAAAACCCTAAAAGGTAGGAGCACGCACCATAGCCCAGCAGAGCTCGTAGAGGAACCTGATCATAGAGACCGGTTCCGGGAGCTTGAAATTGCTGTTCGAGGCCTTCCATTCCTGGAGGCATCCTTCTGTGACGAATTTGAACTCGGGGCACTTGGAAGTCATGTCGGATGGGAGAGCAGGGGAGGACGACAAAGTGCGGGATCACAAAAAGCAAAAATTGAACCCTAGGGTTCGGAGTAGAGCGGCTCCAGCCACGACGAGGGGTGTGGAGAACCTGACAGGTACCCGAGTTCGCGCGATAGCTCCGCTCCCTCTGTTGGAAATTACACCAGAAAAACCATGAAGTAGAAGCAGGATTCAGGAAGTAGGAAATCGAAGGTCTTTTCTATACCTAGCGTCGGGCAAGTTCGGGCCAGGCAAAATCGGGCCATCGCTTCTTTTGTCCGACCCGGCCCGTAGCAAACTTCCATGCCCAAGCGGGTCCGGCCCAGCCGCCGGGCCAGAAATAATAAGGGTCTCCAAGATTAAACTATATTGGTTTTTAGTATGGAGTAAATTAGCGCATTGTATTTCATATGGAGTGTGTTTTATTATTATTTTTTTTTAGGGGCTGTTTGATGGAGTATTATGAGTATATTATATTGATTTTAAATTTTTAAATATTTGATTCAGTGTTAAACAATTACACTGTATTTCATTTGAGGTTTCGTATATCTTCATGAGGCAATAATTTATTTTTTATATATCTTTTAAATTTGTTTTGATAGGATAAATTTCAAATATCCGCATTCACCCAAGTCTTCAGACTTTTCACCGCTCGTAAAGTTCGACGTCCTAGAGCTTGCAAGCGCTCTTTGCTCTCCTAGTCCCCACAATCTCCACCAAACTTATGCTTTGTTAGCACTTGAAGACTTGGTACCTGCAGTGAAAAACAATGGAGAAAACAGAGAAAAACAGAGAAGAAGAATGTAGAATATTTGTTCTCATATTAAGGATAATCAGCTGCTACAGTATTTAAGAATAAGCTAGCAAATGTAAGTAGGACACGTGGACAAGCCGTTAGCAGCAGCTTTGCACAGAGGAGTGGAAATTCTCCTAAGTACAGAAGAACGTGAGCCATCATGGAACGTGAATCATCATGTGTCCTGACACGCCCCCTCAAATTGTGCAGAAGATGAACGAATGCTCAATTTGTCCCGAAGCTCAAGAAAACGATTAGGACTTAACGGCTTAGTGAGTATATCAGCTGGCTGATCAAGAGAATGTATGTGAAGAACCACTAAGGCAGCAGCGTCAATATGATGACGAATAAAATGATAATCGATTTCAATATGTTTGGTTCGAGCATGAAAAACTGGATTGTAAGCTATGGCAGTTGCAGATGTATTATCACAATAAAGGGGTGTTGGTCCTTGCTGAGATATTTGAAGATCTGAGAGTAATCTTCTTAACCAGATTATATCAGAGGTAGCAGATGAAAGAGAACGATACTCAGCCTCGGTGGAGGATTTAGCGACAGTAACTTGTTTCTTGACACACCAAGAGATAGGTGTCTTCCCCAAGAAGGTACAGAATCCAGTAATGGACTTACGATCAATAGTATTACCGGCCCAATCAGCATCAGCATAAGCCGTTAATTGAAGATTTCTGGGGATGAGAGGAATGCCATAGTTGAGAGTTCCTTGGATATATCTTAATAAGCGTTTCAAAGCATGATAGTCGCCCATAGTCGGATGATGCATAGCCTGACAGATACAGTTAGCTGCATAGGCAATATCAGGCCTGGTTATGGTGAGATAATTTAGTGAACCTGCTAGCTGCCGAAAATAATGTGGATCTGAGTAGGGATTGGTAGCATCCGAAGCAACACAAGGCTTGATAGTCATCGGAGTCTGAACAGGTTTACTATTTTGAAAACCTGCAGCTTGAAGCAGATCATGGGCATACTTGGTTTGATGAAGAAACGTCTCACCATTGTGTTGAGTAAGCTGCAAGCCGAGAAAATTGGATACATAACCAAGTTGCTTAAGAGAGAACTGAGATGTTAATTGCTGAATAAGCTGCTCTATGAATGGAGATGTATTGCCAGTGATGAGTAAATCATCAACATAAATCAGTACAAAAATCTGAACATTGCCTTTGATATATAAAAGCAATGAGGGATCGGCTTTGCTGAGTTGAAAATCAAGACCAAGAAGAAAGGATGTAAGCTTGTTGTACCATTCCCGTGGAGCTTGTTTTAAGCCATAAATAGCTTTGTGTAGCTTACAAACCTTGTTGGGATATTGAGCATCAATCCCGGAGGTTGATGCATGTAAACATCGTCATGTAACTCACCGTGGAGAAACGCATTTGAAATATCAAATTGAAGAGTAGACCAGCCCTTTGCCAGAGCAACGAGAAGAAGAATGCGAATTGTAGGAATCTTCGCCACGGGACTGAAGGTTTCAGAATAATTAATGCCAAACTCTTGAGTAAAATCTTGTGCTACTAAGCGTGCCTTATATCGGTCAACGGTGCCATTAGGAGCTCGCTTAACTTTGAAAACCCATCGACAGCCAAGAATGTTGGCATTAGACGGAGCTGGTACAAGAGACCAGGTGGCCTGATTTTGAAGTGCTAAGAATTCTTCAGACATTGCATCACGCCAGTGTTTGAACTTGACCGCTTGATTGTAGGTGTTTGGAACAGAAATAGAAATGGGATTAGTAAGAAGATCAAAAATCTTTTTGGGGCGATGAATACCTTGTTTGAGCCTGGTTTGCATTGGATGAATAGATGTTGTAGTGGTAGGAGGTAATGGCGCGGGTAAAGAAGATGTAGGGGGAGGTATGGGAGAGTTGTTCAGCTGCTGTGGAAGAGGAATGGTGAGTAGGAGATAGAGATGACTGGGATGAGGTAGATGAATGAAGACTGGAACTAGGTATGTCGGGTGGCTGTAAGGAAGAAATAGGTAGAAGTAAGTATGGTGCTGGAGAAGTGGAGTTTGTGGGCTGAGAAGAAGTAGAGGAAAGCGCAGGAGATTGGGACTTATATGGAAAGATTGTCTCATAGAAGACAACATGTCGAGAGATATGAATTTTATTGGTGAGTAAGTGAAGACACTTATATCCTTTATGGGAAGAAGAATAGCCTAAAAATATACATTCATAAGAGCGAGGGGAAAGTTTATTAGGAGCCTTGGGTTGAAGCCAAGGAAAACATAAACAGCCAAAAGTTCTTAAATGAGAAAGATTGGGAGGTTGATGATAGAGAAGCTGAAAAGGAATTTGAGAGGAAATTGCTTTGCTAGGAAGTCTGTTAATGAGATAGGTGGAAGTGAGCAATGCTTCAGCCCAATATGTGGAGGGAAGAAAGGCACCAATTAAGAGGGCTCGGGTTGTATTGAGAAGATGACGATGCATCCTTTCAGCAAGCCCATTCTGTTCTGGAGTATAAGGGCAACTAAGCTGATGCGTAATACCGTTTTGACAAAGATATTGAGTAAATGCAAGACTGGTGTACTCTCCACCACCATCGGTGCGAAGAGTTTGAATTTTAGAATTGAATTTGGTATTGATTAGATTTTGTAATTGCTGAAATTTTTGGAGCGTTTCTGATTTTGTTTGCATTAGAAACAACCAAGTATAATGTGTGTGATCATCAATAAAGACTACATAGTATCGAAAACCATTAAGGGATGAAACAGGAGCAGGACCACAAACGTCCGAATGTATTAATATAAAAGGAGCGGATACACGAGATGTTTTGGATACAAACGGTAACTTATGGCTTTTAGCCATATTACATGAGGTGCAAAGAAAACTAGAAGAAGGATTACATATAGACGGAACAGTTTTAGCTAGCATTTGATGAGTTCGGACATTGGGGTGGCCTAGACGAGCATGCCAAACAGCAGAGGTAACAGGATTTGTCTGAAGAGCGTGAAAATTGTGACTGGGCTGAGTAGGAACAGAGTAGAGACCATCATGGCTGCGCCCACGGATGAGGATACGATTGTCCTCCAGATCCTTAATGTAGAAGCCATTAGCATCAAAAGATATAAAACAGTTATTATCGGTAGTTAGTTTGTGGATTGAGAGGAGATTATGAGAAAGAAGAGGAACATGAAGTAAATTTTGAAGTTTAAGCTTACGAGTAGAATCGGGAAGAGGAAGGATTCCTTGACAGGTATTGAGGATTGGAAGCGAGTTCCCACTGGCAGTTGATACAACGTCTGTTCCTGTATATGGAGTTGAGTATTGTAGTTTAGAAGCATCAGGTGTTAAATGCGAGCTAGCACCAGAATCCAGGACCCAGTCAGTGCTAGACAAGGGTGACGAGCCGGTGAGAAAGGCTTTCGTAGCAGGAGATGCAGACTGTGAGCTGTAATTAGAGTTATACCGATGCCAACAATGCATAGTGACGTGACCAGATTTACCACAAATCTGACACGTGGGACGAAGTTGATCTGCAGGTAGAGGTCGACTGGTGGTATTAGAATTAGAGCGGAACGGAGCGCCTCGCCCTCTGTATCCTCTGGAAGAATTACGACCCCGGGATGAAGCAGTTCGATTTGCATACAGAACTGTGTTATCTGTCAACAACGAGGTATCTCGCTGAACTTCGGACTGTTGATGAATTTCCTCACTGCAAAGGAGTGAGTAGAGAACTTCTAAGGAAATGGGCAACTGACTGGTGCGAATAGAAGTTTTAAAAGGATTATAAGACTGTGGAAGGCCATTTAAAATGTGAAGTATATATCTTCTAAATCAAGATGCGAACCCGCAGCGACAATGTTATCAACAAGAGCTTTGATCTTCGTTAAATATTGCATCATGGTGAGATCTCCCATTTGAACCCGATAGAGTTCATTTTTTAACTGAATCACACGAGACCTATTGGAAGGTTGAAGACGAAGCTCTAACGTCGACCAGATATCACGAGCAGACGTGAGATTCAGTATATAGGGTAAAACGGACGGAGAGATGGTAGACAAAAGAGCGACAACAAGGTTTTGTTCGATTAGATTGAGCAGTCTGAACTCAACAGGGTTTGATGTAGCTAGAGCGGCGGAGGGTTTTGAAATCTGGCCTGTAAGATAGCCATCAAAACCATTGGCAGAAAAGAGTTGAAAAACTTGAAGTTTCCAGACGGGGTAATTGTCACTGGTCAGCTGATTGGGAACAATAAGTTTCAGATTGTTCATCAGAAACTTAAGAGAGGCGGGGATACTAAGCTCGGACATTGCCGCAGAGAGCGAGGAGGTTGGCGGAGCAGTCGTTTGGGGAACTTGAGAAGACGAGCTTTGTTCGGCCATGGAGCTTTAGGAAGAAAAGCTTGCCGAAAAGAAAAGCTGCTTCACGGCTTTGATACCATGAAGACTTGGTACCTGCAGTGAAAAACAATGGAGAAAACAGAGAAAAACAGAGAAGAAGAATGTAGAATATTTGTTCTCATATTAAGGATAATCAGCTGCTACAGTATTTAAGAATAAGCTAGCAAATGTAAGTAGGACACGTGGACAAGCCGTTAGCAGCAGCTTTGCACAGAGGAGTGGAAATTCTCCTAAGTACAGAAGAACGTGAGCCATCATGGAACGTGAATCATCATGTGTCCTGACAGCACTCACTTACCTCCGCTTCAAACATTCTCGTCTTTTTTAATCCTCACTCACACCCTCATCTCTCCCAAATGTTCATGAGCTCGTCACTTGTCCTTGCACTCTATCGATAATAACTAATCACCTTACATCATCGTTGATTACTCTGACGACGATAATCATAGCCATCTTTGTTGACCTTACCTTATCCTAGTTCCATTTTTATTAAGTTTTTAAGAGGGGAAGCACTTCATGGGCTGATTAAAAAAAATTAAGTTTTTAAGAAAATATTTTAAATTAATAACACTAATACATAGTATTTTTAACATTTTAATTTAAATTTTAAAAAACATTTTTCAACCAATTAATAAAATTTTAAATAAATTTTACAACTAATTAAAATACAACTTTTTATGAATTATCTGTTAGCATTCTTATTATGATGGATGACTAGAGAGTCAATGATTTTGATGTTAGTTTGTGGTTTAGGCCTCGTTTGATTAGGCTTTTTTTCTTCGTTTTCATTTGAATAAGCCGAAATCAATTAGTATTTACTGTTTGGAATCAAAGCTTAGCAATAATTCCTTTTTAATAAACATCGTTTTTTGGGCAGTTACAAAATTATTTTTGTATCTGCTACTTTGGTCACAAAATGGAGTTTCGAAAGCGAATTATGTCTTTTATAATAAAATCTTAAAAGCATAACTCCTAAACAAACAATTTAAAATTACTTTCAAGTATTAATAAGCACTTTTAAAAATATTAGTCAAACATATCTCATTATTGAAACTCCATTTTATTGAACGGCTTTTTCTCAACCTCCTTTTCTAAAACTCTTTTTTATGTAAGCATAAACCGAATCAAACGAAGCCTTAGTATATTTCAAATTTCTAGAATAAACCTCGTGAAGAGAGCTAAATGGCATCAATAATTCCGTGAATTTGCTAATAATAAATGTCTCATAGAGCACAAGAAAAATAATTATTTTTGATGAATTTTTTCTGTCATAAATAAAATTTCATACATATTTTTTGCGATCGCTAATAACCCTAATTATGAAACATTTATTGATACTTGATTTTCAACGAAAAATTTTTCCATCGAAATTCTGACAAATTATTCGCTAAAAAGACTGGCATGATAAAATTTAACACAAAATAGTCTTCGTCAAAAATTTTTGCGCAATTACTATGATGGCATGGTTTGTCGAAATTTCTCGTGGGTTTCACGCTAATAATCTATCGGTATGTATTACATTTGGGAGATGTCAGAATTCTAACAGCGAAGTCACTAAACATTTGTTGGTAACTTATGCTGATATCTTCCATTTGTGTTTCGTTGGAATCCTATATAACATTATTCTTGCATAAAATCGATCAAAAAACTTAATAATAGCAACAATGTAAAAACTAAAATATAACAAACGTGCATTTGAAAAGCAATTAAGCATTCCAAATTTTACAACATTTATTATTCAATTGTCCTCAAAATTTAGAACTTATATGATTAATTAACAAAAAAAAGATTAATCTTCATCCTTAACTTCACTCTCCTGAGTCGCTTGCTCCTAGCTACTAGTAGTAAATCTCTTATTGTTGCCAAAAGATCCACAATTTTGTTTGTATTTGAGTTTGCATCTTAGCTTGCATCACTAACATGCAAGCTATGGTGTTTTTTTTTTTTTTCTTTAAAAGATTCAAATTTCATTTCATAAAAGAAAAATACAAAAAGGACCTAAATGCATATAAAACTATAATATAAAGCTAATATCGACAGGTACAGACCAGTAAACATCAAAAATGAAAAACCAGTGAATAAGACACAGAAACCAGACGGACTCAGAGCTTCCTGCAACCACCCAAAAGAAAGACACTGACCATCCATTGGAGGCAGCAAACCACAAACCAAACAGAGAATAACCATACAAAAGATAAGATACGACCCACAATCCAAACAGTAAACCACAAAATAGAAGAGCAAAACCACCAAAGTTGCCAGCAAGCCTAGGCCAACGAGGTAGCGAATATGAAGCAGCCTCATCATTGTCCATAGCACCATAAAAATCACAGAAACAAGACGCACGGCAAGCAAGAGAACAAAGCATATTGTGATGGAGAATTCGACTTCATATACGATGGCTTGTGAGCCTATGTCAAAAACTCTCCCCTTCTATATTTCTTCTATTATTTGGATTCATAGATTATTGTTTGATTGTTGCTTTGATCCAGCTGAGAATCTCTCCCCTAAATCATGAGCCTAGGGCATAACTTCAGAGATATTAGGAAAATTCACTTAGATCTAAAATATGAATATATATTTACACCAACGAATTATAACTCAAATCTAACATAAAATCTAAAGATTTCTCAAAATTATGTTTTTAATATAAATTGAAATGTTGGTCTAATAATCTTTTTTTTTTTTCAAAAAAATTTAAACACTACACTTAAGAAGCATAAACTAGCTGATTAGATCTTAAATTAATTAATCTTCAGATCCACATAAGAAGCTAAAAAATCTTGTTAAAAATTGCCCTAAACACACAATGGCACTCTGGCAAGGTTAAATCGAACTTGAGAACTATGGAGTTACAACTGAGAGGAAGAATGAGAGGGTCTGATAAATATTTTGACATTTCTACCATTTTTTTGTGGAATTTACGTCAAAAAAAAGTAGGGGAATTTCTAGTATAAGTCCCATCGAAAATTGTTCAACAAATTTTGTCATCATTTTCATCTAAATTTTTGCCCACTTTAGTTTTGCCAATAGAAAAGTGTCCCTCAAATTTAAGTTAAAATTATATAAAATGGTGATCAGACATGCAATGTTTTATGATACAAAATGTTGACTATTAAAAGAGAATTATACAATTAATTTAAGTGTTACACTTGCACATACGAGGATGCTCAGGTGGATTAGTGGTTTTAGTCGTAGAGAGAAAAATGTGAAATGAGCTTATACGTGAAAAGATTGGAGTAACACCAATGATAGATAAGATTAGAGAGAGTTTTCTTTGATGGTTTGGCTAATCCATCAATTTCCATTAGTGGAAAAATCTATAAACCTAAAAAATCATCTGTTTGGTTAATTCATAAGTAAAAATCCACAGCCCAATTCTCAAACATAGCCACAAAATAGGGGGAGGAGCTCTAGTCATGCTCGTCATGCCCCGGTTCCTCCGAAGGCCCCTGCTCTTCTTACTTCTTATGTCATTCTTTCCAATGCCAGTAAAGCTACCCCAACTA
The DNA here is from genome assembly GCA_019514585.1 of Dendrobium officinale. Taxonomy (NCBI): domain Eukaryota; kingdom Viridiplantae; phylum Streptophyta; class Magnoliopsida; order Asparagales; family Orchidaceae; genus Dendrobium; species Dendrobium officinale. The sequence continues at coordinate 4,873,189 of CM033699.1, read as the reverse complement.
TCCTTCCCCCTACAAACACCACTAACACTTCTCTCGCAACTGATATCACCACAGTCCAATGTATTCCTAAGCAGGCTATTCACCCAACAAGCCAAACTCTTCAACCAACTTCCCCTATCTCCCCCCTCCCCTAAGAATCCTGCTTTGGAAGCCCACAAGGATGATTCTATACCAAACTTAAATTCACCCTTGGATGAAGCCTCTTCATCTGAACAATTCCAGGCTATATAACTTCCCCTATCCAGTATTAATAGCATTGCCACTTCCCCGCAAAATGCCCTCATCTCCTCTTTTCAAAGGAGTTGTAAAAATGCTTCAGTAACAATCTCTCCCAACAAATTTTCTATCCTGCAGCTGGATGACCAATTGGATTCCTGTCTTCAAGTTGTCGGCTCTGCTGGTCGGCCACAAACTGACGACAATCTAGACATGGGTCAATCTTAAAAATCTCAACATGACAAGTCCACCAGAGCTAAAAGGTGCTAAGAAAGCACATCATCCCCCCAAGTCTAAATGATCCTTCCCTCTCTTGGCTGCTGGAGCATTCAGTGTTTTAACAAAACTAAAAAAGTTATAGCCTGTAAGAATTTGATTGCCTCTCACGATCTCGATATGTTATGTATCCTGGAAGCTAAAGTTTCTTCTCATTATCTCCTGGACCCTTGGTTCATCAAAACTCATCAATTCTTCCCCAATGAACATAGCTGTAACAACTTTTGTTCCTCTTCCTCTGGGAGGATCTGGTTGAAGTGGAATCACTCTTCTATCTCTTTTACGCCTATTTTATTTAACTCCTAGTTGATTCATTGGACTCTCTTCTTTTTCTAGCTTTACCCCCCATGCTTATATCTGTTGTGTATGCTGCTAATTCTCTTGGGGATAGGACCCTTTTGTGGCAACAACTTACGGTTTTGACTGACTCTATTTCCACCCCTGGGATCATTATAGGTGATTTCAACAGTTACAGAGATCCTAAAGATAAATTGGAGGGAGCTCTGATGCATTTCAGCATATTAGGGGAACTTAATATGTGCGTGTCTAAATCTGGAATTATTAATCTTAATTCGACTGGTTTGAAGAATACTTGGTTTAATGGGCGTGTGGAAGACCCCATCCACATAAAACTTGGCAAGATTCTTGTTAATCAAAAGTGGCTTCATAGCTTCCCTTTTTCATATTACAAGTTGGTTCCCCCCATCTGTTCTGACCATTCTCCCTTGCAACTTAAATCGGGTCATGTTTCTATATTGGCTGACATATTTCAATTCAAAAACTTTTGAATTAGGATGACTGGATATTGGGAAGTTCTTATTTCTTCCTTTGCTACTCATCATGAGGGAAGTCCTATTTCTAATTTGTATGATAAACTTAGAGCTCTTAAAGTTAATTTAAAAAAGAAGAATTGGGCTAATTATCATTTCATCAAAGCTAGGCTTTTGGATCTTAATCACAAGCATAAGGTTTGTTTGGACCTCATTCAATGTAATCCTCTGGATACTCACCTTAATGCTTCTCTGAAAGAGATCAATGCTAACATCTCCTTGCTTCATGGAGCGTTGAGCTCCTAGATCATCCAAAGGGCTAAGGCTAAGTGGTTACAAGATGGTGAGGATGACTTGGGTTTTTTGTATGTTCGCATTAAGACTAGAGCAAATTCTTCCCATATTAAAGAAATCCGTACTCATGAGGGGCACTTTTCTTCTCCTCCTGAGATTGCCAAAGCTATTATTAAGCATTTTAAAAAGCTTTACAATCCTCCTAAGCATTGTGGTTCTACTAAGTCTAATTTCACTTGTGGTGATACAAATCCACCTCACCTTATTGATTCTTTGGTGGATCATGTCACTGACCAAGAGACTAAAGAGGTGGTTTTTGCTAGACCTTCCTCTTCTTCTATGGGGCCTGACGGCTACACTTTTGAGTTTTACAAGGGGTCTTGGGACATTATTGGTCTTTATGTGACCAATGCTGTTAAAAATTTCTTCTCTACTGGTCATCTTCCTAGATGCGCAAAAGGAACTGCTATTACCCTTATCCCTAAGCACCAGCATGCTTCTAATATTTCTAACTATCGACCCATTTCTCTTTGTAATGTCATTTATAAGATTATTGTAAAGATCCTTGCTAATCATTTAAGAAGCATTATGCCTCACATTATTCACAAAATTTAAGCCAGGTTCATTTCAAAGAGAATTTCTTCAGACAACATAATTTTGGCCAATGAAATTTTAAACGACTTTAATGGGTCTTCTTCCAAAAAGTTTTTTTTTTGTGCTAAATTGGATATTCGTAAAGCTTTTGACTATGTGTCTTGGGATTTCCTCATATCCAGATTGCAGGTGAAGGGTTTTTGGAAAAAGTTTCTCTCTTAAATTAGGAGTTGTGTTTATGATGTCCCATTTTATGTTTGCATTAACGACGCTCTTGAGGGTTTTTTCACATCCATTGCTGGCTTGAGATAAGGCTGTCGCCTTTCCCCTCTTTTATTTGCAGTTGTCATGGATGCTTTTTCTTGCTCTTTGGATGCCAGTTCTTTTTTGGGATTTCCTTATAGTTAGAGCTCTCTCAATCATCTTCTGTATGCTGATGATCATGTGCTGGTTTTTGGGATTTCTTCCATTGCCAATGCCCTTGAGCTGACCAAGATTTTAAACAATTTTGCTAATGTGTCAGGCCTTCACATTAACAATGCCAAGTGCTCCATTTTATTCTCTAAGAACACCTCAGCTACAAAATATATCATCAATATTCTTGGTTTTTCCCCCACTGAACACTCCTTCAAATATTTGGGATTGTCCATATCCACCAAAAAAACTTAATTCCTCTCACTTCCAACAACTACTGAGTAGAATTTCTACTCTACTTACTGTTTGGAAAGTCAAAATTTTCTCTTTTGCAGGTCGTATCCAATTCTTGTGGTTTACTATTGCTAATACTTTAGCCTACTGGATAAGGGGAGCGATTATACCTAAATCTTATTGTAAATTCATTGATAGATTGTGCTTGAGATTTCTTTATCATGACTCTATTGAGGGTAAGAAGCTACATCTGGTAGATTGGCATAATACCTGCTTACCAACTTGTTTTGGGGGACTTGGGATCTCGAATATTCATTCTCTTTCACACGTGTTTGACTGCTCTTTTATTTGGAGGATATATAATACCAACTCTTTGGTATTTGACTAGTTTAATCCCAAATATACTTCCCCCCGGAAGCCTATTCCTTCTACTTCTTCTAAATTTTGGAAGTTCATTCATTGTATTGCGGCCAAGATCAAGGATAATTTTAAAGTTAATGTGATTGCTGAGAGTAGTAATTTATTTATGTTTTGGGACACTTGGGTGGATGGGAAGACACTTGCTAAGTTTTTTTCTCCCTGTTGACCTCGATTTTCGTTCGAGTGCACTCGAGTGCATTCGATCGATGTGATTGGTCCTCATCGAGCCCAATTCGAACTCGATTTGATCCGAGTCAATTTCAATTTGAGTTTGATTTTATTTAATCAAATCAATTGAACCTAGCCCAACTCTAAATCAAATCAATTTGAATCAAATTCGTACTTAACTCAAATCAACCCAAATAAGCTCAAATATGGTTCAATTAGGCTTAATCATAGCTTAATTGATTTAGATCAATTCCAGTTAATCCCTATTTTGCTTTTGGACCAATTTGAATCCAAGTTTCGAATTCAGAAAACTAATCCAACGGTTTGAATTGAATCGACCGTTTATTCGAGGCTTCGGGATATCTGCGATCTCTAGCAGTCGCGGCAGAGATAGGAAGCAGTCGCGGCAGGTCCTATTCGCGTGTATTCAAACGACCGCGAGGAGGACTCAAAGGAGCGGGCTTCTTCTTATGCAAAGTTTTTAGTTTTACTCAAAAAAAAAAATGAAGTCTTTGGGCTGAGGGATTTTGGGCTCCCGGCTCGCTCTCAATCGGAGACACCCGATCTCTCTCTCCCTCTCCGATTCTCTCTGATTCGCAGAAGCCGACGACAGCTCCCGCTTCCTCCGTCTCTCCCTTATGTTCGCAGACAGGCAGAGGCCGAATCCCCCGCTCTTCCCTCTGTCGCTCGTCTGTTCAGGAGCCAGGCCGAGCTCCTTCTCCCTTCGCTCCTGCCTCCGTCCGAGTCCAGAAGCCGCAAGCCGCTCCGCTCTCCTCCCTTTCTCTCATTCGGCCGACCCTCTCCCCCTCTCGTCTCTCTTACTCGTAGAGCCCTAGCCGCCGACCTCATGGCAGGAGGCTGAACCTATGGCCTTGTCCGACCCCAAAGCCTCCTTCATCTCTGGCTCTCGGTTTCGTGTTGCAAGACCGATCCTATGTCGCTCTCTCCAGACCGATCCCGATGCCTGGATCAGACTCCCTCTCTTTGCAAGGTGAGCATACTCCCCTTTTCCCTATTCTTCTTTTGTTTTCTCTTCTTCTTCTAGTCTTCCTTCTTTCTCCTAGCCTTGTTCTCCTCCTTTATTGCCAATTATTGGAATGTTATCCTTCTAGAGTTTGGATGCTACAAGTGCGTGATATGGCTGCTTTGATTGTCCTACCCGATGGATCCTGTTGTCATCTGTGAATATAAGTAGCTTTGATAGAATTTCATAGCATGCATCCAGTAGTGGAATTAGATTAGGACGTGAGTGAAGCCCTCTTATTAATATATGTTATTTTGATAAATGAGCATGTGACATGTAAACTTGTGGTCATTTATGCTTTACGTCATGCAAGTGTGAGATCTTATGCGTATATTGTGATGGTCCCCTTGTATCAATGCTTGTTAGAAAATGACTTAAGTTATTGAAATGAGTTTGATAAGGAATTCATCATAGTTCTTCTTATTGCTCAGTTATGTTACCTTTATTTTTGTTATGAAATGGTGTTTTAGTTTCCTTGAGCAATGACAGTTGTTGTTAAGCATGGATTGCTTTCTCGTAACATAGTTGAAATTTTTGGGATGACTTGTACTGTTTGAAGGCGGATTCGCACTTGGAATTTGCACTTGATTATGATTTGAATCACACATTGGTTGAGTTCATGTGAAAGTTGTAGTATATCATGATATGTTATGTTATTGGTTGTTGAAATATGCATACAAGATGTTTGGTAAAATGTCATGGGAGGATAATGAGCATGTTTTGGTTTGAGATGAAGCTTTACTTTGATTACAACTTATGAATCTATCTTATGGTTGGCACTTTGTTTATGATAAATATGGGTGAGCCTTAAGCAAGATTTTAAGTAACATGTTTCAATTAAATTTGCATATGAACTTTTCATAAGTGCGGATGCAAGATACTAGTTTTCATGTTGATTCATTGCAAACGACCTTTTGAACTTTCATGATATTGATGCTTTGTGATGGCCATTGTTGAGCTTGCCACAATATATATTGAGTTATCTTGTTTTGGAATGAATAGTTGATACATGAGCCTTACTTTTAATTCATGTTATATGATTTAGAAGTTTGTGTATAAATGGTGGCAAGGTTTGAAAAGCTACATTGTTTCTTTATTAAATCATGCATGTAAGGCGTTTGATGAAATGCATTCAAGAAATTTTTGTGATATTTTGTTGGAGACTCGTGAAATATGTGAAGCCTAAAGATTGAAACTTTTTGGAGTAAAATGTGGTGGAATAGTCTTTATCTTTTGTTGCTAAGTTGATATTTTGAATGTCTCTATGAATAAGAGCTTTTCCAAAATCATTGTTGTGTGGATCATGAGAAGTTTTGTGTAGATTGATTGGTTGAATCCAATCTAGTAGGTGTATAAATCATGACTTCCTTGCCAACTTGCTTTATGTGACTTTGTAAACATTGTACGCTAAGTTGTTTATGAATGTTGTTGGAAAGATATTATGACCGTTTGATATACATTGGAGCTTCGTACGACGACATCCTTTATTTGAAGTGTTGCTAATATATCACCTAGAGGTTTGCACATGATTTTTTTTAAAAGAGAAGGAAGAGTGGCTCCCTTGAGTAGTTCTTATTTATGAGATTTATGGGCAAACTTGTTGATTCCATCCAAACGTTGTCTAAAGCTTTAAGAATGTACTTGGCATGAAAGTTTTATGTATCATCTATCTTGCTCTTCGTTGTTGTATTTGGTATAGATTGTTGGGTAAATTTTGTCATGAGCCAAGCATTTACATGAATATTTAAAAGCAAGATTTCTATATACTTTTGAAAATAGAGTTTCAAACATGAGTTGCTCTTCTTTACTAAGGTTTTCCAAAAGGGAAATGTTGTTGTTTCAAGAAAATATTTAAGCATGAAAATTTGGGAGCATCTTTTCTTTACAAGGTTTAAACTTCTTGCAAATGATGTTGTGAGGTTCACTTTTCTTATATATTGAAATATGGATGATTGGAATGTGATTAGTATAACTTTGTACTTAATGTCATGAGCTAACTTGAAGGAGTGTAGTTGAAATCCATTAAAACACTTGCAAAATCATATGATTGGTACTAAAGTAAGCTTACGGATTTGTAAAAAGCCCATTGGAGATATTTGCTAGTTTATAGATGTGAAAACTAGAAGTTTGTTGGAGAATAGCTATACATCTCATGTTTCAGATCTATGTTGCGTTGTGATGATATCATGCTCTTTTCCCTTTAGTTTAAAAAAAATGAAGACATGAAAATTCCTTTCTTTTTGCTAAGTACACATGGCTTAAATGTTGGGTTGGAGAAGTCTTATGCTATACAAATTTTGTTCTTATTCATTCATGTTTTGGCATAGAAGAGAAGGGAGGGTTGAATGATTACATAGTTAGTTTCTCTAATTTCTCTCGTTGAAGCATGTCTCTTGTCTCTCTTACATGCAATTACATTTATCTGTTTGACGCCATATGAGTATTTATTTATTTTCATACTTGGAGAAGTTTGTACTTATGTGTATTCCTCAATATCGTATATGCATGATTGGCTTTGATGGTTTATGTATTTATGTTGGGGGGCTAGTTTATATGAATGGTTTTTCTTCCGTTAGCATTTAGAGTAGCATACATTTGTGGATTTCAATGTTTCTATCGAGTTTGTATTGAAGAGATCGAATAGTCTTTTCCTTTTCTTTTCTTATGGTTCTTTTTTTTTGAAAGAATGAAGGTGATTTGGAAGTGGTGCCGTGAGTTTTTCTTATGCTAGTGAAGTTTTGTATGTGATTTTACATTGTGAGGTTTTATGAGTTTGCTACATGTGGAAGTTTTAGGGGTTGATTCACGTTGAAAAATAATTTGGTTTGCTTATGACAAGATGACTTTTGATTGATCTTAGATTTGTTTTGTATTGGAAAGTTGTAATAAGTTTTGTGAATGTTTTAGAACGAAGGCTTTTATGGGCTTTAAATGTGTGTTTGTTTTCTCGTAGATTCGAATGTTATGTTGTCTTGTGTTTAAAAAAAAAGAGGTTTTGATTTGATTATGTTTAGATGATTTATCGATGGCTTATGATTTGTTTTGTATTGAATTTTTTTTTATGCGACGAGTTTCACGAATGCTTTACAATGAGGGGTTTTTATAAAACTTTCTCGTTGAAAAGCTTTACGGTTTTACCCCACTCCAAATGAAAGGAGGCACTTGATTATGGGTTGTTGGGTAGAGTTTTTTGTGTCAAAACAAAATGAAAAGAAAATGAGATTTTGTGTAGATAACTTTTGAGAAGTTGTGTGTAGTAGATTATTTAGAGGTCCTTGCAAATTATTTTGAAAGGTATAATTTGATGATCGGATTCGTGTAGTAGGATCTCTTAGTGTCTTTTGGGGGGGGGGGTAGTTAGTGCTTTTTGAATTAAATTCTTTTAGTGGTTATGTTTAAAGATGAATTTTGGGGTTTAAACTTTAGGTAATTTTGGGTTAAATTCCCTTAGTGTTTCTTCCTATAAAATGGATTTTGGAGTTTAAGATATTAGAAAGCTTTGTGTTGGAAAGCCTTTAGTGTCTTCTTGGAGTGGATAATCCTCACTTAAGTTAGCTTTCTTTAAGGTTAACTTCTAAAAAACATAGAATTTTAGATAGACATAAACTAAAGAGAGTCTAGTTTTAAGTTTAGTGTTAGGATTTTGTTTCCTTTAGTTATTTTGGGTTTTGTTGAAAGGGTAGCCAGATTGTTTGAGTCGAGTCTCATATCAAGTGCCTCATTTGGATTGTGGGAACATTAAAGGGAATTGTTGATGTTGCTTTAGGATACACTTGTCTTTAAAGAAGTGTGTCCAAAATAATAATGCCTATATCCCTTTTATTTGTAATTTTCATTCTTTTCTTTCTACTGCATTGCTTTTTATTGTCATACTTTCATGCATAAATTTCTAAACCTAGTGACACTCGTACGAAAATCTTAAGGGTTAGAAAATAAAACCTCCTTTTATCCCCACGACTTTAGTGACACATAAGGACAAAAATTAAGGACCGAGTCTTAGAAAATATAGACTTAGGGTGCATGCTCCTTATAGGATAGAGACATTAAAATCAAACTTAGTGACACGTCTTCCTAGGTTTAGGCTTTTCTTTCTTTAATCCATTAATAATCAACCAACAATTTATAACCTAACTCTTAAAATGTGTTAAAATATTTAATTTTTAATCAAATTATTATTAATATTCGTAATCATTAAACTATAAATCTAAAATATACATCTAAATCAAATCTAACTAATCTAATAATAAACCCCTAACCAACCTAAAGTTTAAAAGCTGTAGACAAAAATTAGGAGATTAAATATAAACTAAAAATTCTTAGGATAAAAGACTTCTAAATATCAAACATTAGATTAATCTTTTAAAATCAATAAACAAACCCCTTAATACATAACAACCACTCGAGAAGTGAAGTTTATTGGATGGACTACTCCGGGCTGCGGGGCTAAGTGTCCTAAGGAGGCCTGGTTCCTCGAGCCTGGTGGCACAACGCCACGAATGGATTTGATGGGGTGTTAAAACCTAAAACTAATTTCTTAACTGGCTTAAATCAAACCTTAATCGATAATAAATCATTTAATCCACCTTTTCTTTTAATTTACAACCAATTAAAATAAATCAACTAAATACTAAAATAAATTCTTAAAATAAATCTTAAGATATTAATATTCAAACTTAAATTAAAATTTCTCTTTTGACCTTTATCAAATCAAATGAAAATAATTGTAATTAAACTATCCTATATAGGACCTACCCAAAACTACACACTGCTACACATACCTTAGACTTGTTTGATTAGAATAAGACTTTTAGCTCTAGGTCAGGCTCACATTTTCTCTTGTTATTCAATACTTGCTACATATACATATTCTATAAATGCAATTATTAAATTTCTTGTCAGCTATATTTAATTTTCTGTTAGTTATACTTTTGTTATTTACCTACATTTCTTTTCTGAATGGCATCTACGATCATATATCTCTTTCTCTTTTATCTTATTTTGTGAGGTACACCGGGTCTTGCACGATCAAGAGTCAATGGACAATTTGCTTGCTTGGAATTATTAAGTGGCAGCGCCACATTCAGGTATGATTTCTACAACATAAACTCTTAATTATATATATCGAAATTGCTACACTCCACACACATATTGTTAATAGGTATTCTAGTATGTTTAGGTAGCCAGCCATAGGTTAGTGCACTGACGAAGCTTTGACCCTATAGGTCAAAGCTTGCCCCCCCTCTATGAGCCCTAGAGACCATTAGGGTCATTTAGGCATGTAGAGTAGACCACCTATTTGTGCCAGTTGGCATTGTTATTTTCCCACACGAAGTGGGCATCGTTGTTTTTCCTCTAGGATTTTGGCCTTTTCCGGTTTTGGGTATGATAGCCCCCCCCCCCCCCCCTTCTGTGAGCCTTAGAGACCATTAGGGTCATTTAGGCCTGTAGAGTAGGCCACCTACTCGTGCCATTGGGCATCACTATTTTCCCACACGATGTGGGCATGACTATGATGATTTTCTGTGCGGGTATCTTGCCTGAAGGATACCCTTAGGGTGTGTTTATTTATTTTTTCTGTACTCTGGTTGTCATGCATACATTCTTACACACTTTTCTCCACAATGCACTTTACCTACATACATGCATTGCATTAGTGGACCTAAGGACATTTCTTACTCATGCATTAGTTTCATGCATCATATGACACTAGGTACATTCTTTTGCATATTGTAGAGTCCTTGATTTAAATCTTTTAAACTATTAATCCTTGAATCTTTAGGATAGAGCATTCACATCTTGCATACATATAAGACGGTTGGTTGTGCTTAAGATTTTAGGTGGTTTCGTTTCTCAGGCAAGGAATAAGTCCAGATTGCATTAGCTAGGTCGTAGGTGTTAATATCGTATGTACGATATTACATCTTCTATAGATTTAGGGTCTAAGGTGAGTGGTACGGTGTACCACTATATACCTTATTGATGGGTAAGCTCTCCATCCTTTCGGAAGCTATAAATCATACCCATCTGCGTCACACAGATGACGCCACCTCCTTCCTTCTCTTGTGCATGTTTGAGTGCAGTGGTCTTCTCTCTTTTTCTCCAGTTTTCTCTTCCTCGGACCGTCCGAATGTTAACTGAACCACGTATGATTGATTGAACCAAGTTGGAACATTTTTCCCCTTCGATTAGGAAAGCCTAGAATTTTTCCCTTCGCACTAAACCCATTTGGAGAAAATAATCTAACATCCTTAATCGAGAGTTTTCCTAAGTCAAGGCTTAGGATGTAATTAACTACGGGGGCTTGCGCCCGTAGGAAACCGATCCCCACAATCAAATAAACCCCATTCAAGCTGATGTATCGAATGGGGGAAATCTCGTGAATTTTTGGGTTATAGATATTATTATCCATCGAGGTTGGTAGGTGAAAGCCGCTATCCTCCATGGCTAATCGTATCTATAACTCCATCTGCTCTTCCATCGGCCTGCTTGTGTCGATTGTAAAGGTCTACGACTATTTTTGTCCTACGGGATAGTGTGATCGTACTCTTTGCATTCGAACCACACGAGCAGAATCCTTTCGGAGACCCACACTCCCCTTTCTGATCAATATGTGTTTATTTGTGATTATGTGGTTGCGGGGAGCTGGTGCTTACCAGGTTTCTTTCCCTTGTCGATTAGGCAACTCATTTTTGCTATCCCTATTTTGGACTCTTCTTTTGCTACTTTAGATTCGAGGGATAATACTAAACCTTGCTTTAAAACTTTTAGACTCAACTTCTTTGTTGGGTTGCAAAAAGTTGATCAGTTTAGATTTATTTGGCATAAGAGAGTTGCCCTTAGATATTCTTCGTGTATCTGGCTTTTGGTTCGGGATGGGTTAAAGATGGCTGGTTTTCTAGTCAAGAGAAATATTATCAATCATTCTACTTGTTCTCTTTGCTAGCTTGAAGAGGAAAATAGTTCTCATATGTTCTTTCATTGTGATTTTTCTTTTGCGGTTATTTCCCATCTCCTTCCGATTCTGGAAAGTTTTTTGTTTAGGCCCTCACTGTTGCAAATTTTCAATTTTTTGGAGAATATTGACATTTATAACACGGCTGAGAATGATTTTTTTTTTTGTGATTAGCTGTGCAATTTTTTTTATCAGGAGGGAACCAAATGACATAAGATATGCGGGTTTAAAAGTTTCTTATCTAGAATTGTGCAGCAAAATGGCTTTGGTTATATCTAGCAAAGTTGCTAGGTGGAAGTATGTTGATTTGCACTATGCCTCGTTTCCTTCATGCTTTATTTGAGGTGGAGTAGTTCTGGTTGCTGCTTATATGGACGATGATGAACGGAACCTGCTTTGTGTTTTGCATACCCTTGGACGACCAATCTGCATCAGTTCTTTGGTGGTATATCATTTGGTTTAGCATGTTAATTTTGAACCCTATTTTCTGCTCGTGTTCTGGTCTATTGGCAATCGGAGAGATTTTCATTACGGTAATACTGGTATCGAACAACTGAGCTTCCTGGCTCTGATGTTTTGTTTGTCCTTTGGCGGGTTCCATCCTTCTTGAGTCCTAAAGCTTTTGTGCTAATTTTGTTCAATTTTGGGCTTCTAATCTTAATTTTTTCTTTGTATCCGGTTTTGGGTTATTTTTGTAGGCTCTTTTTTGTAAGCATATGAGTTTTTGCTATACCATCAATATACGGGCTTAGTCCCAATTTTTCCAAAAAAAAAAAAGTTAATCCATAAGCTGCATACTGCAACATAACTAATTTTTAAGATATATGTGTTTATTTTTAAAGTGGTTGTCCATTTATAGAGGCATATAATAATTTTGCAGCTTGTTTGCTTACCATTTTCCTTGGTTATTCAATTTTCTAGGACTTTGTGAATTGTTATTATTAGTATTTCTTATGATTCAAATAAACATTTCATCATTTTTTTCTTGTCTTGTATAATTTGTATAATTTGAATGACTTGAATGTGAATATTTGATGTAAATTTATTGAATATTTCTCTAGTTCTACCTCCTCCTTATGAGTCCACATTCAATCATTTACAACAAATTTTTGTACAACTTACTCCTTATGTTACTTTGAATGATGAAATTATGGCTTTGTTTGAGACAATTTTATTACTGTTTTTTAAAACAGTTATTTAGTACAAAGATTTTGCTTTTGAAAGTAGTAAAAAAGCTATCCTAAATGAAACTTTTTAGTACGAATGATGAAAGAATTTCTTGTTCACTAATGAGACAAATTTGCTTGTGATGATTCTTGGATTATTATTTAAGTGACACAATATATATTTCAAGATTTATTTGATAAGAATCAAATGGCTAAATTTCTTAGAAATCAAATTGTTTAAGTCAAGTAGTGAAATCAAAATGTTTGGATGTCGTTAGACAAAAAAAAAAAATCAATAATTCTATAAGAGGTGGAACTTATTATTGTTGTAATGTGTTCTCTTATGTGGTGGAAATTAGACTTATCAACCTATGAATTTTATTTTATTTTAAGCAATTATAGCTAATCCTCTTATTATAGGTGTCTGATATTGCTTATGAGTTTGATCATGTGATTCAACCAATTGTTAGGAGCACTTTGGTGCAATTTAATTATGAAATGCTTAAAGCCCCCCATAACTACTTCACTTTATATATCTAAGAAGAAAAACCAATTAATTTTTTCATAAATAGACTAGATTAAGAAATTGATGACCAAAGTGATAAAATTGCAAACAATTATTTGAACAAACACCAGTTAGTAAGATATATAATATATATCACAGTACATGATATTTATTATTTCATCAACTTGTATATATTATTATTTTTTTCAAACCAAACTCAGCATAATATGAAGAATCATATATATTATTTTTTCAACTCAAGCCCAACATAGTCTGCAGGACCATAGGGAATGAATAGATCTGCAAAAAATCCCTTCTTTCTTCTAGGATTGCATCCCATATCTTTGCATAATTGATCATTATACCAAGTGTGAACTGAAGTTATGCAAGATCTACGATAACACTCACTTGAATTGCCAGAGTATGTCTTATAGTATTTGTCCCACTCGAGTATATTCTTCTCCATTTTTCTTTTGCTTGGCAATATGAAGCCATCATCAATGAAGCAAGCTAGCCACCTCGCTCTTATTTCTGTAGTGTAGACATTGGATATGCTCTCAGAATAACCAATGATGGCCATTTGTGGAATTTGTGGATGTATGCACTCTCTACATCAAAGTTGGCTTAATAATATAAGTACTTATAATATATAAGTTGCAATTAATGAGTAGTCATATGCTAACTTCAAATAGTTGAGATGGGACTAATAATGATAAGTATGAATACCTATAGAGAGGAACTATCATATCTTTTGTGCCTGCCACAACCTTTTGGAACCAAGGAGAAATAAAAATATTTCTGAGTTTTTGATCACCCTTGAACCCAGTAGCATATATCACCAAATCAGCTTTTATCGGGGTGACTTCCCCCTCGATGAGAACTCCATTCTTGCTGAATTCAAAAGTCTTGCTAGGTTTTAAGATAATGCTTCCTTCTTCTACTTTATCATAAAAGTGTTCTGGTAATACTGCAAGTAAACCAGCAGCTACTCCTTGGAAGAAACTATGCTTTGGAATCATATCATACTTCTTCATGGGGATTGTTTTCTTCAAGTAGCTCTCCGTAAACTTTGAGAAGATCCACCTCTAAAATTAAAATAATTTTTTTTTTAAATTAATAATTCATATTTGAGAGATAAATTTTGTAGATGTTTGCAAGAAAAATGAAGAAGTCAAAAGTATACCAAAGGTGAAAGGATTGTGGCTAAGAGGCTTAATGTGAGTCCTTCACCCGGCTTGTGTAATAGTAATTCTGAGAAACGATTTAAATACATATAATTTATGGGGATTCCCCATGCTTCCAATTGGGATATATTCCATCTTTTTGTTCGAACTATCATAGTACAGGGGTATCTTGGTCCTGTTGATAAGCATTGAGATAATTTTTATTAGATTTTTAAGATTATACTACTTTTAAATAGTACAATATGATGTGAACATGATCACATGCTATTGATATTTTTTTAATCATATGATATTATGTGAAGAATAGAAGAAAAATAAACAAATAGTTTAAATAATTACCATTAATCTTAGCACATTCTGCAGCAATGTCTAATGCTGATTTGAGATATCCTACTATGATGACTTGGTTGTCTTTCACTAATTCTGTCACGGCTGTGCTATCCATATTAGAGTAATCCATAGAATGAATCACTTTACCATTAAAGACCTCTGAATCTTTATTTTTTGGAAATGTTGGTATATTTGGCATTCCACTGAAGCGTCCAATGCATAGAATTACGAAATCCATTATATGTACCTAATTTTAAAAAGAAGAAGAAGAAAAGCATAACTCGAAAAAAATGATAATAAGCTATGACAGTTATTGTCCTTTATTTTCCAAAAAAAAAATCGTTATTGTCCTTTTAACCCTTCTAAAAATCACAAAGCTCACATTGACCTCTTGGTTGAGAGTTTATGCTTGCAACTAAGAGGTCTTGGATTCAAGTCTTTGTGTATGCATTGCTTGTGTGAGTTTGCTTTAAATGGCCTAAATGTCTAAAAAAAAAATTCTTATTGTCCTTTTAATGATAATAAGACAAAATATTTCAAATTAGAAGATATTTAAACAAACAAAAAATTAACACAGCTGAAAATTTTATATTACCAAAATTTTAAAAAATATTATATTTTTTATTTTTTTTATAGCTTACAGTCTTACACAATTTTGTTTTTAATATCATAATACAAATTGCATATAAATATCTAAAAGAATTCAGCGAAGATTGAACAAAAATATATGGTCAAGATCGACTCCAAATTCTTATCCGTTGCTTTAAAATTAGTGCAATTAAAAAATTATATACTTTGTTTATTATTTTTTTTATAGAACACTAATCTCAAAACAAATTCATCCGTTTCGGATACTGTAGTACCGAATGTTTTCATTTTATTCTTATTAATTACCTCTACAGCTCCATCTTCCTCTTGCCGCACTGTAACATGCCACACCCCTCGCCGCCCGCCACCAAACGCGCCGCCGGTCCCAGCCCACAGATCCCACGCCTCCATCTCCTCCTCCGCTACACCAACATACTCTATCCCCTCCACCTTCTCTCCAAACCTCACATGTCTAACAAGATCAAATCGTTCAGCATAGGATTCTAAATACTCCATCACCTGCTTACTATCAGGACAAACCTCCGTCACCTTCTCCGGCCACGGAAAGTCGGAGAATTGGTAATCCCATCTTGCCGTCTGTAGCCGAGTTGACGCCGACGTGCTCTTCCACAGGCCGCCGATGCTCCGATCGGCCTCGAAGACCACCGGCTGGAATCCTCTCTCTAGCAAGTATTTACATGCTGCAAGGCCACTTACGCCGGCCCCGATAATGCAGACTCTCTTCTTCTGCTCCATGGCTGCTAATCTCTCTGTGACTCTGTTAGACTCTTTTGAGTCTATTACAATTTATAGGAGCTTTGGCTGCGATTTGGTTAAGGGTTGAGGATGAATTTTTCGGTGAATTGATTTTTTTAATAATTTTAATGTATTTTACTTTCGTAATTTTAAATTTGATTTTTTAATCGAGTTGAAGACTTTTCGGCACTCTTAGTAAAAATAATTATTGAATGATGCGACTATAATTTGGACCTTATTGCTAGAATTTATTAATATGAATTTTTAAATTCATGAACAATTCATTATTTTATATATAGAATGATTAAGGATCATTTCTTGTTTAACAAGCAGCTTGTTAAGATATTGAAAAATATTCACTTACGACACTGACGATACGAGGTCACGCTCAGTTTTCCTGGATTAATCCGGTTGGATTTTGGGTTTTCGGGTCAATTCGAATCTGGCCTGATTTTCTAAATGAGTCAAAATCTCGAACTCGAAACCGACTCATATGACAACGGGTTGATCCTAATTCGAAATTTTTCGGGTTGAGTTAGGATTTGTTTGGGACGACTAGCATTTTATAAAGTTGATTTGTGAATTGTTATGGAAAAAATAACTTAACTATTCTGATTGCAAAAAATAATTTTCTACCACATAAAATTTTGAAAAACAATAAAAAATAGTAACTAAATAAAATTATGATAGTTTTCTGGAAAACAAAGCGACAAAAAAGTTATCCTAAATAGACACTTACTTTGTGTTATCACTAATATTTGCTCCAGTAGAAATCATTATCTTGAAGTTCATGAATTTAATTTTAAAATTTTCTATTTAATTTTTTTTTTTGGAGACTTATCACTAATATTTGCTAGACAAAAATATAAAGTATCTAGCTATCATTAAAAATTTAATTATGTAATTAAGTATAAAAAAAAATAGATAAAATCATTCATTAAATGGGCGACCTGCTGTTGAGTCTTTTTTTTTTGGGACATTTAGGCCATTTAAGGCAAACTCACACACACAACGCATACACATGGACTCGAACCTTGGACCTCTTAGTTGGAAGCCTAAGCTCTCAACCAATAGGCCAAGGAGAGTTGTGTACCTGCTGTTGAGTCGATAAGTTGAGTTAGCTCTGACTGTACGGACAACTTTTTAGTAATTTTTTAAGTAAAACAAATTTAAAAAATCTAAAAGAAATTATTAAATTTTAAGAAATTTTAACTAATATATTAGTTAATATGAAAATTTATAATAAGGTCAACTTATTTTTATTATAAAATTTCAGCTAAATTCATTCTTTAATTTATTCAAAGATAAAATTATATCATCTTATATTTTATTTATCCTGTAACGTTAATATAATTAAAATGTTTTAAGTCAAATATTCTAAAATAATTATCATACTTATTGATATATTTATTGATATATCATCTAATTATTTATAATTATTTCTACTATATCACCCGTTTGAATAAATATTTTTGCATATTTTCTATGCTAACATCTAATTATTATGGTATATAAGTAAAATAAATTAACAGAATAGAATATAAGTAATTAGATGGCATATTCATAAACTTGAAATTTTGTTGTGTTATGTTAGTTAAAATTCCTGTTGCGAGGACTTTTCTGCTTTTGCTCATTTGCTGAAAAAATTTCTCTGGCATGAACTTTCTCTCCACCCTCTCTTGGAATTCAACACTTTTGAAGTGCATGTCTGTTAGGGTTCTGGACAAAATTACCTTTCAATCTCAATCCTCTCTCTTATTAGTTTTGGATCAGAAGCTGCTTTCATTAACAAGTAAAATGCTTCTCAAATGGCAGTCGAATGAAGCTTGCAGTTCCCGATAGTCTTTGTTCTTTACTGATTCTATTTCCACACAATAAATACAATTTATTTTCAATCATTTATTCATCTTCAAGTCAGCCTGACAGCTTTGCCAAACACCAAGTCAGAAATTTTTTAAATTGGTTTTCAGCATCAGCAAGGTTGGATTGAATTGGCAAGCACATGTGGCAAATTATCTGCTATTGTAGTTGCCGACTGGTGTCGCTGCCGCCATTGACAGCTCATTGCTAATCACCACCAACCGCCGCCACCAACATCCACCACTGCTAACCACCTATCGCTCGTCTCCAGCTGCTACCACCTACTAACGACCACCGTTAGTTGTCATCTGCCAACTACCAATGACAAATCATGATCTCCTCTTCTTCATGCCTTTCGCCGCGTGACTCTACTATTGTTGATACCTTTTTTGACAAGCTCTCATCATAAATCATGATGCCTTCTCCTACGACTTCTGAGCTCCCGTCTCCATCAATCTCCAATCATGATGTTCACTTCAAATCCTGCTGCTCCCATGATTCTTGTTGTGGTTTTCTCTTTTACTTCATTGAATTCTCCTAGGATCTCGAGTAAAGCTCGAATTTGCAATAGATGAACAAGTCGAATTCGAACTCAAAACATGAGGTCGGCTCAAGCTTAAGCCTATTGTCTGACTTATGAGCTGGGTTTGAGTTAGTTGTGACTTAATCTTGAATCGACTCGTTCACACTCTTAAATCTTATTATCACTGAGATGCCTAAAAATAGAGCCTAATATTTACATGTTTAGTTTTTCTTATATAGATGTTTCATTAAATTTGCAATAGAGGCTTATTTGTGTAAATCTGTATTTCCCTTCCCCATCCACTGTGGAGAACAAAAACCATGGATGTTAAGATTACTGGCTGCAGGCTTGCAGAGGAAATTCCATTCCTAAAAATTGATTGCCGGCCAGCAGAGTTCCTGTTGTGGAAAGATATTGTGGAGGCCATGAAGAAAGTCATTCCGCAAGAAAGTATGTATAGCAAAGAGGATTATTGTCACCTTTGAGTTTTGATTGATGAGCTCATCTATGTTGGGTAATTAAAAGAGTTCATTCTTATTGACAAATTGTGATATATCAATAATGAGATGATATATTAAATGAAAAATTAGTATGTTCCAACATAGGCCATCATCATTATATGGGCAAACATCCCAATTATCCATAGCGGAGTGAGAGTTGCGGCATCAAGAAAAGCAAGTCTCAAATAACAAAAGTTGTGAGGGATCAATATGCAAAAGGTTGTAACCACCTACATCGATATAGATTGGCCCCAATGAGATTCATAGTCGAGGCATGATGCGAAAGGCTTCTATGCAATGCTCGATGTAGCTTGGTAGAGAAAATTATGATGTGTTGCTAGATCTTTTTTTTTTTTTTCTATAAAAAACTTAAAATTTTGATGAGATTTATTAATAATCTAACAGTGATGGGTCGAGCCAATGGGCCCTAAGTTCACCCGTTGCAGATTAACCCATGAGTATGGGATAACATTCTTAAACCCTAGCTAGTAGTTAGGGGAGAGTCGGAAGAACAAGACACCCTCTATGATTTATCAAAACATAACAATTACGCAGGTCTTGCACAAATCAAAATTAATTGTCATACAAGCAATCCAAAAAAACCATTTAGAACTTATTATAGTGCTTGAAATTTATACAATATATAAGTTTACATTATTAACTTTATCGCACAAATGCATCATATGTTAAAAAAATATAGGTAAAATCTTATTATGTATCATATGCATTAATCAATTAGTTATTGGAACACATGAAAGTCTAATTTGGGCGGCTTTCTTATTGCTTCTTAAAGCAGCTTTTTAGAGATGCTTTAAGAATCAGTTAGAAAGTTGTACCAAATAAAATCTTAATTTGTAATTATCCTATCTCATCTTCAAAGTTGGCTTCATCATTGCATTTCATCTTACTCATTCCTTCTCCTAACTGGTCAATCTTCTCAAGCCTTGCAAATCAATCTACACTTCAAGATGCAATTGATGCATATGGTTAGGGGTGCAAATGAGTCGAGTCGAGCTCGAGTCAAGGGTTGTTCGAGCCGAGCTTGTCTGTCAAATGTCGAGCTCGAGCTCAAGCTCAAACTCGAGTCGAGCTCGAGCTCGACTGGACATCTAAAGAAAAAGCTCGTCGAGCTCTCGAGTCACGGTTCGAGCTCGAGCACGCGTGCCCGCGTCCGTCGTTGCTCGCACGTCGGAGTCAAGCTTGATCTCGTCCGTCGTCCGTCGTCTGAGTCGAACCGAGTCACGGTTTGAGCTCAAGCACGTGTCCGCATCTGTCGTCCATCGTCCGTCGTCTGCGTCACTGTCCGCGTCGAAGTCAGCTCGAGCTCGTTGCCTCGACGTTGCTCCCGCGTCAGAGATAATGCTCTCATCTGCGACGTTGCTCCCACGTCGCTGTCCATGGCGAAGTCCGCTCCTGCGGCAAGTCAGCTCCGGCGACGAATTCTGCTCCCGCAGCGAAGTCAGCTCCCGCGGCGAAGTAACCTCCCGTGGCAAAGTTCGCTCCCGCTACGAAGTCCCCTCCCGCGGCGAAGTCTGCTCTCGTTGTTCGAGCTACTCGACGAGCTATCGAGTCGAGCATCCCTGTGTTCGAGCTCGAGCTCGATTAGCCATCGAGCTCGAACTCATGTTCGAGCTCGACCAGCTCGAACTCGTGTACGAGCTCGACCTGCGAGCTCGATAAGCTCGGCTCGTCGAGCCCGTTAACGAGTCGAGCTAGAGCCGGCTTGGCTCGGTTGCACCCCTACATATGGCTCATTTGATTACTAATAATTTAATCCCCCTCCTCTCTTTGACTTGCTACTCTAATCATTGCAATCCCTATGAACACCACATCGATACCCCCATTGACAACGCACTACATCTACCTTTTACTTTGTGGTTTAGTAGCTTACAGATTCCTAAAATAAAACCTCATGAAGAGGGCGCAATAAAAATTCCATGAAGAGAGCTAAATGGCATCTATATTTAAGAGAATTTGCTAATAATAAATGTCTTAAATGGTGTGTGTCTATATATATATATATATATATATATATAACAAAATAAAACTAATATGATATTGTTGAGTCCTCGAATATTCACAGCGATAGAAAAATCTAAAGTTTTAACTTCTTAGCTTTGTACGAAGATCCATCACATTATTAGATAAAAGATAAGGGTATAGCGTTCATAAGAAATATCAGAGTTTTTACATGGAAACCCCTAAAAACGGGGTTTGAATGAATCCACTTGTGTTTGTAGTCAATTATGTGGCAACATCAGTAGCTTGTTGCTTGAATTATGATATTTGTTATTCCGAATGAGCAACTTATATAATATTTTTATGCTCAACAAAATCTTTGGGTTTAGTTTTAATAACTATAAATCAAACATAATTTTCTCTTACTCTAGCCGAATATTTTGTACAATACACTTGATTTGCTTAATGGGCTATGATGATAGGAAATTTGTCACATTTTTATTCCTTTTTCATGCAATGATTCCGTGAAGATTATGTATCCTTATAACTCTATTAAAAGCATGGTCAAACCAATCATAAGTAAATAATAATATGCTTTCGTAATTATCATCTAGATATTATAATTATATTTTCACTTGTAAAGTTCAATAGTAGTCTTCTTTATTATATGTATGAGTATTATATTTAACACATACATTATAATTGTCAGTATTACTTCCTTCACACCAGGAACTACTGTGAAATATGTATCCCTTTATTATGAAAATAGGTCATGTTTTAATCGTTGTGGTAATAAATAATCAGCATTAACATCCTCAACATATCATTTTATAATGAAAGCATGAATATAGCACATCTAAGTCTACAAATGTGAAGAGAATAGAGTAAATGTTACTAGCAATCAAAGAAAAATAAGAGAAGACAGGATGTGGGGACGGCTATGGTTTTGAGAACCTATAGTTTATATTATATTTTATTTCAGGTTTAAGAAGTACATTGGTATTACTTGTCAAAGTGGTGACATGACATCATTTGCAGCATTTGAGAATGATAAGGCTATGGAGGAATTTCGGCACTAGAAAGTTCAAGTAGATGGAAGCTTCAAGAAAGCTATAGAAGTCAAAGTCATCTTTCACAATCTAAGAATAATTAATGAGTGTTCTTTCATATTCCAAGAATAGTTAATGTGAGTATTCTTTTCCAAGTGGAGTTAATGTAATAGATTTCTTTAGAAATCTTGTAGTGTTTGGGCATGACTATAAAAGGAGGGAAAGAGAGAATGATGTAAGATGAAGAGGTTGAAAAGAAAAAAAAAAAGAGAAAAAGAAAAAAAAGAGAGAGAAGTTGAAGAATCATCATCCGAGATCCATTTTATCTTGTATTATTGTATTCATCTTTGAAAAATATATGTTGAAAGCTTTCATCAATTTTCTTTGGCACCCATAAAATTTTTATTTTATCTGCTGAGTTTATCATTTGACTAATATCTTTTCTCCCTCCAACAACATTATCTAAATGACTTAATTTAGTAAATAAAATTTTAATTTTGAGGTGGGCAATTTTCCACCCTGGTTTGGCATGGATCCGCCCCTATGTAACTGGTATCTCAAAATGACTTGTGTAACCATATGAAAGTAGTTATTGAATTTTATGTAATAATTCATAAAACATGTGAGCTCTATATTAATTAGGATGTTCTTCTATATGTTCTATAAATAATTGATGGTCAGTTGCATCAAACATCATTTATTTATGTATCCTAGTATGTTTTTCATTTATTAGTGTGCAGCTTGACAGAGCATTGCAATAAGAGTATTGATACCTCCTCAAGAAATTATCTTGATCGAGCACAAATCTCGAGGCAAAATCAAGTTGGAAACTTCCGAAATTAAAATTGGAACCATCTGAACTCCGATTTCAGCAAACTTGTAGTCGAACTGAGCGTATCGAAAATACGAACCCAACGACACCAAATTCGACTCAATCCAAGTTCAAATGAGTACAATCAAGGACCCGAACCTCTATTGAAAGGTTCAAACCACAGCTTGAGTTACCAAACTGTTTCCAAACTTGACGAGCTTATAGTCGAATCGAGCGGCTCGACGAGGCGAATCCAACGAGCCCAAGATCTCTGAATTCTAGCATCATTAAGGCCTTCAAATATCTGATGAAAGGTCCATGATCAAGGGATTCAATATCAGCTGTCCATCCAACCACTCCTCATTTACCCCTGATCTCTTGCTTATTTACGGGTCATGTCACTCCAGAAAATCTATAAATAGACCCCTCATTTCTCTTGAGAGGAGGACCCAAGCAAGAAGAGAAGAAGAGAAGAGAAGGAAGAGGAGAAGGAAGAAGCTCCTCCTCGACCACCGATGGAACCTCGCCGGACCACCGCAGGAGCCTCGCCGGACCACGTCCAGAGCCTCGCCGGACCACTGCCGGAGCCTCGCCGGACCACCACCGGAGCCTCGTCGGACCACCATCTGAGGTCCTCACCTTCGTCAGAGGCCCTCACCTTCGCTAGAGGCCCTCACCTTCTTCAGACCATCACTTGAGGCCCTCGCTTTCCTTGACCACCTAAGGCTCGGACTTCCGCCGAGCCATCACTTGAGGTCCTGTGCTCCACTAGAACATCACCTAAGCCCTGGACTTCTGCCGGACCACCACTTGAGGCCCTATGCTCCACCAGAACATCACCTGAGGCCCGAACTTCTGCCGGACCACTACTTACGGCCTTGAGATCCACCAGGCCACCACTTGATGCCCAGAGTTCTCCCAGAATACTGCCGACCTCCATGACCAGACAACGGTCTTTCTGACCTTGGTCTCCTACCGACTACGGTCCTTCTGACCTCCGTCACCTACTATGGTCCATCTGACATCCATCACTTGACAACGGTCTTTCTGACCTTGGTCTCCTGCTGACTATGATCCATCCGACCTCCATCACTTGACAACAGTCTTTCTGACCTTGGTCTCCTGCTGACTACGGTCCTTCCGACCTCCATCACCAGACAACAGTCTTTTTGGTCTCCATCCTACCGACTATGGTCGTGCCGACCAATAAAACATGTCTATATTATAACTCCCACCATGTAATGTGCTATATATGATGTACATTTGTATCATCAAGCCAAGGCCTTCTCCCAAGGAAGGGCATCATTTGTAATCGACGGCAAATACTAGTGGATTCATTCAAACTAGGTCAGGCCCCATGATTTTTCCCCCTTTTTAGTGCTTTTACACTTGAAAACTCTGGTGTCTCTTATGAATGTTATACCATCTCTCTTATTTGATTGTGTGCTGGATCTTCGTACAATGCTAAGACGTTAAACTATTTATTTTTCTACCTCTGTGAATACTCCAGGACGCAACAAGTATATATATGACTCACACACACAGTGTTTGTGTATTATTTTCTAGGGGTGCAACACGAGGGCTTATAGGAGGTCACTCATCCTAGTACAAGTCTCGCCCAAACACGCTTAACCGCAGACGGATCCGGTGCACTGATGCTGGTATGTATAAACAAGTTTTGGTTAAAATTTTTACAAATAAATTATAAATCTAAAAAATAAAATGTTCATTTAAATATTATCTAAAATTTCTAAAGAAAATTTCACTTAACGTAGAGTTTCTTAATTAAATGTACTATTAAAAACTAACAAAAATATAATTATAATAAACAAAAAAAATTATACAAATTTTTGCTTAGGTCGGGCATATGAAAATATTTGTACACCAATTAAAGATTAAGTAAATCTAACATAAAATATAATGATTTCTCAAAAATATGTGTATAATAAAAATAGCAATATGGATCTAATACATTTTTTCAAAACAAATTTAAACACTAGATTTTATAAGAAGCCTAAATCGCAAAAACTAACTAATGAAATTTTAAATTAATTGAAAAATAAGATAGTGGACAAATTTTAGATTTTGATCCATATAAGAATTGAAGAAATCTTACAAAAATTTTTCCAAAACAAACAATGGCACTCTCAAGAAGTGAGATAGGGTTTAATAACTGTGGAGTTGCAAAAGAGAGGAAGAATGAGAGGGCCCACGAAACATTTTAACATTTCTACCAAATTTTGGTGTAATTTTTATAAAAAATAATTAGAGGAATTTATTGTAGAGGTTCCATAAGAAATTTTTCGATAAACTTTGATGGCCTTTTGTAATGTTTTATTTGAGATAATTTTCTTACTATTTTCAAAAATATTTTTATAGTACAAAAATTTCTAGTTCATGAAAACTTTGTCATTAAATTTTTGTAGTAGAAAACTGCTTTAGAAAGCATTCAGAAAGTGCCCCAAACGAAGCCTAATTTCCGCCCACTTTAGCATTGCCAATAATTTCATTAAAAATCTCACTTTTTTAGTGCATCTCTATAATTATTATATCTTCATAGATCCTAGAATTCTAATTATTCTTTGTTCATATATGAAAGCATTCCTTATATTTTGTTTCAATATTCCACCGTCAGTCCGTCAAGACAATGTATCACACTAGATTTTAAATGTATACAACATTGCACAAATGAAATTAAATTAAACACAGGAGATATTGAAAATAATAATTCACATTTATTCATAAGATTCTGCATTTGGATATATAAACATAGATTTTCATATTATTAGTTTAATACTAGATTTTAGCCGGCCATAGAAATAAAATTGAACAAAATATTTTTCATTACTTAAGAAAGAAGCACAAATGGAAAGATGAAAAAAAATTTACCAGAAATGAAGAATCCTAAGCAGATCCTACAGCTTCACTCTTCACACTCATATCCTGTCCTAAGTGTGGTTTTCCCATCTACAAGGATGACCAACTAGTTCATTATGTGTCACTCATTATCCTCTGATTCCTCTTAAAAAAAAAAAAAAGATTTAGGCGTCGCGACGCTTGACAAAAAAAAGATTTAGGTGTCGCGACGCTTGACAAGGTGATGCGAAGACATTTAAATATGAACTAACGCGTTAGCGCTACTAAATATGCTCTATTGTA
This sequence comes from Dendrobium officinale, assembly GCA_019514585.1. Taxonomy (NCBI): domain Eukaryota; kingdom Viridiplantae; phylum Streptophyta; class Magnoliopsida; order Asparagales; family Orchidaceae; genus Dendrobium; species Dendrobium officinale. Next base: position 4,847,437 of record CM033699.1, on the reverse strand, counting down.
GTGCTGCCAAATATGCACCACTGCGATGCTGGGATGACCTAACACGAATGTTAACTGATTCAGTGTACCATTTCTTTTCTCTAATTGCTCTGCCACAATGCTAAAAAAGATGAGCACTACAACGCTTTCGAGGTTGGTGCTTTACGTTGAATAATTTATAATTTTTCCCGATATTGCAATTTTCATTTATGGAACTACATCACTGAGTAGCACTACGACGATTACTTTTGTTCTACCGGGGCACTGAATTAAATGAAATTTTCCAGAGGCTCCAGCACTACAATGCCCTGATTTGGCGCTAGGGTGTTGGAGATGCTATGGCACTGATAGTTTTGGCACGACGACATTGGTTCTTAATTAGGGGTATTAATATTTGACCCGCCTGAAAACCTGACCCCAACCCGACTCAAAAATTTCGGTTCGGGTCAACCCTCAGATGCAGGTTAGGGATTTCAACCCATTTTAAAATCGAGTCGGGTTAAGGTTGACCCGAAAATCCGAAATCAACCCGGTCTGACCCGTTTTTAATTAATTTAGGAGAATTTTAAAAGATTGTTATGAAAGAAGTAAATGATATTTTTAAAAAATAATAAACATTGTTGCCCAAATTAAATTAAGCTTTATTTATTTTAAATTGATTGAAGTAAATCTTATCTTAATTTGATTTTGATTGAAATAAATCAAATTAAATAAAAAAATGTTAATAAAACATACACAAAATGGATCGGGTTCGGGTTGACCCGAACCCGAAGCGGGTTGGGTTTGGGTTCGAAAAACTGACCCGTTTGCAAAAACGGGTTGGGTCAAACAGTGTCGGGTTAATTTCAGGTTGGACCCGAACCCAACCGTGACCCGATTTTGACAGCCCTATTTAACTTTGTAATTTATGCTCATTTTTCCTGAAATATTCTTGCAAAACATCAACTAAAACACACATTTTTATTGGAATTTAACACAATGAAAACAAACATAAATTTTAGTTAATAAATTACTTACAAATTTTCTTGGTATTTCAATTTCCTTGGAGTTTGTGCAAGATGTTATTAGTATTCCTTATGATTAATATTAGCATTTTATCATTTTATTGCTTATATAATTTGAATAACTTGTATGTGGATATTCATAAAAAAACAAGCTTTTTGATGATGTGATTATGAGGTATGTAGATTTTAAATTAGTAATAAAATAATGATATGTTTAAATCCATAAAGGCATTTAATTATTTGAAAATTTTAAGAAATTAAATGCAAAAAGATAGGGTCATTTAAAATAATGCAACACATTAGATCTAATACCTACAAATTAAAATTTTCAATAACTTATTTTATTAATTTAAATTTTAATGTATTTAATTTACCTTATTTCATGAATTTGATATCATTTTATTAAATATTTCTCCCTATGATATCATTTAGGAAATAAGATCTAGAATACTATGTAAGGAAGTTTATTATAAGAGGCAGAACTTATTATTTTCTTTTATTATCTTAAGGCCTCACATTTTCCAATTATAGTATGCTTTATTGAAGATTTTTCTTGTTTGAATCAGTGTGACTAAGGTTCACAAATCACAATCTTTTTATATGAGAAAAAAATCAACAAAAAGAAAAGAAATCAGTTAATTCTTTTTCATCAATTGACTGGATCAGCAAATTGATAATCAAAGTGATAAAATTATTAACAATTACATGAACAAACATTAGCTTATAAGATATATAATATATATCACAATATTATATGATATTAACAATCATCTATCTATTAACCAACTTGATGCCATTATTATTATTATTTTTCAAATCAAGTTTAACATAATACGAAGGGTCATATCTATTATTTTTTCAACTCGAGCCCAACATAATCTATAGGACCATATGGAAGGAACAGGTCTGCAAAAAACCCCTTCTTCCTTCTAGGATTGCATCCCATATCTTTGCACAATTGATCATTATACCAAGTGTGAACTGGGGCGATGCAAGACCTACGATAGCACTCACTTGAATTGCCAGAATATGTCTTATAGTAATTGTCCCACTCAAGTATATTCTTCTCCATGTCTCTTTTGCTTGGCAATATGAAGCCATTGTCGAGGAAACAAGCTAACCACCTCGCTCTCATCTCAGAAGTGTAGAGGTTTGATAAGTTCTCAGAATAACCAATGATGGCCATTTGCGAAATTTGTGGATGTATGCACTCTCTACATCAAAGTTAGCTCATTATGTAAGTACTATAATATATAAGTTATAATTAGTGAATACTCATATGTTAACTTCAAATAGTTGAGATGAAGCTAATGGTGATAATTAAGAGTACCTATAGAGAGGAACAATCGTATCTTCTGTGCCAACCACTATCTTTTGGAACCAAGGAGAAATAAACATATTTCTGAGTTTTTGATCACCCTTGTACCCAGTAGCGTAGATCACTACATCAGCATTTATTGGGGTGGCATCACCTTCGGTGAGGACACCATTCTTAATGAATTCAAAAGTCTTACTAGGTTTTAAGATGATGCTTCCTTCTTCTACTTTTTCATAAAAGTGTTCTGGTAATATACAAAACAAACCAGCAGCTACTCCTTGGAAGAAACTATGCTTTGGTATCATATCATACTTCTTCATCGGAATTGTTTTCCTTAAATAGCTCTCTGTAAGCTTTGTGAAGATCCATCTCTAAAATTGAAATAATTTTTTTTTTAAAACTTAATCATACATACATAAGAGATAAATTTGTTAGATGTTTGTGAGAAAATCAACGAGTTAAAAGTATACCAAAGGTGAAAGGATTGTGGCTAAGAGGCTTAATATGAGTCCTTCTCCTGGCTTGTGTACCAACAATTCTGAGAAACGATTTAAATACATGTAACTTATGGGGATGCCCCATACTTTCATCTGGGATACATTCCATCTTTTTGTTCGAACTATCATAGTACATGGATATTTTGGTCCTGTTGACAAGCATTGAGATAATGTTGTTCTTTAGATTTACAAGGTTATACTATTTTAATCATAGTGCATATAGTATTAACATGATGTGAACATGATCTTTTTTCTTTTGTTTATTTTACTTATCTCATTTCACCCACTTATATCCTTATATTAGTTGAATTTTAAAACCCTTTATGATTCCTTTTTGTTATTTGTTCATACAATTTACTTGTAGTTGTAAAAATGATTGAAGATGAGTGAGGTTTATGGTTGCATATGCCCACTTTCTCTTTTGTAGCAAGCAAATTTCATCTTGTGAGTTTGCCCTTTCTTATGGTGTATTTTCAAGCATGCTTTCTTCAAATCTATTGTTCTTGATATTATTCTATCTCTAAGTACAAGGCTCATGACATCAAAAGAAACTTAATTTAGTTATTGAACAAAGTATGTTAGGTTTCTTTTTCTTTTATATTTCCTAAGGGTTTCTCCCTCCCTAACCCCTCTTTTCCTAAGCATCTCTCTTGTCATCATTTTCCCTCTTTTTTGATTTGTTTTCCTTGGATGCTATGGCATATGCAATATGAAAATCCAAAAATTCTAATCATATGATATTATGTGAACAATAGAAGAAAAAGAAGAATAAAAGAAATAGACAAATAATTACCATTAATATTAGCACATTCAGCAGCTATGTCCACTGCCGATTTAAGATATCCCACAATGATGACTCGCTTTCCTTTCACCAATTCAGCAACAGCTGTGCTAGTCATATTGGAGTAATCCATAGAATGAATCACCTTACCATTAAAGACATCCGAACCTTTATTTTTTGAAAACGTTGGTATATTTGGCAGTCCACTGAACCGTCCGATGCAGAGAATTACAAAATCCATTATATGCACCTGATTTAAAAAAAGGCATAATTTAATATATATATATATATATATATATATATATATATATATATATATATATATATATATATATATATATATATATATATATATATATATATATATATATATATATATATATATATATATATATATATATATATATATATAAAAATAAAAAAGTAATAATTACTGCCCTTTTAAGACACTCTAAAGAATATTAAATTAAAACATAGAAATGAAAGAGAATGTATAAATGAATGAGTAAAGTTTTGCCTTTAATTCTTTTTTATCCTATTTTTATTTGCATGTCATTTCCCATGATTATAATAATCATCAAAAAATTATTTATTTATTTATTTTATAATAGTTTTATTATATATGATATAACATATTAATAAATTTATTAATTTATATTATCATCATGTGAACCATTGCTTTTACCATCCTTTTGAGATATAATTATATTTTCATAACAAAGAAGCTTACATAATTATTGATGACTTATTATTATTTTTATAATAATTAGAAATATCAAAATATATTAATATAATTTATATCAAGATGATATGACAAAATATTCAAAATTAGAAGATATTTAAACAAATAAAAAAATAAGACCAATGAAATAATTTTGTATTATCATAATTTTTAAAAATATCATAATTTAAAATTTTTTTAATAACTCATAAAAATTTATCTTTACTACTATAATTCAAATTACATAAAAATATCTCAAAAAAATTGGGTCCATGTAAATCCTTGACGAAACTTTTGGTCAAGATAACTCCACATCTTATATTCTTATCGGTTGCTTTAAAATTGGTGCAGTAAAAATATTTAATTACTCATCCACTTACACTAATCTCAAAGCAAATTCAACCGTTTTAGATATCGTGATAAAAGATTTTTCCATTTGATTCATGTTAATTACCTCTACAGCTCCGTCTTGCTCTCGCCGCACTGTAACATGCCACACCCCTCGCCGCCCGTCACCGAAGGCGTCGCCGGTCCCACCCCACAGATCCCACGCCTCCATCTCCTCCTCCGCTACACCAACATACTCTATCCCCTCCACCTTCTCTCCAAACCTCACATGTCTTATAAGATCAAATCGTTCAGCATAGGATTCTAAATACTCCAGCACCTGCTTACTATCAGGACAAACCTCCGTCACCTTCTCCGGCCATGGAAAGTCGGAGAACTGGTAATCCCATCTCGCCGACTGTAGCCGAGTTGACGCCGGCGTGCTCTTCCATAAGCCGCCGATGCTCCGATCGGCCTCGAAGACCACCGGCCGGAATCCTCTCTCCAGCAAGTATTTGCACGCTGCCAGGCCGCTTATGCCGGCCCCGATGATGCAGACCCTCGTCTTCTTCTCCATGGCTGCTAATCTCTGTTAAGAGCTTTGGCCACGATTTGGTTAAGAGGCCGAGGATAGCTACTTCGGTGAATGTAACGTTGTAGCTTTTGTAATGACGATTGGATTGATGCTTTGTGGTTCACTTTTTTTTTTTTTAAAAAATTTAATTATCATAAAATTGATATTTTAGTGGGGATTGAAGACTTTTTGGCACTCTTCATAATTATGAAATGACGCGGTTGTAATTTTTATAAAATTAGTCTTAAAATTATTGTGTGAAAAGTAATTTAAATTTTATTTGGAATAAATTCTTTATTTCTTTCAAGGTAATTTTTTTATTATATATATATATATATATATATATATATATATATATATATATATATATATATATATATATATATATATATATATATATATTTAAATTGGAAGTCTTTATACTTGTTGCGTGCTAGAATATACGCGGCGGTAGAGTTTGTAAATATTCGTCTTAGCGTTGCACGAGTATTCCGCACGCAAACAGAAAAGAGAAACAAACACCAATGTTTTTACGTGGAAACTCGAAAGAGGGAAAAAAATCACACGGGGCCTCGCCTAGTTGCAAAGTTCCACTAGTCCATTTGTAGATTACAAATGGCGGATTCGTCCCACAAGTTGGGATAATCCAAATACAATTTATTTCTTACAAGAAGTTTACAAAATTCTGCAAATTCCTTGCGTTTCCCGAAAATCCGGCAGAGTTCCGGCGTCTTCAGGAGGCAGGAAGAGCTCCGGCGGTGGTCGAGGAGGTGAGGAATCTCCTTTTCCCCCTTTCTCCTTCTTCTTCTCTCTCTTCACCTGAGTTCCCTTGGTGTAGAATGAGGGCTCTATTTATAGTTTTTCTGGAGTGGCATAGCCTGTAAATAGGCGTGAGATCAAAGGCGAATTGGGAGTGGTTTGAATGGACGGCCGATATCGAATCCTTTGATCATGCACTATTCGTTGGTCATTTGAAGGCCTTAATGATGTCGGAATTTGATGATCTTGGACTCGTTGGATTTGTCTTGTCGAGCCGTTTGATTCGAGTATAAGCTCGTCAAAATCGGAGACCGTTTGGTAACTCAAATTGCGGTTTGAACCTTCAAACAGCGCTTTGAACCCTTGATTCGGATTCATTTGGGCTTGGATTGGGTTGATCTTGGTGTCGTTGTATTTGTATTTCTGAGACGCTCAGTTTGAATATAAGCTCACTGAAATCGGAGTTCATATGCTCCCGGATTTAATTTTTGAAGTTTTCGGCTAGCTTTTTGCCTCGAGATTCGTGCCCGATCAAGCTAATTTTGTGATGCCATATCAGTTGCCCCCCTATTTTTGGACGTCGAAGCTCCAGAAGTCCGAAAATACTTGTTCCAAACTTTTACATTGGCTGAATCATAAAAATTGCGTTCCAAAAGTTGAGCATTTGCTCAAACTTGATTGTAGAGACCCCGTTGAGTTCCGAAAGTGTCGAGATCGAGTCTGGAACGTCGAAAAACGTGTCCGGGGACCCCAAAAATGTCCAAATCGGACCGTCCGGGCCCGGACAGGCTTAGGCGGCCGAACCGGCCTGCCGGCCGGCCGGCCGCCGCCAGCCGCCGCTCGCAGGCGGCGGCTTCCGCGGAACCGCGCGGCGCGGAAGGAACCGAGTGGTCTTTGACCGCGCGCTGTTTCGCACGCGGAACAGGATCCGCTGTCGCGGATCGCCGGTTGCGCCCAAACTAGCGGTGTCGCGCGCTGTGCCTGCGTGCTGCGGGCTGCTGTGGCCGCGCGCGCGCGCGTGCCACGGCTAGCCAGCTGTGATCCGGCCGCGCTGGCCGCAGATCCGTGATCGGGCCGCGCGAAACGGTGCGGCCGGTTGGCTTCACCGCCAATGTGGGCCCCACAAGCGCGAAATTTGTCCTTTTTTGTCATTTTTTGGTCCAAAAAAATCTGAAAAAATTCAAAAAAAATTTAGAATAATAGGAAAATTCGAAAATTGCAATAACTCCCTCCTATTCTCTCAAAAACCTATAAATAGGCCCCCTAGGCCTTTAGAAAATTTGCAACTTCTCTTTCTTTCTCCCTCTGGCTCTCTAGCGGTTGAGGCTCCCGCTATTTTGAGTGGGAAACTTCCCCTGCTCGAATTAGCGCCCCTCCTTACGTGCAGAAGCCTACGGGATTTCTCCCTCTCCCTCAGGCCTACTGACGGTTGAGGCTTCCGTTTTTTGCGAGTTGGAATTTTTTCCTACTCGAATTAACGCCCCCCCTCACGTGCAGAAGCTTACGAGATTTCTTCTCCTCCCCCAAGGCTCTCTGGCGGCTGAGGCTTACGCTATTTTTGAGTGGAAAACTTTTCTTGCTCGAATTAGCGCCCCTCCTCGCGCGCAGGAGTTACTTGATTTTTTTTCTTCCCCCACGGCTCTCTAGCGGCTGAGGCTTCCACTATTTTTGAGAGGGAAACTTCCCCTACTTGAATTAGCGCCCCTCCTCATGCGCAGGAGTTACGAGATTTTTCTTTCTTCCCCCACGGCTCTCTGGCGGCTGAGGCTTCCGCTATTTTTGAGTGGGAAACTTCCCCTGCTAGAATTAACGCCCTTCCTCGCGCGCAGGAGTTACGGGATTTGAATGCTGTTTGAGCGGAAGTTTGCTGGCCATGGACGATCGAGTTGAAGCCCATTAGCAGTCAACGATCGAGTGTGGAGCCAAAGGAGAGAGTTCGAGGGTGCGTTGCAAGTAGCATTCGAGCGAGAAGCCGATGATGAGTAGTAGTCCGCCGACGAGGAGAAGTCCGACGACAAGGAGAAGTCCGACATCGGGTAGAAGTACAGCCTTGGGCAGAAGACCGATGAAAGTTCATCGACAGGCAGAAGTCCGACGACGCATAGACGTCTGCTGACGAGCAGAAGTTCGAGGACAAGGAGAAGTCCGACGTCTAGTAGAAGTACGGCCTTGGGCAGAAGACCGACAAAAGTTCGTCGACTGGCAGAAGTCCGACGACGAGTAGGAGTCCGCTGACGAGCAGAAGTCCGACGATGCGTAGGAGTCTTCCGACGAGCAGAAGTCTGACGACAAGGAGAAGTCCGACGTCGGGTAGAAGTTCAACGTCGGGTAGAAGACTGACGAAAGTTCGTTGACGAGCAGAAGTCCGACGACGAGTAGAAGTCTGCTGACGTCGGGTAGAAGTTCAACATCGGGTAGAAGATCGACGAAGATTCGTCGACAAGCAGAAGTCCGACGACAAGTAGAAGTCTGAGGCCAGGTAGACGTACTGTGTCGGGTAGAAAACTGACGAAAGTTCATCGACAAGCAGAAGTCCGACAACGAGTAGAAGTCTACTAACGTCGGGTAGAAAACTGACGAAGATTCGTCGACGAGCAGATGTCCGACGACGAGTAGAAGTCAGCTGACGAGCAGAAGTCTGATGATAGGGAGAAGTCCGACGTCAGGTAGAAGTTCTATCCGAGGTTGTATGTCAGAACATTTGTTCGATGACATTAACCTGTGTGGAAGAGGTCGAGAGAATCCACCAAGGATGTAAGACCTATCCGAGGTTGTATGTCAGAACATTTGTTCGATGACATTAACCTGTGTGGAAGAGGTCGAGAGAATCCACCTAGGATGTAAGACCTATCCGAGGTTGTATGTCGGAGCCCTGCTCGACGACATTAACATGTGTGAATGAGGTCAGGAGAATCCACCAAGGATGTAAGACCTATCCGAGGTTGTATGTCAGAACATTTGTTCGATGACATTAACCTGTGTGGAAGAGATCGAGAGAATCCACCAAGGATGTAAGACCTATTCGAGGTTGTATGTCGAAGCCCTACTCGACGACGTTAACCTGTGTAGATGAGGTCGGATCAAATCCCCCTGGGATTGATCGTCCGGTGATTGAGATATAATATGAATTGTGTATTTCTCGAATCACGGAGAAAGAGTTTGAGAAGTGTTTTTCTTATCATTCATAAGAGAAAAAATCATATCACAACAACATGAACATTTTATTACTGCGTTACGTAAGATATCACAATAGTTCCCTAGTACGACTTACAAATTACAAAGCACTCAACACACAAGATCTACGTACGGTGACAATACAACAACATTTAACTTGGAAGAATACAATAGAGATATCAAAGTGGTACCATACTCAGCATAGAAAGGGACAACAAGACAAGTAGAATTGCTAATACAAATTCACTAAGTGCATGATCATTCAATCTCTCCAACCATTTGAATAGTATTCAATGGTTGTCTTTGTTGTTGACTTTGCCCCCCAGCGGGACGAGCTTCCTCTCGGGCTGGTGTATTCTTCATGAATTATCGGAGATATCCTTGTCGGATCAGTCTCTCAACTTCTTCCTTGAGCTGACAACATGCTTCAGTAGTATGCCCACGGCTACGGTGGAAGTGGCAATATTGCTTCTGGTTTCCGACATTGGGCTTCAAAGGGTGTGGCCATTTCACGTTCTCCTGATCCCGGATGGCCATTAATACATTTGCTTGGGATGTATTAAGTGGTGTGTACTCCTTTTCTTGGCGAGGTTCTCGTCGTGGTGACGGAGACCTATGAGGTAGATTATTCTTCCCATGATTTTTCTGCTGTGAGAAAGAATTATCCATCCCAGGTGCACCTTTGCGCTTCCCGCTGATTTGCTCAAACTGTTTCATGTGAGCATTTATAGCTTCATCCGCAGAGATTTGTGCCTCCACGCGATGGATCAAGTCAGCGTATGAATGGACGGTGTCTCGCATAAGGGCCGAATAGAAGGGCCAGGATGAAGACCTCCAAGAAAGACCCCTCTGAGTAATTCAGGGTTTACTCCTGGAATCTGTCGTGCTTCAGTGGAAAATCGTTGAAAATACTCCTTCAATGATTCTCCCTCATTTTGGCGAATCCCGGAGAGGTGGGAAGAATCCTTAGCAATTCTTCGATTGGCTACGAATTGTTCAACGAATTCTTTAGCCAATTTGACAAAAGAGGGGATCGTTCCAGGTGGAAGCAAGTACAACCACGTTCGGGCCTGTCCTTTAAGGGTGGCGGGAAAGACCTGGCAAAGGAGCGCGTCTGATGCTTGTTGAATATGCATGATGGTTCTATAGTAGTCAACATGCTCATACGGGTCGGTCGTCCCATCGTAGGATTCAACGTTTGACACTTTGAATCCGACCGGAATGGGGTGCTGAAGAATGGCTTTAATTAGAGGTGATGACTCCTCGAAGTTCTTCTGTCGGAGAGCATGCCTCACATCTCCTCGGGGGAACTCTTCCCGTACCAATTTTCGCAGTTCGCGACGCAGGACATTCTGAGGGAGATCCGCAATGTGTGGTTGGGGAGAGCCTTCGGGGAGATCCGAAAAAATGCGAGGATGTGTTGAACTCGCTGTATCGGCAAGTTCATCTTCCTGTCGTGATTGAGGATGTCTCTTAGGTGGAGGAAGATGAATCTCTTCTTGAAGATGCTCGAATTGAACATCTTCAACCCTTGATGGACCTTGAGGGAGAAGGACCTCCTCCAATGTCGGCTGTCGATCATCTCGCAGGAGTTGGAGGATCTCATTTTGGGATTCTTCCATCTTCCGGATTCTTTCTTCTAAAGAAGGTCCCAAAGTCCCTTCTCCGGCAGCATTCTTCCCCCCAGGGTGAAAAGAGGCAGATGTCGGGAGTCTGTGATTTGTAGACAGATTTTTGGATTGGTGGGAGTTGGAGCGAGAAGCTCCAACTATGCGACTGCTACGTCTGTTAACCATCGCAGCGACACTTGAAATTTGTGGGATATAAGTTTCCCACAGACGGCGCCAAACTGTTGCGTACTAGAATATACGCGGCGGTAGAGTTTGTAAATATTCGTTTTAGCGTTGCACGAGTATTCCGCACACAAACACAAAAGAGAAGCGAACAACAATGTTTTTACGTGGAAAACCCGAAAGAGGGAAAAAATCACGGGGCCTCGCCCAGTTGCAAAGTTCTACTAGTCTTTTTGTAGATTACAAATGGCGGATTCGTCCCACAAGTTGGGATAATCCAAATACAATTTGTTTCTTCCAAGAAGTTTACAAAATTCTGCAAATTCCTTGTGTTTTCCGAAAATCCGGCGGAGTTCCGGCGTCTTCAGGCGGCAGGAAGAGCTCCGGCGGTGGTCGAGGAGGTGAGGAATCTCCTTTTCCCCTTTCTCCTTCTTCTTCTTCTCTCTCTTCACCTGAGTCCCCTTGGTGTAGAATGAGGGCTCTATTTATAGTTTTTCTGGAGTGGCATAGCCCGTAAATAGGCGTGAGATCAAGGGCGAATTGGGAGTGGTTTGAATGGACGGCCGATATCGAATCCTTTGACCATGCACCGTTCGTTGGTCATTTGAAGGCCTTAATGATGTTGGAATTCAATGATCTTAGGCTCGTTGGATTTGTCTCGTCGAGCCGTTTGATTCGAGTATAAGCTCGTCAAAATTGGAGACCGTTTGATAACTCAAATTGCGGTTTGAACCTTCCAACAGCGCTTTGAACCCTTGATTCTGACTCATTTGGGCTCGGATTGGGTTGATCTTGGTGTCGTTGTATTCGTATTTCCGAGACGCTCAGTTTTACTATAAGCTCGCTGAAATCGGAGTTCAGATGCTCCCAGATTTAATTTTTGAAGTTTTCGGCCAGCTTTTTGCCACGAGATTCGTGCCCGATCAATCTAATTTTGTGATGCCATATAAATACTATAAAACTGCTTTAAAAAATTATAAGAAAGATATCTTAAATAAAACATTAATAACTCTGATAGCAAAAAATATTTTTTTTTCGTCATAGAAACTTCTTAATTACAGTAAAAAAATTGGTCCCACAAAATTTTGGTAGTTATCTTAAAAACAAAGCAGTAAGAAATGTATCCTAAACAGACTCTTATTTTGTTATAGAATCAATTTTATTAGAAAAAAATAAAAAAAATGAAAAACAATTAAAAAAAGAAACAATTTTATCAGAGTTTATGCATTTGAAAAATTATGTATATTATTAGATGACTATGTATATATAAAAGATTTTTGTACCATAAGGCTGCTTCAGAAAGCAGTAAGAAACCCGTCCCAAAGAAACTCCAACTTTTTATTGTTTTCTAAATTTATTTTCTAGTAGTATAAATATTTCTTGAATCAGAAATTTTTGTACTAGAAATCAGATTTTAAAAACAGTAAGAAAGCCTATAGCTCGATTTCAACTTAAATTTAATAATAAAAATAATAACAATTAAAAAATTCAGATCATATTCAAGTTCGCTCGAACCCAACTAGAAAATAAATAAACCAACCTCAATAATATAAAGCCAAGCCCCACTCAGTTCATTTACAACCCCAGCAATTTACAACCATAATTAATATAAAATTTATTAAGGGTTGGATAGCTTTGTTGTAATTTCAACACTGCAATGATTAATTTGCAAAGTTAATATGAATATTCAATTTCACAAACCAATAGAATACTATGAAGTTATTTATATTTACAGAATGATTAAAAATAAAATTGTAATTATCTTAGTTAATTATTGGCTAATCCGCGGGGCTGACGCATTGATTGTTGACACTTAGTGAGTAGATAAGTAGGGTGCTCTCACACCTAACATGTCGTGCTTTACGGAGCAGAATTCCTGAGTCAGCACGCATGGGGGATATATTTGATGGTATTTTGATGATTGATCTGCTTAAGTATTTCATAAATGTTTGGCTCATTTTTCGGTCATTTAATTTGATATCATAAATAAAATTAGGAGCATTTATTATTATTATTATTGGTACATTAAAACTCAGTTGTTGATGTTAGTTACGTGTGGAATTTGTGATTGTGCTGATTAATCAGGTTATACTATTGTCTTAGACCTCGATGTTGTCAGTCAAGTTCGTCAGAGGGTTGCAAGAGGGGCCTCCCTTCCTTGGGTTCAGGGGCCTTGCCATGTTTTTTTTTTCTATAGCTATACAATGCTATGGTGCTATATACTAGAGCATTGCAATGTTGCATCTTGTTGGAGAGAGAGAGCGGAGCACTGCAATGCTCCAAATCCTAGCGTTGTAGCATTGATAATCAAGTTGGAAACTGAGGTGCTCCAAACCCAGTGACGCGCAGTTGTGAGTCGGATTGAATAGTTTTCTTTATTACTTTTAATATTTAACTTGAAGGGTTGCACCCCTTCAGACAAGTTTATGTCTCTTTTTCAGTTATATGTAGAATGTGTGTTTGATGAGAATAGAGGCAACAAGACAGTGAGAAAGAGATCTGTACTATTTTTCCAAAATTTTCATATTGATTTCTTGGTGTGGTGTGGCTCCATGAACTTTCAGTGATTTTGGCATTTTCACATTAAAATCAAGTGTACTTTTTCCGCTATTTTCTTTTTATTGTTTGTATTCGTTGCATGGTTTTACTTCCCAACAACTAATTAGATAGCTCAAATATTTCACCTAAGATACTGTGAAACCTCTTAAAGAAACTAAACTCTTAAACATCGATACACATTTTAATGTAACTGTTAGAACTTTATTAAGAAACTTCATAGCTAAGTGTGCTCATCACGGAAAAATCCTGAGATTGGTGACCTCTTGAGAAGTAACACCAACATGACAAAACAATGAGACCCTTAGATTAAAGGGGCCAATATCTCGATAGTTAAAAATTTGAGTTGTTACAGATACAAGCTAAAGAGGCAAGATATCAACAAAGAAGATATCCATGAAAATAAAAGACTGGATTTATTGCTAAAGGGGCCAATGTATGAATAATCAATCAACTATTTTATTGAGTTGATCTTGAAGTAAATACTAGAGTTTTAAAATCAATCACGATCAAAATTTGATAAGGATAGCATATTCTGATTTCTTAAATGCATGATCAAAATTTGATGAGGATGAGCTTTAAAATTTTTTATTTTCTTGGAGATTACAATACTTCGATAGTCAACTAATTCTTAAATTACACAAATCTCAATAAAAATTAAAGAGCTTTTAAATTCATTTTGATCAAAATAATATACTGCTTTGTACTGGTGAAATGCTGCTTTGTACTGATCAGTTCATAACATTTAAAGTGACCTAGATGGTCATAATTTCAATTCCAAAATTTTTCAATTAAAAAATTACCTTGAAATCCATCTTATTCAGGATCGCACGGACAAACGCATTCTTCTGCATGGTCCTCAACATAACGGGTTATACCGTATCTGCACCACACAACCGAACGCTTCCACCGCTCTTCAAGCCTCCACGTCATCCAACACTCTCTGGCACGCTCGTCTTGGACACCTTCACCATGGACTGCTTCCCATTTTATCAAAATATATTCATAATATCTGTACCTCGTCTCCCTCTCTTGCTTGCATTTCTTGTAATGTGGCAAAGAGCCACAAGCAAAAGTTTAATAAAAGCATGACTGGTTCTTCTAAACCTTTTGAACTGATTCATTCTGATGTTTGGGGCCCTGCCCCTTAGCAATCGTTTCTTGGATTTAAGTATTATGTGGTCTTTATTGACGACTACACACGCTATTCATGGATTTATTTTTTACATTCCAAGAACGAAACACTATCTAAATTCAAGCATATTTTTGCTCTAATAAAAACTCAATTTCAAACCACTTTCAAAACTCTTAGATCGGATGGCGGCGGAGAATATATTAATAAAGATTTTAAAGAATTTCTAACTGCTAATGGGATTAATCATCAAATTAGATGTCCGCACACGCCTGAACAGAATGACCTCGCCGAAAGAAAGCACGGCCATCTTCTTGAACTCATGCAAACTCTTTTACATGCTTCCAATCTTCCGAATTCCTTTTGGGCTGAATCTCTTACTACGGCAAATTATCTGATAAATTGGCTTCTAACCAAAGCCTTATCTCTTCACTCACCGCATCAACAACTGTTTGGACACATTCCCACTTATTCACATCTCCGGACTTTTGGATGTCTTTGCTTCCCGTGGCTTCGTCCGCAAGCCCCTCACAAATTAGCTCAACGATCTAACGAATGCATTTTTATCGGATACTCGTTGTCCCACAAAAGATACCAATGCTTAGACTTGAACACCAAAAAAGTCTACATTTCTCGTCACGTAGTCTTCTATGAGCAACAATTCCCATTCAAAAATCTCACTACACAAACTAGTACGTCTACCTTGTCTTCTCCTCCACATCTCTTAATTCCCTCATATGCTATCACTACTCAACCATCCAAAAGTTCTGCGCCACCCACCATCTCATCTAGCTCTCATTCTGTTACGCCACGTGAGTTCACCACAACGTCTCAAACTTCTCCAGATCGATCCTGTGATTCTTCTAATGCGAATTCTAGTCTCATTCCCATCCAACCCTCGCACCACATGCAGACACGATTGAAATCTGGCATATCTAAACCAAAAAAGTTCTATGACCTCATGACTATCCCTGCAGTACTGCAAATCCGCTCCCACACTGCTGCCAACATCCCGCATTAACAACTCCACCATGGACACCATTTACACCGACCCACAACTGTATCGCAAGTTAGCTGGCTCGCTACAGTATCTCACCATCACTTGCCCCGACATCGCATTTGCCACCAACTATGTGTGCCAAAATATGCATGAACCGAAGACATTTCATTTCAATGCCCTTAAGAGAATTCTCCTCTACATCAAAGGAACCCCTTCGTTCGGATTACCTATTACTCGTGGTGATCTTCAACTTCGCACATATGTCGACGCCGATTGGGTGGCGGACTACACTGACCGAAAATCAATTTCCGGTTACTGTTCCTTTCTTGGTACAACACTCATAAATTGGTCTGTGAAGAAACAAGCAACTGTTGCCCGCTCATCTACTAAAGCGGAATACCGCTCACTCGCCACGGCAACTTCAGATGTCCTTTGGGTCCGGCGCCTAGCCTCCGAACATAGCTCTACGATCATTCATTGCGATAACACGTCTGCAATTGCTCTCGCACACAATCCAGTCTTCCACGCCAGAACAAAACACATCGAGATAGACTTTCTATTTATTCGGGAACACCTAGACTCCGGTGCAATCTCTGTCATTCATCTCAACACCACAGATCAGCTTGCCGATATGCTAACCAAACCGCTTCCATCAGCACGATTTATTGATCTTCGTCGCAAATTAACAATTCATGAGCCTATTAGGATATATATGTAATGCCGGTAGTATCACTTAGGATATACTATACCTAGATTTATTTTATCTCTTTTATATCTATATATGTAAGCTCTGTACGGCTCTTTAGATTAATATAAAAAGAGAATACTTTCTTTTCCATTTCTTGTTTCCACCTGCTCTCTTTTTTCCGCCAGCTGGGTTTCACACTTAACATATATATGAAATGTTGTAGTAGGAAACATTATCAATGAAATATTATTATCTTTGAAGTTTTAGAAGCTTGTTGTGTGTCTTTGTTCCCGGGATTGGGAATTTCTTCAAGCAAATCCAGTTCTTCCGCCGATCCTCCACATCAGTTGGTATCAGAACCAGGAGCTTGCGAAGAATGATGAAATACAGAAGAAGATGGGTTGTCGACGACAATCAAAGCCAAAGAAAATTGACGGTCGACGACGATCGACTCCGAAGGAGATGGACGGTCGAAGAAGAAGAAAACGACTGTCCTCCGCTCCAACTCCCACTCCAATGGCAAGATCCACCGCCTCACTATCCTCACGAAGAACGGCGCCAAAAAAGAAGAGCAGTTAACAATCATCAACGCCATGAAGCACTTCGGGTAGCTCAAGTGAATGCATCCTCTGACCGAAGGGATGCTTTATTTTTTGATTTCGATCATTCTATAGAACAAATATGCACGTCTGCAATAAAACTATCATCGAACATCTACCTGCACTTTGATTCCAACCACTACGCATATTGCAATCCCGAACTGGCCGCTACCGCTCCCCACCACTACAGAGCATTCCGTCCTCGGCCCGATCCACTCCAGCTCAAGAAGGATGGATGCCGATGACGTCCCAGATACAAATTCTCTCAGTTACACCAACCTCGTCCGATTGGCCAAACCTCCTACGCTCCCACCGGACCAGCCCGCTCCTGTAAATAATCCAATACCCGTCTCCCATGCTTCATGAGAACGAGCTTCCCTCGAAGCGAAACGTAGCCTGTACGTCTCGCCACCGATCTTACCCCTACGGTCCGCACACAATCAGGGGCGATCAGGAATTCGAATAGCTACTTCTCAAGATCTAATGGGGTTATGCTTATGGGTCATATCGATGATTATTTTCCAGATTCACAACTTCCGCTAGAACAAACCCACAATTTTGATCCACTCCAGCATGATTCCGCTCCAATAGACACATCTCCGAGTGGGGGATATTTCCCCAATCCTTCTGTCGCTCAACTCTTCCGTCCGCAAGAACTCCCTAACCCGCATGATGTCATTTCTGATCCATGCATTCAACCGATCGTGGCTGCCAATCTGCCATTACCGCCCGCATAGACAGAGCTCCCAAATGATATTGATGTGTTTGGCAAGACAAAGCCGATCTAACGCATGCTCACAAGCTGCTCAACGTAATGACTAAGGGCAGTTGGGTGTTGATGATTTCTTTGTTGAGATTGATTTAGAATTTTAGGACAATTACAGGACATCATCAGAGAAGTTGGAGGGGCATACTCTCGGGAAGGCAACATCTCCTGCATCTCCACTATCACGGCAGCCTTCCATTAATGTTATTTCTTTAAATGAGACGCTATAAAGATTACCTCAAGTTGACAATATTCATCTAGCTCTGCAAAATGATTCCACCGGGTTAATCTTAAGTTGGATATTGGATGAGTACTCAAAGTTTCATGGTCACTCATCAGTTGTTGTTACATGAAAGTCAATTGATCTTGGCAGTTCATTAGGCAGAGAAGCTGTTACTAGTCTCGGTGTTGCAACTGACGCTCTATTAGGTGAATATGAAAAATATATTGGGGATGTGTTTGGTACAATAAGAAACTCTAATAGCTTGGACATCCACCAGCTACCGAGGCACAAAGCTGAGGGTGGCGTTTTAAAGAATTTCACAGGTGTGCAAATGATCGATGTGCAGTCCACAGACAAAGCTTATGAAACGCAACGCTCACAAGATGTTTGACGAAATGTCACTGAAGGTTGGGATCCCAAATTTGTTGGGCTAGAAGACGGAAAACTGATAGCTGTAAAACGACTTTCAAGTCCTTATGAAAAATTTGCCATAAATATTGAGAACAAAATTTTCGACCCAGGAGGATCTCTATCTCCCTCTGGACAACGCAAGCAACTAACAATTGCTGTGTAGCTTGTTGCTAATATCCATCGATGAACCAACCTTTGCACTAGATGCCCGTGCCGCAACGATTATGATGAGAACTGTTAGGAACACAGTTAACACTGGCAGAACATTGGTTTGTACAATTCATCAACCTAGCATTGATATTTTTGAAGCATTTGATGAGCTTTTCCTAATGAAACGTGGTGGAGAGTAGATATATGTAGGCCCACTTGGGCGTAATTCATCTAAACTCATTAAATACTTTGAGGCTGTTAATGGAGTAAGCAAGATAAAGGATGGTTTCCTGCAACATAGATGCTGGAAGTGAAAAAATAGGCTCAAGAAGAAATCTTGCGAGTTAATTTTACTAAAATAAACAATAATTCTCATCTTTATAGGAGGAACAAAGCCTTGATTAACTTGGGAGGATCGCTATCTCTCTCCGGACGTCGAGCCTCGACGGAGTCGAGGTTTTTTGACGCAATAGGAGAATGATGCGATGCATTTTAGTTATAGTATTCATTAGGAATAGTAGATCAAGTTTTATAGCTGTTTCTAGAAAGTTCTCATGTTAGCTTATATATAGAATGTTGTAGTAGGAAATATTATCAATGAAATATTATTATCTTTGAAGCTTTAGAAGCTTGTTGTGTGTCTTTGTTCCCTGGATTGAGAAATCCTTCAAGCAGATCCAGTTCTTTTGCTGATCCCCCACATCAGTTTGATGTCATTTTCTTAAATATTTCTCTAATTGGACATCCTCCCTATGAGCCCCAATAAATAATTTAGGCAATAAGATCTAGAATACTATGTAAGGAAATTTATTATAAGTGGTAAAATTTATTAGTTTCTTTTATTATCTTATGTGGTGGAATTTCGACTTATCCACTTATGGATTTTATTTTATCTTAGAAAATTTTGGCTCCTCCTCTTATTATAGTTTCCTGATATTGCTTATATAAGGCCTCACATTTTTCAATTAGAGTATGCATTATTGAATATTTTTCTTGTTTGAATCAGTGTGACTAAGGTTTACAATATTTTTTATATTATTAACAAAAAAAGAGAAACCAATTTATTCTTTTCATCAATAGACTGGAGCAGCAAATTGATGATCAAAGTGATAAAATTATTAACAATTATATGAACAAACATCAACTTGTAAGATATATAATATATATCACAATATTATACAATATTAACAATCACCTGTCAATTCATCAGCTTGATGCTATTATTATTATTTTTCAAATCAAGTTTTACATAATACGAAGGATCATATCTATTATTTTTTCAACTCAAGGCCAGCATAATCTATTGGACCATACGGAAGGAATAGGTCCGCAAAAAACCCTTTTTTCCTTCTAGGATTGCATCCCATATCTTTGCACAATTGATCATTATACCAAGTGTGAACTGGGGCGATGCAAGATAATTATATATATAATAAGTGATAATTACTGCCCTTTTAAGACACTCTAAAGAATATTAAATTAAAACATAGAAATGAAAGAGAGAGTATAAATGAATGAGTAAAGTTCTGCCTTTAATTCTTTTTTATCCTATTTTTATTTGCATGTCATTTCCCATGATTATAATAATCATAAAAAAAATTAATTAATTATTTATTTTAGAATGGTTCTATTATATGTGATATAACATATTAATAAATTTATTAATTTATATTATGATCATGTGATCCTTTGCTTTGACCATCCTTTTGAGATATAATTATATTTTCATAACAAAGAAGCTTACATAATTATTGACCCCTTATTATTATTGTTACATTAATTAGAAATCAAAATTATATCAAAATATATTAATATAATTTATATCAAGTTCATAAGACAAAATATTCAAATTAGAAGAAACAAATAAAAAAATAAAACCATTGAAAAAATTTTGTAGTATCATAATCTTAAAAAATATCATAATTTAATTTTTTTTTAATAACTCATAAAAATTTATCTTAACTACAATAATTCAAATTACATAAAAATATCTCAAAAAATTGGGTCCATGTAAATCCTTGACGAAACTTTTGGTCAAGATAACTCCACATCTTATCGGTTGCTTTAAAATTGGTGCAGTAAAAATATTTAATTACTCATCCACTTACACTAATCTCAAAGCAAATTCAACAGTTTTATATAGGGGGGTGTCAATTTCGGGTCACGGATCGGGTTCGGGTAGAACCCGAACTGACCCGGGTGCAAAACTTGTCGACCCTAAATCGACCCGGGTAGAGAAACGGGTCGAAAATCCGAACCCGGACCCGACCCGGCGGGTTGCCTGGTTGACCCGACCCGACACGGAACCCAGGGGCGAAACGGGTGGGCGCGGGCGAAGCTGGCGAGCTCATGGGTGCGCGCGCAGGCGAGAGCGCTGGTGCGCAGGCGGGCTCGCGCGGGTGCCCGCGCGAGAGAGCGGGCGCGTGCGTGCGCGTGGGCGAGCGCGCGTGGGTGCGAACGCGGGCGCGCGGGCAGCTAGCGCGGGCGGGTAGCTGGCGCGGGCAGCGGGCAGCGGTGGGATTCGAATTTTTTTGAATTAAACGGGTTCGCGGGTTGACCCGGCAACTCGTCGGGTCAACCCGAACCCGACCCATTTTTCAAAAGAGTCAATTTCTAGAACCCGAACCCGATCCGTTTTGAAATCGGGTCGGGTCCAATCCGAATTTTCCGGGTCGGATTTTCGTGTCGTTTCAAATATTGACACACCTAGTTTTAGATATCGTGACAAAAGATTTTTCCATTTGATTCATGTTAATTACCTCTACAGCTCCGTCTTCCTCTCGCCGCACTGTAACATGCCACACCCCTCGCCGCCCGCCACCAAAGGCGTCGCCGGTCCCACCCCACAGATCCCACGCCTCCATCTCCTCCTCCGCTACACCAACATACTCTATCCCCTCCACCTTCTCTCCAAACCTCACATGTCTTATAAGATCAAATCGTTCAGCATAGGATTCTAAATACTCCAGCACCTGCTTACTATCAGGACAAACCTCCGTCACCTTCTCCGGCCACCGAAAGTCGGAGAATTGGTAATCCCATCTCGCCGACTGTAGCAGAGTTGACGCCGGCGTGCTCTTCCATAAGCCGCCGATGCTCCGATCGGCCTCGAAGACCACCGGCCGGAATCCTCT
The DNA here is from genome assembly GCA_019514585.1 of Dendrobium officinale. Classification (NCBI taxonomy): domain Eukaryota; kingdom Viridiplantae; phylum Streptophyta; class Magnoliopsida; order Asparagales; family Orchidaceae; genus Dendrobium; species Dendrobium officinale. The sequence goes on along the minus strand of CM033699.1, from coordinate 4,825,851 downwards.
CTCCAGCAAGTATTTGCACGCTGCCAGGCCGCTTATGCCGGCCCCAATGATGCAGACTGTCCTCTTCTTCTCCATGGCTGCTAATCTCTGTTAAGAGCTTTGGCCACGATTTGGTTAAGAGGCAGAGGATAGCTACTTCGGTGAATGTAACATTGTAGCTTTTGTAATGACGATTGGATTGATGCTTTGTGGTTCACTTTTTTTTTTTTTAAATTTAATTATCATAAAATTGATATTTTAGTGGGGATTGAAGACTTTTTGGCACTCTTCATAAAAATAATTATAAAATTATGCGGTTGTAATTTTTATAAAATTAGTCGTAAAATTATCGTGGGAAAAGTAATTTAAATTTTATTTTGAATAAATTCTTTATTTCTTTCAAAGTAATTTTTTATTATAATTTTTTTTTAAGTTGGGAGTCTTTGTACTATAAAACTGCTTTAAAAAATTATAAGAAAGATATCTTAAATAAAACTTTAGTAATTCTGATTGCAAAAAAAATATTTTTTTCATCATAGAAATTTCTTAATTACAGTAAAACAAAAATTTGTCAAACAAAATTTTGATAGTTATCTTAAAAACAAAGCAGTAAGAAAGGTATCCTTTCTTCAAAAAAAAAAAAAAAAAAAAAAAAAAAAAAAAGAGAAAAAGGTATCCTAAACATACTCTTATTTTGTTATAGAATCAATTTTATTAGAAAAAAATAAAAATAAATGAAAAATAGAAACAATTTTATTAGAATTTATGCATTTGAAAAATTATGTATATTATTCGATGACTATGCATATATAAAAGATTTTTGTACCATAAGGCTGCTTCAGAAAGCAGTGAGAAACCCGCCCAAATGAAGCCCAACTTTTTATTGTTTTCTAAATTTATTTTCTAGTAGTATAAATATTTCTTGAATCAGAAATTTTTGTGCTAGAAATCAGATTTAAAAAACAATAAGAAAGCCATTCCAAATAAAGCCTATAGCTCGATTTCAACTTAAATTGAATAATAAAAATAATAACAATTAAAAAATTCAGATCATATTCGAGCTCGCTCGAACCCAACTAGAAAATAAATAAACCAACCTCAGTAATATAAAGCCAAGCCCCACTCAGTTCATTTACAACCCTATAATTTAGACCATAATTAATATAAAATTTATTAAGGGTTGGATAGCTTTGCTTAGTTATAATTTCAACACTGCAATGATTAATTTGCAAAGTTAATACGAGTATTCAGTTTTACAAACCAATAGAATACTATGAAGTTATTTATATTTACCGAATGATTAAAAATAAAACTGTAATTATCTTAGAGAATTATTGGCTAATCCGCAGGGCTGACGCATTGATTAGTGAGTAGATAAGTAGGGTGCTCTCACACCTAACATGTCGTGCTTTACGGAGCAGAATTCCTGAGTCAGCACGCATTTGTCTTGTTCAAACGTTCAACTCGATCGACTATAAGTTCATAACATTTAAAGTGATCTAGATGGTTATAATTTCAATTCCAAAAATTTTCAATTCAAAAATTACCTTGAAATCCATCTAAATCAAATGAATTTTTGAAAACATATCACTAATATTTTCTCTAAGGGCTTTTGCTGGACTTTCCTGCTTTTGCTGTATGATTTTCTCTTATTAGTTTCTGATCAGATGCTGCTTTCATTAACGATCGATACTATGCTTCTCAAATGGCAGTCGAATGAAGCTTGTAGTTGCCAATAGTTTTTGTTCTTCACTGAGGTTAAAATGAAAATATAATTAAAATCTTTAATCTTATAAATTTATGAATAATAAATCACAAGTTGAGACTATCAAAGTGCAAGCTCGAGCTCGACCTCTAGCTCAGATTGCAACTTATATGATTTATGAGTTCAAATTTGAGCTTGACCTTGCTTGGCTCATTGGCTTGCAAGTTGCGTTAATATTGACCATCAATGCTAAATCATGTTTCTCCCCGTTGGTTAAATCAAATCACTTGTTCACTATATTGATTGTTGAATTGCATGCAAATCATGATATCCTTTTTTCATGCTATTCAACTCATGAATTCTACTCTTGCTGATACTTTTCTAGCAAGCTCTCGTCACAAATCAATATGCCTTCTCCTACAACTTTTGAGCTCCCATCTCCATTAAGCTCCAATCATGATGTCCAATTCAAATTACGCTAGTCCAGTGACTCTCGTTGCAATTTCCTCTTCTTCTCCATTGAGCTCCCATTGTGACTTTCTCATAGTACTTCTCCAGTGGCTTCGAGTAGAGCTCGAGTTTTCAATAGACGAACGAGTCAAATTAGAGCTCAATACATGAGGTTGGACCAAACTTGACCCTATTGTGTGACCGATGAGATGGGCTTGTGTTAGCTAGCTATGACACAAATTTTAATCGAATCGTACACACTCTCAACACTTTCGTATATTTGAGATGCCTAAGAAAAAGCTCTAGTACTACCTGCTGCAAAAAAAATCATAGAACATAAGTATGCTTATCTTCCCACAAACCCACAACAACAGTCAATGCATTTGTTGTATTGGTTCTTTAATTCACATGTTTAGTTAATTTTACATAGTTTGAATGCATGTGAGAGGTGTAAATTAAATAATCAATTTGAAAGGAGTCAAATCGCCAAAAAAAAAAAAAAAAACTCGATGTCAACATTATAGGTCTAACAATAGTAAAAATAGTTATGACAAGTTGACAAAGAAGCTGCATTATATTCCTAACCAACAAGGCAACAATCTATACAAAATAATCAAGTTTTTATTGAGAGATGAGATAGGGGATATTAACATACGACATCATGAAATGGGAGAGGTTTACCCATAGTTTAATATCTTATATTCCTTCTTAGGTGTGGTAGCATAGCCCTAATGGTAGCATAGCAAGATTGTAGAGATGTCATCAAAGGATTGTATTTTTCTTAAATACTTTATGCATGACGAACAAGATTATTGTTAACTTCGAGTTTTGAATGAGGAGCTCATCTATGTTGGGAAAATTAAAAGTGTTCATTCATGGTGACCAATTAGGATAGGTCAATAAGGAGGTAATATATTAAATGAAAAAAAGAGCAGGTTCATGCATAAGCCATCCACATCATATCGGTTGACATCCTAATTACCCTCAGAGGAGTGGAAGCCAAGGCATTGAGGAAAGCGAGTCGGTCTTAAATGATAGAATTCATGAGAGGTCCATGCAACTTAACTTGAAACTCATACTCTACAAAGATTCCAATCATCTTCACCGACGGGTATAGATGAGATTCACAATTAAGAGGCAAAGCTACAGGCTTCTATGCGGCGGTATGCTTGATGACAACTGGGTAGGAGCAATTCACCTAATAGTATGTGATGTGTTGTTCTAACTTTTTTTCTTTACTACACAAACCTAAAATTTTGATGTGATTAGTGCTCTAATAATAATGGGTTGAGCCAATGGGGATGAGAACACCTAATACTCCCATTGTAAATTACTCTACAAGTATAGGGTAACATTCTTATATCCTAATAGTTATGGGAGAGTCATAGGAGCAATTCACACTCTTCATGATTCATCAATTCTCTAAAAAACACAATTACGCAGGTCTTGCACACATGAAATCAAATATCAATTATCCTATCTCAGCTTTGAAGCTAGCTTCCTCATTGCATTTATACATGTATTATGGCTAGAATCTGACACATTCCCTCTCCAAACTGGCCAATCTTCTTAAGCCTTGCAAATCAATCTACATTTCTGTACGTTGTTGTGATTGCTTGGACAAGAGGAATTCTATTAGCAGATAAGGATAACTCTTTTACATCGCACCATAACTGCTATAGATGCCCATATAACTTCTGCCAAAGGGCTCATTTAATAACTGATACAACTGCTGCCAATCCTCTGTGAATTCCTGCAAGAGCTGTAATATAACTGTAGGCATCATTGATCAATAGGAATTTGGTTGCAACGGCAGTTTATTCATCCAACAGAAGCAATCAATTCTTTGTATTTCTGCAGCTTTAGTTCATATAAATGCAGCCACCAATTCAACTGCAGTTTATATATAGCATATATTTGCATATAGCTGCAGCTATCGATTCAAATAAATTTGGGTACCAATTCAACTGCAGCAATCATATATAACATTTATGAGAATAGTATCTTCAAGCTTCAAGCTGCAGTTCAATGTGTAACAGTAGTTCGACAAAATATATTACTGCAGACGACAAAATGTGAAAAAAAAAACTGAATTGTTACGCATAAACTGTTCCTAACAGAGGTTAAAACTGCAGTTTATATATAACAGTAAAGCTTCAAATATACTTCAAGTGTTGATGGGATCATCTCCTCGAGACCTTCAGTTCAACTGGAAGCTCATTGAAATCGGAGCTCAAATGGTCAAAAAATTCCAATTCCAATTAAGTAAATTTTATGTAGATGTATCAAACCTGTTTCAATAGATTATTTGGATTTTAATTGTAATCTGCAATGCATAAATAACTCCATCAGCTTCAATTTTGCAAGTTCACCATAACTGTTGGTCAAAACAGGATAGAAAAATATATATGATACAATAGATTGATCTATCATATAGCAATTAAATCAGGCTTCATAAAAATTCCAGCGAACTGTATCTGTTAGCACTTTAGTACCACCAAATGTGAGTTGTGGAGTCCAAGGCACACCAAAGAAATCAATACCTGTCGTCAAGAAAAAGGAGTGAGGGAAACCTACTCATAGATCATGGAGAGATATTACGTATGGAGTCCGGACAGAAGTTGCGTCTGTTTTTTATGAGCGTGCGTAGAAAAAAACGCAATAGAAACATAGTGGTGAACACTAACTGCGCTTTGCTGCACACACTCACAAAAACTGGACGGTTCTCCGGTCTGAATTTCGCACATAATAATCTCTCCATATCATGGATTTAAATAGAGACTATGTAGTAAATTGACTTTTTATTTTATAAACTAGCTAGTTATATTTCTATTATTTTATTTAAATTTATATTTGTACCAATAGTATATAATTCAAGTAATAATTAAATAATTTAAATATTTATTACATCATCAAGGTTCAATGTAAATTCCAATTGAACATTTAAATCTTGAACATTTCCGTCCTTAATTTCAACGAGAGGTCTAATTTTCAAAATGGTACTGCAAAGATGAGAAAAAGATGGCTTTCGCCTGTCGGACAAGAGATGCATGGAGATGAACATCATGAAGTTAATGTTAGGCCTTCTTTAGAATGATATTGATGTAATTGTCCTACTAGTTAGAGATGTGGTCAACATATGGAAAGTAAATTAATGTGCATGATATTAATTAATGTAATTATCATACTAATAAGAGAGATGACTGGTTCATATATATGAGTTTTCCAATTCAATCTTTCCTCATCAGAAATAATTTCATGTCTCTTTATTTACTAGGTTATGCATATGAAACCAATTATAAAAATTCTGTTTTGGTGGTAGACAAAGCTATCAATTTGACTTTTGATGAAAATAGAATTGGTTTTTTAGCTTTCATTATCCATGAATGAATCAAAATGGCCGAGCTAGTTAATTTATCCACTCTCTCTCTCTCTCTCTCTCTCTCTCTCTCTCTCTCTCTCTTTGATCTCACCGTGTATGTATATATGTATATGTATATTTGTAAATATATATATGTATGTATTTATATATATGTACATGTGTATGTATACATATATCATATATATATTCTCTCTCTCATGTATGTATGTATGTATGTTTGTAACCATTCTAGAATGAATTTATTCATGTATGAATGCACTTGTCTAGGAATTTGTATGATAAGATTAAAAATTGAATTGAAATTATATGTTTAATCAAATTAGAAGTATGCTTTTATTATCTATATATTTTTCAACCCTATCATACTTAGATATGGGCAACCCTTTAGTTAGTGACAAATGGAAGAAATGGGATTCAATCGATACAACAATAAAAGTGATCAAGCCAACTTGTTAGAAAATCAGATTAATTTTTTATTATGGTTGATTTAAAATTAAAATCAACTTGTTGAGTAGGAGAAAAATTCAAATTGAATCCAATTGAACTAGCTTTTGGCATAGTTTAGAATTGCAAAGAATAAATTAAATATACTATCAAATACATATATTTACGCACTTTATTTATCCTTTAGTTTTCTTTATATATTTAAAATTAGAAAGAAGAAAATGGCTCAAAGATTATCTTGGAAGCAAAAGTAATGATTAATCCTAGACAAAGAAGATGTTCCCTCATTCAGAAATAGAGACTATTTTGGCCTTCATATCAACCCTACTTTCCTTCAACTTTGTCAAATTTTTTCTTTTTATTTTAGGGGCATTCTTCTTTTGGTCTAAATCCTTAACAATCACTCTGTGACATATTTAAGTTTATTCAATTTTTTAGAATATGTGCATTTAGGTTAAATTTCTTAAATCTCATTTGGTCTGATATATGGTTAGATGGGGAAAACTAATTTTCCATTCGACTTGCTATGAAAAATGCTACTAAAGTCTCCAAATTATATGCAAGATAAACTAGTTGTAATTTGGAAATGAGATATGCTATCTCATCACTAAAGCAAGCTTATTATCCAAATGCTAATAGATTCTATCTAGCTTATAACATTTGGTAATTTGCTTTTGTTTTGATAAAAAGTTTGAGTCAAGATCAATAAGGTTTTGAAATCTTTAACTAAAATAGTGGACATGCATTATTTTTTCTACAAAATGGTTGATTTTGTTGCATTGATTTTGCTTGGTAAGAAAATTAAACTTAAGAGCCAATCATAATGATTAAAATCATCACAAAATTAAATTTATAACCAAATCATTCATTGCAATAATTATAATTGCAACAAATAACAATAGTTATGGCCAATGTAATAAATTTTAGATAGCTTGTAATCACAAAAAATTGTCACAAAATATACATTGATTTCTTGAACCATTACAAGAAAATGCTGCCTTTAGAGTTTCTTTTAGTATTGAATCATCTATGTATCAAAACAAGATCATTTCTTTTTTAAAAAAATGTGTGGATTTAAACCCAAAAAGACAAGTTCAATCAAATGGTGGAATTTTTATATCTATTTGGTTTACAAAACCTAATTTTATGGTTACAACTAACCTAGTTAAATGGTCTCTATGATGTCTCATTGTTGACCATCAATATGGAGGCATAAGGGCATATACTATTTGATCATATCTTGGTTGCTCAACCTATGAATAATTGAATGACATATAGTTGATCGTCCAACAAACACTAACAAGTCAAGAATGTACTCTCTTTGATCGAGTCTGACTTGCTCAGTCCAATATATGCCAATTCAAGTTGATTAAATCATAATTGTTTTTAGATTTGACATTCTAGAAATACTATTATAATCATGTGGCAAATTAGCTACAAAAGCCATGGCGTCATCTTTCCCATTTTCAAGAAATCATAAATAACACATTGTCGGCGATAGTTTAGCCACATTTGTGCCCTCTTAAACATACATGTCAACTCTTTACATCCCCACTTAAAGTGAAAGAAGACTTTTGGCCATTATATTCCATCTAGAAAAATTATAGGAGCGGAAAGATATACATTTGTATAAACAAATATTTCAAAACTTGATTATTTTCAGTGGACATAAGCATATAAGTCGAACCACATTTCTTTTGGTTTCTTCTAATTGCAATCTCTCCTAGTTTTTCACATACTTTTCTTAAACCAAGCTAAACAAATAAAAAAACTCTTATCCTTTCTCCTTCATTCTAATGCATGAATCCAAAAAAATTGTGGGTGTATCGCTGCCAGCTATAGTGCCATTCACATAAACTTATCCTTAACATATTCTATAGCAATAGTCCAAATATGCTTCATCATTTTGATATGTATAAATATAATAAATTCTACAGTAATTCACAGCGTCAATAATCCTTCAATTTTAAAATTACAAAAACAAAAAATCATACAAATCTCTTAAATACAAGCTAAGCCAAGACTTCCATATGCACTACAAACATTCATTACCCATTCCTCATAAAAACCAAAAGCTGCAAGAATCTAATATTCACAAAACATCTACTATAAAGTCATGAGAGTTACAAGCCATATATCATGCACGCATAGAGAGTAACAACCATGGTACAAAAGAAGAGAATCTGCATTATTGGCGCTGGCATAAGCGGCTTGGCAACATGCAAACATTTGGTGGAGAAAGGATTCCGACCGGTGGTCTTCGAAGCTGATCAAACTATCGGTGGTGTATGGAAAAGCACACTGGCGTCGACACGCCTACAAACATCAAAATGGGATTATCAATTCTCTGACTTCCCGTGGCCGGAGAAGGTAGTGGAGATATGTCCTGATAATATCCAGGTCATGGCATATTTAGAATCTTATGCTCAACAATTCAAGCTTATAAAACATGTGAGGTTTGGAGAAAAGGTGATGGGGATAGAGTATGTTGGTGTGGGAGAGGAGGATATTGAGGCATGGGATTTGTGGGGCGGTTCCGGCGAGGCATTTGGTGGTAGTCAGCGAGGGGTGTGGCATATCAAGGTGGAGAGTGTGAAAGATGGAACTATAGAGGTAATTTATATTATTTCTAAGATAGTTACCTTGTTTTATTTAATTGCAATTCAAATTTATTTTTGCTGCTAAGATAGAAATTATATTATCAATTATTTTTTAAGAAATATATATGTTTTTAAATCGTTTGTTTTATATTTTTAATTTTATAAGCCATCAGGAACATATGGGCCAATTATCTTCAATTTTGTATTAAAAACTCCATTTTATGTGGCATTTTTTTTATGTATAACGTTTTGGTAAACAAAGAATGCCATTGAATAAGACATAAGTGAATACAAATGTATATAAAAACGTTATACATAAAATATCTTAATTATATTTTCATGTTATAATGTTACAAAATATAAGGTCAATCTAAGTTTCTTATTCAACCTACCATTGTAGATTCATGTCATGGATTTTGTTATCCTTTGTATTGGAAGATTTAGCGGACTTCCAAATATCCCAACATTTCCCGTAGAGAAAGGTCCTGAGGTCTTTGATGGCAAAGTGATTCATTCAATGGATTATAGTAATATGGACAGCTCAACGGCTACTCAGTTGATCAAAGGAAAACGAGTCACCGTTGTTGGATTTCTTAAATCAGCATTAGATATTGCTGCAGAATGTGCTAATGTTAATGGTAATTAGTTCACATTTGATTCCATATGATAAATTATTCTTATTAGTTGAAAACTTAGGTACATATTTTTTATGTGTTCCAACATAATATTTTGCCTAATATTGCTTCAATTTGATCCAAAAGTAACTCATCTTGATTCATGTTTATTAAAAACATTCATTTTTATTTTTGCTTATAATAATCTTTTATAAAGCTACTTTCAAAAACAAAAATCATAAGTTGGATGTAAAATGTCAAAGAATCCTCACAAACATTCACTCTTTCTATTAATTTTAAGATTTAGATTTTATTTGGGACAATTTTTAACTGTTTTCTAAAGCAGCTTTCTATTACAAAAACAATCAAAAAATTTTGTACTTAAAAGTCATAATTGAAAGCAATAAAAAAATTGTTCCAAATGAAATCTTTATCATACAGATCAAATTCTCTTGATGATATATGATATATAATAAAATGAGAGTTCATAAGAAATTATACTAAAAAGAAATCTTTTTTATATTTTGATATGAACAATCTTCCTTGTAATTAATATTTTTGATATATTCTTTATTTATCGACAGGATCAGAGTATCCATGTACGATGATAATTCGAACAAAGCGATGGAACATACCAAGCTTTGAGGTTTGGGGTTTTCCTCTCAAGTACTTACTCTTCAATCGTTTTGCTGAGCTGCTCTTTCACAAGCCTGGGGAAGGACTCATCCTTAGCTTGCTAGCCTTTTTGCTTTCGCCTTTGGTATGCATATATAATTATCAAATCATTTTGGATACGTTTGGAATGGCTTTCTTACTGCTTAAGCATCTTACTAGTCTGCTAGCCATCTTAAAGCAGCTTCTTAAATCTTTTAAAACTGCTTTAAGAAACAATAAGAAAGTTGTACCAAATAAAATCTTAAGAGAACAAATACGTACATGTATAATTTATTGATCAATTAGATTTTTTTCCTATCAATCTTTTAGGTGTGGATTTTCTCGAAAATTGCAGAGAGTTATTTTTTGAAAATAATTCCAATGAAAAAGCATGGAATGGTGCCTGAGCATAGTTTCTTTCAGGCAATTTCCTCTTGCCTTTTATGCATATTACCTGATAATTTCTACAATAAAGTGGAAGAAGGAAGCATTGTGCTCAAGCCTTCTAAGACATTTAGCTTCTGCAAAAAAGGCGTCAAAGTCGAAGGGGAAAGACAATCGATTGATTCAGACTTGGTGATCTTTGCTACTGGATTCAAAGGTGATCAGAAGCTTAGAAACATATTTGTGTCTTCAAAGTTTCAAGAGATTGTCGCAGGAAGAAAAGATAATGTAGTTCCTCTCTATAGGTACTGATAAGTATTTAACATGGTAGCTTGTTAGAGAAATTTTTTACAAGATTATAAGTTTACAATATATTTTACATATCATAAAATAAGAGTTTGAGTTAAATATTTTACCTACAGGGAATGTATACATCCACAGATACCACAAATGGCAATCATTGGCTTTGCTGAGAGTATTTCAAACCTGTATACATCAGAGATAAGAGCGAGGTGGCTATCACACTTCCTCCATGGAAAGTTCAAGCTGCCAAGCAAAAGATCCATGGAGAAGAATGTGATGGAGTGGGAGAAGCATGTGAAGAAATATTCAGGAAGCAGATATAGAGGATCTTGTATCTCTACTCTTCATATTTGGAATAATGATCAGTTGTGTAAAGATATGGGCTGCAATCCAAGGAGGAAGAAAGGCTTTCTTAAAGACTGGTTTTTACCTTACTCTCCTGCAGATTATGCTGAGCTTGATTGAGTTGAAGGATAAATAAACAACGGTGTAATTGTGAAGTTGATTATTGCAGTTATGTTTTAATTGATTGAAGTCATAGAAAAGGTAAATTTTTTTAGTTTCTTATTTGTTTAAATGACATTTGGAAAAGATGAATTTGATCTTATGAAATATGTAGTTGTTAGCCTGTTGGTAGGATCAATTTAAACATATCAATTTAGACTTTGTTTGGGACGGCTTTCTTACTGCTTCTTAAAGCAACATTTTAATACAAAAATTTAAATTTTTGCACTAAAAAATTGCTTCATGAAGTAAATGTAGCATTCAAAAAATAATAGAAAAGGAACAATCCATAGCAATCGAAGACCAATTCATCATAAAAGTGCTCATTATTACTCAATTCATTCTAACAAATTAAACTGGACATACATGCTTTTTTGAACCTCCTAAACAGTTGCATTTTATGAATCATATGCATTCAAGAGGTAGTGAACCTTATTGCAGTTGATTGCACCAATTTGCACATGAAAAGTTTCAACCTTCCAGCACTAAGGTGCCTACGACTTCATCATTTACTATATTTAATGTTCATATCTATAATTTATGATAAAAAAAAAAAAAACATTATCAAACGCATGCAACCACCATCACTTGCACCTACTAAGTTGTTGCTCATAACCCATATTAACTAGAGTCAAGGCAAGTTAGGAGAGTTGACCTTAAGGGTGTTCAATTTGTTGTAAATAAAAGAGACACAACATAAATCCATACACAAAATAATGGCTTAACAGATCTGAAAATAATAGATCTGAAATAAATTGATGTAGAAATTAAGCAAAATCTTGCTTGTGAATGATGGGATAATATAAATTAGTTAAGATGGCAACTATAGCATAATAACTTTCATGCAATAGTATGAAGTACTGGATAAAAGATTACAAAATTTTGACTATCAAGCAATTAATAAGGCCGCATTTGGTAGCATTAATAAGCCTAAAAATCAAACTCATTTTTTGAATTCATATAAAGAAGTAATACAAGGCAAATTGATTTGGACTTTGTTGGCAAACAAATATCCCACTTGAGAACTCAAGAAATTGCAACAACATCAACTCCCAATTCTCCATTCCCTCCAACATCAACTAATCTCATAGAAGTGACAAAGTTACTCCATCAACTTGTGAGCAAATGCCTTCGAGGGTTGTCCTGCGATCAGGAAATAATGAGAAACAAGGAAAATACACTCTTCATCTCATTTGAATGCATGATCTAATTGAAATAAAGAAGCATCATAAATCTTAATTAAAGAGTGAATAGAACAAGAAAATAATAAAAAAATGTTGATTGGCGCTTGTTGACCCCTGCTACAGGATCCTTGCCTACAAATGATCTCATTAGTAAAAGCTATGCTAAGGAATTCATTATACAGTGGTTTAGGAAGCCATCAAACAAGCCTTTGGACTATTTGGTACATAAACATTTCTCTTATGTCTATAGTTGATCATGGTGATATGGGAAAGCCAACTCCACAACAACATGTTTATGAAGATGAAATAGCACAGGAATTTGATCTTAAAATGTGGATTTTGTGTTTCCAACAATTATGAAAAATATAAAAAAAAAACGGGGGTCATTGCAGTTATGTTGGAATATCTTAAGAAGGAGAATCCTCGTTCAGAGACGCCTGAGGCATTTCAAGATAGTCTTCGGACTAAGACAATGTCCAAAAAGTTCTTACTTGTGCTGATAACATTTGGGAAGATGATGAGAAGCAAGATAAAAGTAAATTGGAGAAGGGTGCCCATCCCTTTTAGCCTATGGGAGTTTTGGTAGTAGAATTTTTGGTAAGAATTCGAAAGGGCTCAGCTGCAATAATGATTGCAACAGTCATTAAAAAGAAAAAAAAAATATTTAGATTAGAGGGCTTGGAGAAAGGTCAGTGCTGAAGCCCCTCAACCCTCATGCATTTGCTGATAAGAAGAGTCCTAATGATTATAAAAAGATTAAGATCCACTACTAGAGAGATGATTGAAATGCTTTTTGGATCTCCATTTGTCGCAAAGGTCATCAATAGTGTCGTGGATTCCTAGGCAAAAAAAAAAAGAAGTGATATAAAGGCCTGCGCTACGACGGAAACGAGGCCTCGAAAATGCCCAGATGACGTCCGATTGACAAACGGATAGCACCATTGCGTCCGGAACGTCGTTGACATTCAAAAAATATATTTTATTTGATAAATTTGGATCATCTGAGATGGTGGTGAATTTTTAGGTGATGCAAATATGATATAAAGGCCTGCGCTACGACGGAAACGAGGCCTCGAAAATGCCCAGATGACGTCCGATTGACAAACGGATAGCACCATTGCGTCCGGAACGTCGTTGAAATTCAAAAAATATATTTTATTTGACAAATTTGAATCATCTGAGATGGTGGTGAATTTTTAGGTGATGCAAATATGATATAAAGGCCTGCGCTACGACGGAAATGGGGCCTCGAAAATGCCCAGATGACATCCGATTGATGAACGAACAGCGTCATTGCGCCCGGAACATCCCCGACATTGAGAATACATATTTTATTTAATAAATTTGGATCGTCTGAAGCGTTGAAAAATTTCAAAGGATGCTCAAATGTAATATAAATGTATGCGCTATGAAAGAAGCGAGGCCTCGACGATAATCAAACGACGTCCGATCGACGAACGGACAGCGTCATTGCGTCCAGAACATCGACAACATTCAGAATATATATATTATCTGATTAAATTGGATTGTTTGAGGTGGCGTCGCAAATTTCAAAGACAATTTAAGTATGATCCAAAGGCATGCGTTACAAGGAAAACGAGGCCTCGACGATGCTCAAACGAAGTCCGATCGACAAACGGACAATGCCATTGCGTCCAGAATGTCGTTGGCATTAGGAATATACATTTTATTTAATCAAATCGCATTATTTGAGACAGTGTCGCAAATTTTGAAGGCGGTCCAAATGTGTTGCGAAGGCACACATTACGAAGGAAATTAGCCTCGTCAGTGGCAAAATGACGTCCGATTACAAAATGGATGGCGCCATTGCATCCCGAACGTCGTCGATATTATGAATATATATATTTAATTAAAAGTCATTGTTGGAGAAATAGTTAAAAATCTTTTGAGATCTCCATTGGCAATTAAAGTCATCGGTGGTGTTTTGGAGGACAACTTGGACGAAAGGCATTGGAGGGTAATTCTAAAAAGCGATATATATTGGGTCAGAATCCTATCAATGTCGTCTTAATATTGAGTTATAAGGTTCTGTCAAATCATCTACAAAATTGTTTCGCATTTTTATTGTATGCTTCCACAAGATCATACATTTGATAAAGATGATTTGGTCTGAATATGGACGGCATTGGGATTCATTTGGAGATCTCAATGAATGACTATGGAGCGTAAGAATGATTTCTGCCAAATAAGAATCAAACTCCTTCAAAATGTGAAGGATGCCGAAGAGACTTGGAGGGCCAAATTATGTGTCGAGAGGCGAAATTTCATTAATTTAAAAAAAAAAAAAATTCTGATTTCGCTAAGTTGGCAATATGGGTGGACAATGTCAATCGAATCGTCGATATAGAAAGGATCGAAATGGCAGAGCGCGGTAAAAGAGAAAACTCTTCCTCCTTTTGGACAACTTTGAGGCCTTAAGTCACTAAAATTTGTTAACATGCCGAAAGTGAGAGGGCTCGAAGGGCAAACGGGATTGATAAATGTCAAGCCGATCCATTGCTAGTGGTGTTATATATATTTAAAAGCATTAGAGTATCAGTTTCAGGAAGGCGTAGTTGCCAAAGATGACCGTTTGTTTACTTATTTAATTGGAAAATCTCATGCTATCCAAACATTACATCCCTTCCTATAACTAACAAGAAAGGCAGGATTTGCAGCACCAAGATACCTTATAATCACAAATTATCTCAACCTGATCTCTCTCGACAGATAAAAAAAAAAAAAACATGGAAAAATTACTAATCATTGCCATTGTATGCTTAGTGCTGTTAGTGAATTAACAATGCCATAGTATTAGCTTTGATTTCAATTTAACAAAAATTAATCAAATGAATAAAATCAGAAGTCAAAGGAAAGTTCAAATCACATTTAATGCTGTTACCTCGTATTATCAGAAATCCTGTGCAAAATCTCTGATTAAATCCCTTAAATCCCGCTGCAAGTGGTCTTCTCAGTCTCTCATCTCAGACGTCGCCTTAGTCTCGAACGATGAGATTTTGTTTTTTAAAAGGAGACGGAGCTGGACCATATGCTTCCTTCGATCCTTTACACCCCACCTGCTCTGTCCGAACTCCACTATTCCTAAGCTTCCCTGCAGATCACGGCCCTCCTCTCCAAAGAAGCTTGAGGCAAGACCCACAATATCTCCTCCACTGCCAAGGCTGAAGCTCATCCACACTAGAACTCCCTTCGGCTTCCTTCTGGTTGCCGAACCAAAACTGAGAGCAGGCTACTCTTTCTACCTTAGCTGAACCACACCTCCTCTAAAAATCCTTGAGCCTCCACTGATTTTACCCTGTCCCACGATCCACCTTTGCTAAAAAAAAAACAGAATCGGAAGAAGATCTCCCGTCGAGCCTCCTCTCCAACTCACGTTCTCAACCAAGCCTCTTCACTAAAAATCTTGCCCGATCTCCCTGCTATTATAACGTTAGTAAAGTGGTCGTATAGTTTTTTTTTTATGCAGGGATTGTCTTCTAGCCGTTGTTTTACATAAAGATTCTGAACAACTTTTTCTTTTTCTTTTACTTTGACTAGCCCTTTTATTCTCCTTTGCTTTGAGCCCCATTCCCGTTGACAGCACTTAGTGGTCAAATAATATGAATATTATTTACATTTAAATCTTTATCACATTTTTTTTTTATCATTCAATATTTTATTTCATAAAGCTTGCTGTGTGCCTTTCTTTATTCACATGAATACAAAGAGACACCACACTCTTAAAAAATATATATATATATATATATAATGATGAGAGATAGGGAGTTTCGTACATTGCATACTCTAAATCCCATTTAGAATTCATCATTTAAAAAAAAAATCTCTGAGCTATCTTGTCCTTATTTGCATGTATAGCAGTAAGTTTATATATATATTATATTCTATTATTGTGACCTTGACAGTAGTTTTTTTTTTATTATTATTTGATAATACTATTATGTAGTTTTTTCTTTGTACTATTAAATTTATTGTTACATATATATGTGTATAGCTGATTTTGTTGTACATATAAAATTATATTTGAATGTTGTTCTACATACTGTTATTTAACATCGTTTGAAGCTGTTATGTATATTTGTGTGAGTGAGTGTATGTACAAAAAAAAAAAGAGTTACAAAACAAAAAAAAGAGTTAAAAAAAAAAAAGAGAAAAAAAAAGAGAAAGAGAAAGAAGAAGGAAAAATTTGTTTTATTTTGTGCATCTCGACGACTTCATCAACCCCGCGAAGGTATGAATTTCCAACTCAGATTCTCGTTTTGTTGTTCGCAGCGGACCGGAAAACCGCCTATGCACGCCTTTATTGCGCGTGGTGGGACGGAACGCCGGTTCGATGCTTACAACGAAGCGGGTAATAACAAAAACCCTACTTCAATGATCGTGGCAAACCGGAGAACCGCCCCATGCACGCCTTTATTGCGCGTGGTGGGATGGGACCCCGGTGCGGCACGTACGGCGAAGCGGGGTCACTCATAAGTACCCCCGGACGGGGGGAAATCAAAATTGTTTATAAAAAATGCTTTCCTTTTTATAAAACCCCATGCACGCCTTTATTGCGCGTGGTGGGAGAAAACAAAAAAATTACAACCGCCGCGGTGTCTCACCAACACCAACCGTGCACGTCTTTATTGACGTGGCGGGTAAGCGGCCTCTTGGTTTTTCCCCTAAACGGGAGAGACGCCGGGAGGCTGCCGAAATTTTATCTGAAAAAGACAAGGACTTGAACAAAATTTGGACAACAGTGGACTCATTTTTGGACAGCAGAGGACTTGATTTTGGACAACTTGGAACATATTCCAAACTTAAATGATTAATAAGAAACTTGAATCTAAAAAAAATGAACTCAAACTTAAGCTTGATTCAAACACTAATTTTTGGATGATAAAGAAATCATCTTAGACTCAAATGAATTTTAATCAAATGACTTTGAACATGTGATGAATTTGAACATGAAGCAAGGCTCCAATGTTTTGAACTTGGACTTGAATTTGAATATTGACATTAAATGAGCTAATTGAGGACATTGAACTCAAATCCAAATAACAATAAATTGAAATTACCAATTAGACCATAAGGAGTATGGTTTAAGCAATTTCATGCAAATGAGCATATAAGTTGAACTTCATGAAGGGTGACATGAAACTTGAAAATAAAATCATGATTTGTATATTCACAAGTCATAACTTAAGTACAAGTCAGCATGTATAAGCATGGCTCATTTGCAACAATCAATAATGAATTGAGTGCAAGCTTGAATCAAATGCAAAGGACTCAATCATGAATAAATAAACATAAGCAATTGAGCTCTCACTTGATGAATGCATAGGTGAAATGCAAGTGAATGCTTATGAATTTTGTGACTAAGGGATTTGAAAGCATGACTCATCACATAATTTCATTGAGTACGCAATTTGCACATAAGCAATGTACAATAAAATTCAATGATCGTGAAGTATTTGAATGCTCACAAACAAGTACTACAAATCATACAAGGATGATAATATTGACACTTGTATCAATCTTGTAAGCAAGCCCGTAAGTACTTATTATGAACGAAGCATCAATATAAATTCCTTGAGTATATCAATTGATGAAGTTGAAGGAAGATACAACAATATATTTGCAACCAATAATGCAAGATTTCAATGAAGTAGCAAGGAAATCATCACCTCAATTGAATGGTTATCGTATAGGAGCTCTAATGGATGTTGTAATTGATTCATGAAAGCTACCCCAACAAAAGTGCAAATATCCTGTCAACAATAATAAACTTGATAGAAGCTTGTAGTATCTTGAGGATAAAAAAAACAATAATTGCTAGAAGAATTGAAGGAAGCACAAGAAAATATACCAATTGTAGTAAACATACGCATGTGCAACGATGACAATCAACAACAAATACCAAATCCTACAAGCTGCTATGGAAGACCACTGGCACCTAATGTGTTGTCCACAAGCAGAGTGCAAAGCGACTGATTCAAACATAAATAATTACGAATTGCTAAAGGAGGTCCATTATACATGTAACTCGATATCTGTGAGCAAATGAAAAGATCTGCAACACATATTATCTCTCTACGAATAGAGATGTATGTATAACATGCCATCAATGGGTAGATATAGAAAGACTTTAGTAAATGCAGTATCCTGAAGTCAATTCCAGTATATAAAGGAAGACATCTACCTACCTACATGCAGCAGTAGCGGATGCACTGAAACGACCAAAGACCACAACAAAATGCATGGAGGGTACGACAAGTGCAAGCTCCTACGACCCAAGGCAGGAGACTCGTTAGTGCACTATGACCCGACTACGAAAATCAACAAATAGTGCACGACAGTCTACCTGTACAAAGCAGCGAACAATCCTATCCAGAAGCTGCTACGCCACGCCACCGGATCTGCAACATCCGTACAAGCAGACAGAAGGCGTCTATTCCAAAAATACCCCCGCACAAGTACACTGTAGTTTGTATACACATAGGTTCACTAAAAGGGGTAAAAGTAATCTTAACCCGCAAGGGCCCCGGCGAGCGTGTTATTGGTACACACGTGACGTCTAGGGATGCTGCGCGGGCTGACAAGTGAATTCTTGTTCGAACCCGATCCTCCTATACGGATCAATATGAGTCGACAAGGTTCGAACTCTCAAACAAATACACGGTTGAAAGGACCAGTATATTTGTTTTAATACATTCATATCAGGCCTCCAAAGCCTTTAATCAAAAGAATTCACTTACAATGGCAAAAAAAAAATCTACGAAACCCGATCCTCTGTCGACAGCCCGACAGAGCCGACAAGGTTCAATCCATAAAGTGAAAATGACCCCAAACACCCCGATGATGGCCGTATTGATTGGTTATCTCAACCGGAGGGGTTCACAAATACTTTCAAATTCCATTCAAGTTCCCAAAACTCCATAAAATCCACAAAATATCAAAAATCCCAAAAATTCCAAAAATATTTAAAAAATGAAATAAATTCATCAAACACTTAAAGCAAAATCCATCCGCCCTCCGCAACAGTTTGTCGAGGCGGACAAATCAAAATTTACTTTAGCTCACAAAAGAGCGAAATGCCTAGTCGAAAATATCACTAGGATCCATTCTCAAACAATCTTTTGCCAGTAAGGACGTGGTACGTGTCCTCTAACCGGCAGTTTCGCCGCCAAATGGCACTGCAGGTAAACGGTTATGACCCGGGGCCCTCTGAACCGAGTGGTTTTGCCGCCAAATGGCACCACGGATAGCGGTTATGGCCAGAGCCAATACGCTCCTTAATGGCGTTAAATCCTTGAGATATGAATCAATAGGATATGATCGATAGGGCGTAAAGCCCTCTGTCAGCTAAGGTGGATTCAAATTTGTCCCCTTAGACAAACATCCATCCCATGTCTACAAGGTTTCCTTGGACGAAGCAACCCATGGCTGCCGACAAGGATCCTTCTATCAGGTTGGGTCGACTACCTCCTCTGACTAAGTAGACCAGGGACCACGATGACCCGGGATGACGGAACCATGGGATCTTGATCGGGTCCATCATTCATTCCCCCACCATCCGCTTTAAGTACTAGGTGGTGAAATTTCATATTTTAAATATCAAGCTTTTCAATACTTTCTAAATTCCCAAATCCAAATCCAGTTCTCCAATATCCAAACCTATGCTGCTACTATATGCCAGATAACACGTATTTCTATACGTATCTGATTGACGACTAGCCTTAATCGAAAGTTCTCTCTCGTGATCGGGAGGGGTAATTAACTATAGGGGCTTGCGCCTATAGGAAACCAGAACTCAGATCATAAAGTCCTCACAAAATGAGGGCGAAATCTCTGGGTAGTGTCTTATCTACAAACCCATCTGCCTTCCAAAATTTACCCCGGAACTTATTTCGTTAAAACTCCCTCGCCGAATAAGAAAAGCGAGCGGAGGCCGGGGCCGAATTTTCGGAGCCCACAGCGCTTTTAAGAACTATAAGGTTCCAAAGTTTGTAATGTATCGGGTTGGCGTGATTGATGCTTTGAAAAACTACATCATACGGTAAGAGCTTTTTTCAAAATCTATAGGTGTTATGCGGTTGAGAAAGGCGCGAACATAAACTAATAAGAACTTGATAAAACACAATCAAATTGAGGTACATAAAACTCAACCATAGATAGTTGGAAAACATTACTACATAAACAAACTAAGCACTTATCATAGATATTTCATTTTTTTTACACCTTTGTACATGATTTCCACAATGCCTTATGGTTATATGCTTAAGAACGTCAAGGTAAATTCTAATATCAATTTTCAATGCAAATTTTGTTTCAAATTCTCAAAATGAGAAAATAAAATATTCTTTCATCTTAGATGCATTTCTTGCTAGCAATATGAAAATTAAAAGACTTCTAAAAAAAGAAATTACATGGAGAACATGAAAGGAAAACCTTCATTAGTATTATTCTTTTTAAAGTTAAAACTAAAAGGAATAAAACAATTATTTAAGTTTGATCAATGCACTAGATCACATTTTAGCTTGAATTTCAAAATTGTCAACGCATGCACTAATGCATTATATTGCTACCAAAAACAAGCATGACATGGATAGTGATATAATCATAGCAGATTACTCATTTAAGTTTAGGTATAACACGACAGCAAAGTTTTGAGGCTCGGTCATCCATTTCAACAAAAACATAAATAACATTACAACTTCAAGAAATTTTGTTTAGATAAATCAACAAGAAACATGTTAAGAACATTAAAATACCTATATCATAGACATGGATGATGAAACTTAAATACCAAAATACAATGATATACAAATTGATAAGGTCCTACATACTATACTAAAACAAATCCTGATCCCCTCGTACCTCTGGATAGTGAAATCCACACTCGCACTAAAATCAGTGGAATCTTCGTGGAAGCAGCGGTCAAGAACGTAGTGGCCGTGCATGAACTCACCCTTGAGCACATTCTCTAAGAAAGAAAAAAAAAACGAGAACTATCATCCCAAGGAATTTGAGCTTGCAAATCATCCACGATTTTGATAGGACATACTTGTAGAACTCATGTGAACCCTAAGAATGCGAATATAGCGACTTTCCACCACACAATCTCCCACAAAACATAAATAACAACAATAATCATGTAGTAGTGGAGAAGAAAATAGCAAGATATAAGTGATCCTCTATTCGAGAATATGATCAATTTTTTCAAAACTCTCTAGATGTCGCTAGAGCCCATAAACATCAAAAGCACACAAAAATCAGCCACAAAAGTGTCATAACCCTAATACAAACTTCTACTTAAAGCAAACATAAGGATAATGCAAAAGGACAAAACATCCCTCACACTAACTCCCTTAGATAGTGGACCCCACCCCAAGGGGGGCTAGATTTGAAGCCTGCGGACCAGCAGGGTTGCGCCTATTATATTGCCTAAGCCAGCCGATAGGTTGGGCCGGATGGACCAGTCTCTGCTTATCAAATTTCCATCTGATAAGCCCAATTTAAAAGATAAGGCACATCAGGAATAGCTGGTTTGTCACCCTCACGCACGTAGAACTGTTATTTGCGATTGAGAACAACGGTAGCAACATGGAGTCTTGTCGAATGGACCCAGAGGAAGAATATAACACAAGGAAGATAGAAACAAGAAGAGCAGGAGTAAAATTAGTGTTTAGGGCATGACTGATTGGAGTAATAGGAGTGTTTTTAGCAACAATAATAAATGTTGTCTATACCTCTTTTTAACGGCAGTTTACAAACCGCCACAAACAATTATTGTAAAAACACCTAAATTTTGATAGTGCATATCAATGCTACCCAAATTAGACATGAGCATTCATGCAAGCTAGATATGTCATTGGTGCCATTACTATTCCACACTCTTGTTAACACATGCAAGAACAATCTTAGAGGCCCTTGGTGAGAATTATCTTCATCCAAATTACTTAGGAAATAAATTTATACTCAAATCTCTCTCAACTACTTGATTGTATAAGGTTTTGTGAGTCATATTCCAAAAGCTAATTGGATTGTTCTTTTAAATTTGAATATTATATATATGATTATTCAAAATAAATTATATCAAATATATATTTAAATGATAACTATATTTCAAAATATTCAATTTTCTAATGTTATTCTTTCATGAAAAAAATATAATTCATCAACAATCTAAATCAAAGATATTAAGCATAACTACAAGAAAGAATAGTTGTCACAACACTTAAATTTGACCTTTGTGGGCAAACATAAAAACCTTCCAGCATTTCTAAAATCATCATAGTTAACGCTCACTGCAAACACATTTTACAACGATTTTAATTAATGCTTATATCATATGATTTTAATACTAAATAAAAAATAATTTATGAAAAAAAAAACTACATTTTTCATTATTTTTTGCCTTTATGAAAATTTTAAAGTCAAAAGCTTTTTATAATTAGAATTTATATAATAATTGATAAAATCTTTAAAATTATCATTAACTTACTCCCTTAATAAAACTACACTGAAACCTAAAATGTGTACATATAAGTTAAATTCATTTATAAAAAAAAGGTTTAATAATATCAGAAGAAAAAACAATATTAATAATTAAAATTAATTTCTATATGCCTAAAAATCATTTATATTATTTTATTTCTGCATGTCCCATCCATTCCTTTAAGTTTTCTGATAATATCATTAGCTTTTATTCCTTTAAGCCCATTGAGTAGCCATTCAATCTAAACAACATTCATATCCTTATATGAAGGAGACATTACTGAAGCTGATAATCAACATTGATATCATTATTGGTTCCTTGCAATGATCTTAGAGAGATATTATCATTTCTTTTTAGACCTAAGACCAATATAATCATTTGGTCCATAAGGCATGAATAATTCAGAGAAGAACCCTTTTTTTCTCTTAGGATTGTAACCCATATCTTTACAGAGTTGATCATTATACCATATATGTATGATCCCTATGCTCGATCTCCTATAATACTCATGACTGTATTCCTTCATGTATTTATCCCATTTTTTCATGTCTTCTTCCATCAATTTTATGCTCGGGAGATGAAATCCTCCATCAAGAAGATGTGTTAGCCACATTGCTCTGATCTCTGAAGTATATAAATTTGACAAGCTCTCTGAGTATCCAATTATTGCCATTTGTGGAATCCTTGGATTTATGCATTCTCTGTAATACATGTACAGATAAAGTTAAACTTTGTTCAATCATGTTTGGATTGATAATAACCTGATTATATTTATATATTAATCAAAGTAGCTAGCATATGTACCTATAAAGTGGAACTGTATTTTCCAATGAGCCTGTCACAATCTTCTTAAGTGATGGAGATTCAAAGATGTTTCGAAGCTTCTCATCCCCCTTAAAGCCAGTAGCAAATATCACTAGATCAGCTTTTATGGGCATAGATTCACCTTCCAGGATTATGCCATCCTTGCAGAACTCAAAGCTTTTTGAATTTTTGAGAATAATGCTCTCATTTTTCACTCTCTCATAGAAATTTTCAGGTAGTAAAGCAAATAAGGAGGAACTCATAGCTTGAAAGAAGCTGTGGTCCGGAACCATTCCATACTTCTTTATTGGGGTGATTTTCTTGATGTAGCTCTCAACAAACTTAGATATAACCCATCTCTACATTGAAAATATCAATATGATTGTGAGATATATTTATACATGTAGTTTGTAGCTACTAAAGTATGTGGAAAAAGCATTTACTAAAGGAGAAAGTAGTGTTGCCAAGAGGCTTAGCATGATTCCTTCTCCTGGCTTATGAAAGAGTAGCTCTGAGAAGCGATTAAAGTAATAGTAACCGAAGGAGACGCCCCAGGCTGAGAAATCTGGTAAGTTCCATCGTTTAGTTCGAACAATCATCGTGCAAGGAAGCTCCACACCTATATATGAAAATTTAAGAAAAATGAGAATAAAGCCTATGAGAAATTATTTTGTGTGAACAAAATAGCTCGAAAGCTTCATTTGGGACAACATTCTTATTCCTTTTTAAAGTAGCATTTTAATATAAAAATTTTGAACTAAAAAACTATGTACAAAAACCTGTTTTAGAAAAAAGTAAGAAATCTGTCATGCAAAGAATCAAAGTTTATAGTTGTATGCTTGATTATATTGGTGTACAATAATATATATTGCTTTGTGCTCACTATATATGCCATTTGATTGAAATATATTGTAAGAATACAACTACGTACTCCTGTTATAGCACGCACATATATGCACGTAATAATTTCTAAAAATACACAGTACTTGATGTTCAATTATATATATGGAAGAATGAGTAGTTGATGACACATGATTGTATTCTAACCATCATAATAATAACAATAAGGATAATGATCATACCATTGATATCAGCACATTCTGCAGCGACATCAAGAGCTGATTTAAGAAAACCGATGACAATGATACGCTTCCCTTTGACAAATTCAGCTCCAACACTGCTTCCCATTTTGGCTAAGTCCATGGAGTGAATTACCTTACCATTAAAGGCCTCAGGACCTTTATTCTCAGAAAAGCTAGGTATTTTTGGGAGGCCACTAAATCTTCCTAAGCAAAGGACCACAAAGTCCATAACATGCTCCTATGATAGGGAAGGTATTTAATTTGCAGTAGTATAAATATCAAGATTATTTATTTTATTATATTATTATTATGTTAGTAAGAATTAAATTAAGAGAAAAAATTATTTTGCACTTCAATTCATGCAATCATTAATAAAAAATATGTTATAAGATCAATTAAGAGATTAAAAGAATAAAAATATCACGAAAATTAAAGTGATCAAATCATTGATGATCACATAAACAAAAGACATTAATGATGCAAAATCTCTATTGTAGATTTTTTTAATATTTATATAACTATAATTTTTCTTTTCATAATCATCTAATTGTAAAAAAAACTTTTTTTAAAAAAATATTTAAAATTAATTTTCAAAAGAGTTTTAATTTCTTTCTAAGAAAAAAAAAAAAGAATTCTCATTTTGAAATAAGCTAATTGTGACATTTACACAAAATAGGACAAATCGATACATCACATATGCAAGACTCGAATCCAAAACCTCTTGGTTGATCGAGAAAACTTCCAACTAAGAGTTGAGCCCTAATCTTTTTTTGGTTTTGTTTTTGGAACATTTAGACCATTTAAGTCAAACTCATACAGACATCTTTAACCAAGGGATGATTTGCATCCAAATACGTCAAAGCTTTATTTTCCTTTGTGTCACATTTGACGTTGAAATAAATAAATAAATATCTTATCAAATTATTTTTTTAAATTATCAATTAAATTTTAAATTAATCAATCATAGCGTTAGCAGAATTTACTTTTAAATTGTTCGTTTCTCGTAAATTATTTAGAATTTATTAATGACGAATTTTATATAAATATTAATTATTTATTTATATATTACATTTATTTTAAAATATATTTAATATTTTAAATTCATTGAAAAATATTTTTATATAAATAACCAAATAGTTATCAAAATTTATCAAAATCTAATAGTTTTCGTATCAAATAATTTCCAAATTTTAACACATCAAAAATTACTAAATCTTGATTAACATGAGAAGTTTAATTAGAATATATACAAAAAATTAAAAATATTTTTATTATTCATCTCAAAATAAATTACAAATTTTTAAATTCATAGTTGCTAAGCTTGGATCAATATATTCTAAAATAAAAATTTTTACTGCCCAATTTAATAAAGATTCATAATATACTATAAAAATTATAATCATAACAAAAATTTTTAATCTACTTTGAGATACGTGCAAAAGTAAATCAAAGAATTTTAAGATTTATTTTAGTCTTTTAGCCGCTTTTTAATATTATAATTTTTTGTCCTTTACTAAATCCTACTTTGAGTTAAAATTACCTCCTTAGCCCCATCTTCCTTCTCCACGGTGACATGCCAGACTCCACGCCTAGCTCCGGCGAACCCATCACCGGTTCCACCCCACAAATCCCATGCATCCATCTCCTCCTGGTCCGGTCCAATATACTCCAGACCCACCACCTTCTCCCCAAACCTCACATGCCTTATAACGTCAAACCGGCGAGCATAAGCTTCCAAATACTCCATCACTTGCTTGTGGTTGGGCGCCCCGGTCACCGATTCCGGCCACGGGAAGTCGGTGAACTGGTAAAGTTCAGCAGGGGTCTGTAACCGGGTCGAACCGAGTGGGCTCGCCCAAACTCCACCGATGGACCGGCCGGCCTCGAAGACCACCGGCTGAAAACCTTTTTGGAGAAGGTACTTGCATGTGACTAGACCGCTAATACCTGCACCCACAACACCCACCTGCTTCGACTCCATTAGGTTAGTTGATAGGTTTTGTGGGTTTGGTTTAAGCACCCTTTTATAGGGAAAATAAATTCGTTAATTATACATAATTATAATGATATAGATGTTTTTATTTTTATTTTAATTTTGAGCCAATTAAAGAAAAATTCACATAAATTGTGAACCTAAAATCTCTTAATTTTTACTCAAAGCTTATAATCAACACATCAAGGTGAGCTGCAAAAAGATATATATGTTAAATAATTAAAATATGACAAAATAATTGAATTGGTCCTCTATTTTTTTTTTTAAGAGTCAAAATAGGGCTCCACTATATAAAATTAATAATAGGGTTATTTTATATATTCTTTAAAAATAGATCAAATTAGTCATTCCTAAAATTATTTTTGAAAGAACCTTTAGTTTTGAAAGAAACATTTGAATAAAGCATTTAACAAATAAAAATTATTTTAAAATGTTTTCTTATAATTTTAATCTTTTTAATCTTTTAGAAGATAAAAAATTAATTATTATGTAAATTAGATTATATGTATTATGTATTTATTTAACGCTGGCAATTGTTTTATTTTTATTTGATATGTGTTTTTTTATATTATTATTATTTGTAATATATCTTGGTGACAACTTATAAGGAGTTTGAACCTTAGGCCAAAGGAGATGATAATAGTATAAATTCTATTGTATCTTAATTTGTCTAATTTTTATTTTTTTTACAAGAAATTAACCTAAATACTTTTTTTAATTATTGACATGCTTTCCCCAATAACAACAACAATAACAATAATAATACACTAAGGTCTGCTGGTTCGGAGCCTATGCTACCAACTAAGAGGTCTTGAGTTCCAGTCTTGTGTATGCGATATGTGTATGATTCTGTCTTAGGCTTTGTTTGGGACGGCTTTTTTAATGCTTTCTAAAACAGAGTTTTAGTACAAATTTTTTTATTTTTGTACTAAAACTCTGTTTTAGAAAGCAATAAAAAAGTCGTCCCAAACGAAGTCTTAATGGGCCTAAATGTAATAAAAAAATTATAATAATATTTAGTTGAAGATTTGTTTAAATGAATTTCTTTTATTTGATAATTTATTACATATTTGAATAAGCTAAATAGATTTATATGTTGTTTGTTTATTTGTTTGTAATGCATTTAAATGTAAAGTAAATCAAATACAAAGTAATTAATATATGAATTTGAAATTCAGCTTTTAGTTCATTTTTGATGAATTTCAAAATTGTTAAATTTAGATGGATTGCTACATCCAATAATTGTCCGCTACCGACATCCACCACTAACAACCGCTATGGACCACCACCCACCCAAGTCCGCTATAGCCCCATCTTGCGTGCCGCTATCACCAATCGGCCAAGGTTTATACAAAATAAGGCTTCATTTGAGATAGCTTTCTTATTATTTTCTAAAGCAGATATTTAGCAGAAAAAATCTAACTCGAACAAAATTTGTACTAAAAACTGTTTAAAAAGTAGTAAAAAAACTGTCACAAATAAATCCAAAATAAAATTTAATTGAAATTTAACATAAAAAATAGTCCAAGTGATCATTCTTCCAATCAAATAGCTCAAAACATCTTCCCTATATACCATATGTTATTTTTTACTGTAGATTTCTCTTTCAGCAAACAAGCGGCTTATTACCATGAACCTTCCCAGGCCGGGCATATTGATTCTACATAGATATATCACTAATCTCAAAGCAAATACAAATAATTTCGAGCTAATCTTGATAAAATTTTGATTAGGGTATTCTCTCACAATTTTTTTGCTCCAAAGATCCACAAGAAATTTAACTTATTAACTGATAAGATTTGTTAACCTTAACTAATTCCCAAAGTTATGAGAATATGATTGCCAAACCAATGGAAATTGAAAAGCTAATCATTAAATGCAAAATGTATTCAAAGCAATATAAGATGTCTTAGTTTACAAAAGAGGGATAATTAAGTTATTATTAATGAAAGTGATTAGTTATGTTGCGTCCTGGAGTATTCGCGGCGGTAGAGAAATATAAAGTTTATCGTCTTAGCGTTATACGAAAATCCGGCACGCAATCAGATAAGGAGATAGGGTCTTGCATTTATCAGACACCAAAATTTTTACGTGGAAAACCCCTTAAAAGGGGGAAAAACCATGGGGCCTGGCCCAGTTTGAATGAATCCACTAGTATTTGTAGTTGTTACAAATGAGGCTCTTCCTTGGGAGAAGGCCTTGGATTGATGTAGCAAATTTACATCATGTAGATTGCATTACATAGTAGGAATTACATATACATGATTGTCTGGTCGGAAGGACCGTAGTCGGCAGGAGACCGGGGTCAGAAAGACTGTTGTCTGTTAATGGAGATCGGAAGGAACATAGTAGGCGACGAATGCCTGAAGGACCGTAATTGGTAGGAGACTAGGGTTTGAAAGACCATTATCTGGTGATGTAGGTCGAACAGACTGTAGTAGGTGATGAAGGCCTGAAAGACCGTATGCGGTAGGAGACAAGGAGTCAGGTGTTAGTCTCAGTGTCACTTGGAAGATCGGATGTTAATGGTCTGGCCTTGAGTAGGACGTCGGGTCTTAAGCAGGACATCAGGTCTTCAGCAGGACGTTTGGTCTTCAGCAGGACGTTGGGACTAAACATCAGACCTTAAGGCAGTGGTGCAATGAAACTCCGGCGGTGGTCCGGCGAGGCTTCGGCGGTGGTCCGGCGAGGTTCATGCAGCGGTCCGGCGGAGGTCCGGCGGTGCTTCTGCGGTGGTTCGGCGGTGGTCCGGCGGCCGTCGAGGAGGAGCTTCCTCCTTCTCCTCTTCCTTCTCTTCTTGCTTGAGTCCCATCTTATGAGAAATGAGGGCTCTATTTATAGATTTTCTGGAGTGGCATGGCTCATAAATAGGCGTGAGATCAGGGGCGAATAGGGAGTGGTCAAATGGACGGCCGATATTGAATCCTACGATCGTGCACCGTTCATTGGACATTTGAAGGCCTTAGTAATGTCGGAATTCTGTGATCTTGGGCTCGTTGGATTCGTCTCGTCGAGCCATTCGATTCGAGTATAAGCTCGTCAAAATCGGAGTCCGATTGGTAACTCAAATAGTGGTTTGAACCTTCCAATAGAGCTACGGATCCATGATTTGGACCAATTTGGGCTCGGATTGGGTCGAACTTGGTATCGTTGGGTTCGTATTTCCGAGACGCTCAGTTCGACTATAAGCTTGCTGAAATCGGAGTTCGGGTGCTCTCTGAATTAATTTTTGAAGTTTTCAACTAGCTTTTGCCTCGAGATTCGTGCCCGATCAAGCTAATTTTTGGAGTACGTATCAAGTTAAATTTTATGTTGTCTTATTTTTGTATCAAATTTTGAATAGGAATAAAGGCCTCATTTTATTATATAGAAATTCCATTTGAACGTGCATCATGATGGTAGAAATTTGTTTTTGTTGAATAATGGAATATTATTTATGATGTTAGATAGAAAATTTATCATTGTAATATTGAATTAAAATCAATACGTATAATGTCAAGTTAATAGTATTTTTAGTTGAAGTAATTTCACCTATGTGAGTCGTTTATTACAAAGGATGTCATTTCCGATAATTAGTAAATGGTATAATACAAATCAACAGACTTAAATTGTAGAAAATATCCTTCATGGTTGAAGTAAACGTCTTGAAATACATAAATTTTCTTGTTAGTATATTACAAAATATAAGGTCAATCTAAGCTTCTTGTTTAACGTACCTTTGCAGATTAATAGGAGTTGTTAATCATCTGGTCATGTTGGCTCAAATGGCAGGATATATTTAAGCTTACCAACTTAGTTAATCATGAAGTACTAAATGTAGCATTCAAGAAAAAGTGTAGGTAAAGAACAATCCATACCAATAGCAGACCATAGGAGATGCCATTTTATATATAGAACCTTCTTTAAACTAATAAACTTTGAAAATTTTATCATTTTTCTCTATAGGTAGTCATCCTACTCGCCAAAACAACAACTTTGAATGTGTTAACTATATATACTTGTATATTTACAACAATCATGTTAGTTATAGGATTCCGTACTAACTAAACTTATTGTATTTCGATTAATGAATAGCTTATTTATGACAATTATATTAGTATCATCCATATATGCCACTCAGTGGTGCTTACTGATAATGGTCATATCAGTCCAGCTCTTTATTGGCACAACCTCTTTATCATAGCAATTGATAAAGATCATGATACTCATCATAATCATCTAATCAATATCATACAACATTGCATGAGCACAATAAACAAAGCATAACTGTCCATATCAATGCTACCCAAATTAGACATGAGCATTCATGCATGCAAGAGATGTTATTGGTGCCATTACTGTTCCACACTCTTGTTAACACATGTAAGAACAATCTCAGAGGCCTTTGGTGATGCCTATCTTCATCATGATTGCTTAGGAAATAAATTTATACTAAAATCTCTCTCAACTATATACTTAATTGTATAAGGTTTTGTGAGTTATATTCCCAAAGCTAATCGGATTGTTCTTTTAAATTTGAATATTATATATATGTTTATTCAAAATAAGTTATAACAAATATATATTCAAAGGATAACCATATTTCAAAATATTCAAAGTTTCAATGTTATTCTTTCATGAAAAAAATCAAATGCATAAATAATCTAAGGCTTGGTTTGGGACAACTTTCTTAAAGCAGCTTTGAAGTATAAAAATTTCTTAAATCAAAAAATTTTGTAATAAAAAGCTGCTTTAGAAAACAGTTAAAAAGTTATCCCAAATAAAATCTAAGGCTTCGTTTGGGACTGCTTTCTTACTGCTTCTTAAAGCAGCTTTCGAATACAAATTTTTATTTTTTTGTACTTGAAAGCTACTTTAAGAAGCAGGAAGTAAGCCGTCCCAAACGATGCCTAAATCAAAGAAATTAAGCATGACTACAATAAAGGTAGCTATCACATTGCTTAAGATTGACTTTGTGAACCAACATAAAAATCTCCTTAGTCAATGCTAACTGCAAATACATTTTACAACGGTTTTGATTAATGTTTATATAATATAATTTATTACTAAATAAAAAATAATTTATGAAAAAAATTACATTTTTCATCATTTTCTTACCATTATGAAAATTTTGACGTAAAAGCTATTTATAATTAAAACTAATATCATAATTGATGAAATCCTCAAAATTATCATGACTTAAACTCGCATAATAAAACTAAACTGAAATCTAAAGTGTGCACATATGTTAAATTTATTTATCGAAAAAAATCCTTTAATAAAATCAGAAGAGATAAAATTAATTTCTATATGCCATAAAAACTCATTTATATTATTTTATTTCTGCATGTCCCATGCATGCCTTTCAATTTTCTTATAATATTATTAGCTTTTATTCCTTGAAGCACTTTGAGTAGCCATTCATGCTTTAACATTCATATCCTTATATTAATGAGGCATCACTAAAGCTGATGATTAATTACAATTACTCTCATGTTTCGTTTGAGACAGGTTTTTTATTATTTTATAAAGAAGCTTTTTAGTACAAAAAATTTTAAATTATATATTTCCTTACTAAAAAACAACTTTAGAAAACAATAAGAAAACTGTTCCAAACGAAACCTGAACATACTACTAAGAGAATTATACATACAACACTACAATGATCATAGAGAGATCTTATCGTTCCTTTTTAGACCCAAGACCAATATAATCATTAGGTCCACAAGGCATGAATAATTTAGATAAGAACCCATTTTTCCTCTTTGGATTGTAACTCATATCCCTACAGAGCTGATCATTGTACCATATATAGATGACCCCTATACTCGATCTCCTATAATACTCATGATTGTATTCCTTCATGTATTTATCCCATTTCTTCACATCTTCTTCGATCAACTTTATGCTTGGGAGCTGAAATCCTCGGTCAAGAAGATGTGCTAGCCACATCGCCCTGATCTCTGAAGTATATAAATTTTATATGCTCTATGAGTATCCAATTATCACCATTTGTGGAATCCTCGAATTTATGCATTCCCTGTAATACATGTATCAATAAAGCTAAACTTTGTTCAATCGTGTTTGACTTGATAATAACATAACTATGTTTATATATTAATCAAAGTAAGCATATGTACCTATAAAGTGAAACTGTATTTTCCAATGAGCTTGTCACAATTTTCTGAAGTGAAGGAGATTGGAAGATGTTTTGAAGTTTCTCGTCACCCTTAAAGCCAGTAGCAAATATCACTAGATCAGCTTTTATGGGCACAAATTTACCTTCTAGGATTATGCCATCCTTGTAGAACTCAAAGCTTTTAGAATTTTTGAGAATTATGCTCTAATTTTTCACCCTCTCATAGAAATTTTCAGGAAGTAAAGCAAATAAGGAGGAACTCATTGCTTTAAAGAAGCTGTGGTCTGGAATCATTCCATATTTCTTTATTGGGGTGATTTTCTTGATGTAGCTCTCATCAAATTTAGATATAACCCATCTCTACATTGAAAAATACCAATGTGAATGTGAGATATGTTAGTACTTGTAGTTTGCAATTAATGAAGTATGTGAAAAAAGTATTTATATTACTAAAGGAGAAAGCAGTGTTTCCAAGAGGCTTAACATGATTCTTTCTCCTGGCTTATGAAAGAGTAGCTCTGAGAAGTGATTAAAGTAACAGTAAGTCAAGGAGACGCCCCAAGCTGAAAAATCTATTAACCAATGCATTCACATTTAAGAAAAAAATAGAATAAAGTCTATGATAAACTATTACGTGAGAAATAAGTTGGTATATATTTATGCACTGAATCAAAGGTCATAGTTGCCTGCTAGATTTTATTGGAGTGCAATGATAAATATTGCTTTGTACTCATTATCTATTACCTTTGATTGAAATATACTGTAAGAGTACAACTATGCACTCCGGTAGAATGCACACATTTGCACACAATAATTTCTCAAAATATATAGTATTTAATGTTCAATTATATATATATTAAAGCATGAATAGGTGATGACTCATTGACATATTCTTTTTTTGGAGACATTTAAGCCAATAAAAATAAACTTATATACATTACATATGCAAGACTTAAATCTAAGACTTTTTGTTTGGTAGTCAAAGCTCCTAACTAATAAATCAAGGTGAGTTGCATATGAGTTATAATAATAATAATAATAATAATAATAATAATAATAATAATAATATATTATTATTATTATTATTATTATTATTAATTTGAAGATTTTTTTAATGGATTTTCTTTTATGTGAGAAGTTTTTATATATTTAGATAAGCCAAATAGGTTTATGTGTTGCTTTTTTATTTGCTTGTAAGACTTTTGAATGCTAAGTAAATCAAATACAAAGTAATTCATAGATATGAATTTGCAATTCGGCTTTTAGTTCATTTTTTTATGAGTATCAAAATTGTTAAATTTAGACTAATTTTGAATACACTAAATCATCTTCCCCACAACTACCATTATTTGATACATTCGACAATAGTACCCCACTGAGGCCCACCACTAACAGCGTCATGGACCACCACCCACCCAAGTCGGCCGTAGCCCCACCTGTTGCCTCCCAAGTCTCCATCATCAACCGGCTAATGATTATACTAAATAAAATTTACTTCAAATTTAACATAAATAATAGCCTAAGGATTTATTTGGGATAATTTTCTTTTTTACTTTTCAAAATAATTTTTAAAAATAAAAATTCTAATTCAACAAATTTTTGCAATAAAAACTTACTTTAGAGATTAACAAATCTAATTCATTCGTTCAATCAAATAGCTCAAAGCATCTTCATTATAATATATGCTATTTTTTACTGTAGATTTCTCTTTCAGCAAACAAGTCACTTATTACCATAAAACCATCCCAGGCCATGCAAATTGATGTCTTCGAGTGCTTTTGTAATTTTTTTTATTCGTCTCTTTGGTGCGTGCGTCCGAAAAAGAAAATCAATTAATATTAAATAAATAAAAATTAGTTTTATATATAGGCAATTACTGAATATGACCTTTACGACTTTACCTAGGGGTGTCAATATTGGACCTGATCCGAACCTGACCCCAAAATTTCAGGTTTGGGTTGACCCAAACCCGAAGCAGGTCAGGTTCAGGTCTAGAAAACCGACTCATTTGCAAAACCGGGTCGGATTCGGGTTGACTCGGAAACACGGAAATGACCTAGAAAACCTCTACACCTCATGTGAAGCAACGAAGGAGCCGAAGAAGCGACGTCGAATAGCCATAAAGGAGCCGAAGAAGTGATGCGTGCAATTTGTACACCTCATGTGAAGCAACGAAGTTGAACAACAACGACGAAAAAAGAAGATGAAAGGCAAACCCTAGGCACCTCTAAGTTAATTAACTTATTAATATAATTTAAAATACAAATAATTAAGTTTACGGATTGGGTCGTGTTGAACCGAAGTCGAAGTGGATAGGGTTCGGGTCTGCAAAAACAGGGTCGGGTTGACCTGAACCCGAATAGTGTTGGGTCAGCTTCGGATTCGACCTTAGCCCGACCCATGACCTGAAATTAACACCTCCTAGCTTTACCTTAAGGAGCTTAGTATATATATCTCAATGGTGGAAAAACAGCTTTTGAGTTTTGATGCTTTAAAATAAGAAACATTTTATTTTAATTTAATTTAAAAAATAAATAAATAATAGGAAGATAAATTAAAAAAAAAAACTTGATGATCAAATTGCAAAGTAGGATCACTTAGTGCAATACAAATTACATTAGGAGAAATTTAAGTTCTTAATAGTAATTTTTATCCCACTGTACCTGATTAGATTTATTAACCTTGCCTGATTCCCAAATAATATGAGAATTTGATTGCCAAACAAATGGAAATTAAAAAAGCCAATGATTAAATACAAAATGCATTCAAAGCAATGTAAGATGTCTTAGTTTACAAATATTGGGATATTTAAGTTATTATTAATGAAATTGATTAGCTAAATTTGATGTTGGAATATTTTTGTATCAAATTTTGAATAGGAATAAAGGCCATATTTATTTACATGGGTCATAGCAATTCCCTATATAGGAATGCGTATCATGATGGTATGAAAGATATTTATTTTTTGCTGAATAAAGAAATATTTATGATGTTAGAAAGAAAATTTATCATCGTAATATTGAATGAAAATCAATGCGCATAATGGCAAGTTAAGAGTATTTCATATGACATATGAGATTTTTAGTTAAAATGATTTTACCAATGTGAGTCATATATTACAAAGAATGCTCTTTCCGGTAATTGGTATATGCTATAATATATATTATATAGTAGGAGACTTAAATTGTGGAAAATATCATTCATGGTGTAAGTAAACGTCTTGAGATACATAATTTTTTATCAAATGAAGTTGTGCACCAATCTTAATCACATTGAGGATTGGGCGATCATAAATTAAAGATGAGCATCAATGTTGGTAGTTGACGAATATCAGACGATGGTAGGCATTAGATCATGATAAATTAGGAGCATACAACATTGGGTGATGATTGGTGGTTTTTTTAGTCAGTCGTTCTCCTTTAGGATGAGGGATTAATGACAAAAAAAGGTGTAAGACGTCAGTGGTCGACTAATATTGAGCATCAGGATGCGTCGATTAACGACCAATTATGAACAATACGGCTTCGTTTGGGACAACTTTCTTATTATTTCTTAAAGCGGCTTTTTAGTACAGCTATTTTTTTTTTGTGTGTTAGAAAGCTGCTTTAAGAAGTAGTAAGAAAGCTGCCCCAAACGATGCCTAAATTTGGGGCAACCTTATTGATTTTCTCTTTAGCTCTACTAATAAGAGGGGAGGCTAACGACCATGAAAGTATGGGTCAGTTGTTGGTACGTAGTTTAACAGAGTAACAAACAGCCCTTGTCGACGGTCGAGCTCATGATGATGAATGATAATTATTTTGCTTTAAAATATAATACATGAAGCCTGATATGAGGCAATTTATAAGAAAATTAAGATGATCAGCCTCAGCACACATTCTACCGACAAAAAAAAAGTAGTATTCATTGCTGCTCTTAAATGGCCATGAATCAATAACATAGAGTTTGCAGAACTCAACAATAACAATGATTTTACTGTGAATTTTAAACTCTACGGAGAGTTTTTCGCAGTGATTTTTATGACTATGTATAGTATAGTTAATAGTTGCAACATGTTATTGTTTTTAGTAGAAATGAGTATTATTATTACTTTGAAATAATTTATAATTTATTATATATTTGTATCTTATTTAAAGCAAATCAAATTCTATTACTTTTAGCTTATATTAGAATGAACACTATGTAATATTTACTAAAATTTATAATCTTGGCATGTTGAATAAATAATATCTATGTTGATTTTTTGTCACTTATTTATGTATAGTTTATTAAGATTTGATGATTCTATATTTAAAAATTATGATGCTATTTTTTATTTAATGAGTTTAAAAAAAAAATTCAATAACCAAAAAATCAAACAAATACTTTATCAATCGAAGCGAACAGATCAAATTAGACCAATTCAAGATTTTTTATTTTATCCAAACAAAGCACACACCTACATTTAACCTCTCCAATAAGAAATATAAAGAACTGAGATTTGAAGTAAAGGAAACACAACACAACTATAGTGATAATGATTATCACAAGTACAAACTTGCTTAGATTAATAAAGGCTTTGTTTGGATGGCTTTTGCATTGATTTAAGAAGCAGTAAGAAAGCCGTCCCAAATGAAACCAAAATCTCAATATCATCATGCATCACCTTTACCTTATTCCCATCACCACTGAAACTAATGATTACAATTGCTCACAACTATCATTATTGGGTTCTTTGCAATGATCTTAGAGATAAAAACTTATCACTCCTCTTCAAGCCCCAATTCAATATAATCATTAGGTCCATAAGGCATGAATAATTCAGATAAGAACCCTTTTTTTCTTTTAGGGTTGTAACCCATATCCTTACAAAGCTGATCATTATACCATATATGAATGGACGCTATGCTTGATCTCCTATAGTGCTCATGACTATATTCTTTCATATATTGATCCCACTCCTTCACATCTTTCTCCATCAATTTGATGCGCGGAAGTTGAAATCCACCTTTAAGAAAATGTGATAACCATATTGCCCTCATCTCCGAAGTATATAGATTTGATGCGCTCTCTGAGTATCCAATTACTGCCATTTGTGGAATTCTTGGATGTATGCATTCTCTATAATGAATATATCCACAAATTTTTAAGTCAAACAATTATAAGTAAAAATGCATATATAACCAAGATCAATATATTATTCAGCCAAACACAATCAATCTTGTTCATATTTGGCTTCCTAATTATATGCACATATAAAAATTAGTTGGACACAAACTAATTATTGAGCCAACCCTGAAGAACAAGCTTTTTAGATAGTCCTATGCAGTCAAAAATGTATTACTGTTATTTGTTATATCTACATATTTAATTAATCAAAGTAATTATACCTATAAAGTGGAACAATATTTTCTGATGATCCTGTCACAATATTTTGAAGTGAAGGAGACTTAAAGATGTTTTGAAGCTTTTCATCACCTTTGAAGCCAGTACCAAAGATAACCAGATCAGCCTTAATAGGCACCGAATGACCTTCCAGTATTATGCCATCCTTGCAGAACTCAAAGCTTTTTGAATTTCTAAGAATAATACTCTCATTTTTCACCCTCTCATAGAAATTTTCAGGCAGTACAGCAAACAATGCTGAACTCATTGCTTGAAAGAAGCTGTGGTCTGGAACAAGTCCATACTTCTTTATTGGAGTGATCTTCTTGATGTAGCTCTCAACAAACTTAGATATAACCCATCTCTACATTGAAAAATACCAATGTGAGCATGATATATTTATATACACTATCAAAAATTTGATGTTTCACAACGGTTCATAGCAACAATTTGTAAACTGTTGCTATAAATTGGTATAGACAATGATTTTCATTACTGCTAAATTATTACTATTTTTCGCAGCATTCATTTTCAAAACCACTGCAAAATGTATTTTCAAAATTTTTAGATTTATATTGTCTTTTTAATACCCTAAAACCTACACATATACATGTAATTTGCAACAAATCAAATATGTGGAAAAAGCATTTACTAAAGGAGAAAGCAGTGTTGCCAAGAGGTTTAGCATGATTCCTTCTCCTGGCTTATGAAAGAGTAGCTCTGAAAAACGATTAGAGTAACAATAACCAAATGGGACACCCCAGGCTGAGAAATCATATACGTTCCATCTTTTTGTTCTAACTATCATCGTGCATGGAAACTCCTTACCTACAAGTGCAGATTTAAGAAAAATATGTGCTAATTGATGATCAATTAAATGAATTGAAGGTTGAGTAGGTGAAGACCCACATCATTTATTCTAATAAGTATGATGATGATGATGATTATCATACCATTGATATCAGCACATTCTGCAGCAATATCGAGGGCCGATTTAAGAAAACCGACAATAATTATTCGTTTTCCTTTGAGAAAATCAGATGCAATCATGCTACCCATATTGGCTAAATCCATGGAGTGAATCACCTTACCATTGAAGATCTCAGGGCCTCTATTCTTGAGAAAGCTGGGGATATTAGGGAGCCCACTGAATCTTCCTATGCAAAGGACTACGAAGTCCATGATATGCTCCTATGATGGTGAAGGTATTGCCACTTAAGTTATTAAAATATTGATGGAATTCAAAAATCAATAAGTTAAAATTAATCAAATCAAACATCATTGATGACCACAAAAAAATAAGAAAATATGAAGAAAGTAAGAGCATAATTGAAAATATAATTTTTTATTTTTATGAAATTGTAATTTCTTTCATGACTACATAATTACAAAAATATTTTTTTCCTAATTTGTATATATAAATAATTAAAGAGATTTTCAGTTCCAAAAGTAAATTATTAAATTATTTTTATAAATATGGATATTAAAATTAATAGTTAATATAACTTTCTTTTTAAAAACAAATATTTAAAATTACTTTTTAGAGTGAGCTAGATTTCTCTTTAGAATATTAATTTATATTATTTTAAATAAACTCATTCTTATTTTGAAGAAGTGGATCAAAACATCTGTTTTTGAAAAATATATATAGATATATATTTAGAGAATTAATTATATTCCTTTGATTTTTTTTATTTTTATATAATATAAGCTTTTTTTTTTTGAAAATTATGTTTATAAATTTTAATTTTCTTAATAGACTCATATTCTTTGTTCATTTGAACTCATAAAAATTATAAAAAAATCCTCCAGATAAGACAAGATTCCTCTTGTTTTCATATTAACCTTCGTTCATCTTTTAATAATTACTTTCATTACATTATACATATTATTATTATTTTGGGACATTTAGGCCAATTAAGACAGACTCACACACACATAACATACATAAAAACTCGAACCCAAGTTCTCTTAATTGATAGCCTAAGCTCCCAACCAACAAGCCAAGATAAATTGTGTGCTTTCATTATATTATAGTTCAAACTTAATTTAGCCTATTATAATTAATAGCATTATAATATAAGTTTGTAACATAATTAGAGGTGTAAATAAATGATCCAACAAGTCAACCCAATTTGGACATGACTTCAA
Source organism: Dendrobium officinale (assembly GCA_019514585.1). NCBI lineage: Eukaryota > Viridiplantae > Streptophyta > Magnoliopsida > Asparagales > Orchidaceae > Dendrobium > Dendrobium officinale. Next base: position 4,785,635 of record CM033699.1, on the reverse strand, counting down.
AAATCCAAATTCAGATTGATCATTTTAATAAATTAGTCGGCTCAAATCCGACATTCCAACCTATTTATTAAATGTGTCGAGTTCATGTTGATCTTCCAACTCGATATTCACTAGAAAATATCAATTTAATATTTTTTTCCCTTAAACTATTTTATTTGTTACTATGATGTTCTTATTTTGGATTAATTAAAATAAAATATATAATTAACAAGTTAATAAAAATTATATTTAATCAAAATGGATTATCATGTCAGATTCAGCCTACTAGCGGGTCGAGTTTGGGTCCATCTTGCTAACCATAATGAATGTTTTTTTTTTTGGTACTTTTAAACTCATTTAAAATGATAATTTCTAATGAAAAAAAATTAAAATTAAAATTTATTAATATTATTAATAAAAAATTGTAAAAATTTATAATTATTATAGATTAAATTTTAGAAAAAAGCTCAAAGTAAAACAAAGTAAGAAAAATAAAATATGAAATAAATTTTAATGTATTGTTTTCTAACTAATTCAAATAATAATAATATTTATTTAAAAAATTCTTTTTTAATAAGAGATAATAGTTTAACTATTAAAGAATTCAAGTTCAATTTGACTTCTATCTTTACAATTTTCAGATTTTATACCTAATTAAATTTATTAAACCATTAACTAAATTACCTCAGTAGCCCCATCTTCCTTCTCCACGGTAACAAGCCAGACTCCACGCCCAGCTCCGGCGAACGCACCACCAGTTCCACCCCATAAATCCCAGCTCTCCATCTCCTCCCGATCCGCTCCAACATACTCCAAACCTGCCACCTTCTCCCTGAACCTCACATGCCTTATAAGATCAAACCGGCGTGCATAAGATTCCAAATACTCCATCACTTGCTCGCGGTTCGGCGCTCCGGTCACCGATTCCGGCCACGGGAAGTCAATGAACCGGTAACCTTCGGTCGGGGTCTGTAACCGGGTTGAACGGAGCGTGCTAGTCCATACGCCGCCAATGGACCTGCCAACCTCGAAGACTACCGGCCGAAATCCTTTTTGGAGCAGGTACTTGCATGTGACCAAACCGCTAAAACCTGCACCTACAACGCAAACCCGCTTTGACTCCATTAGTCGAGTTGGTAGGTTTGTGTGTTCTTTCAAGTCTGTGCCTTTTATAGCAAAAAATTCTTATATATTAATTACATGTTGAAACAAATTTATTTTATTTTATTTAGCAACATATGATACTTATTCTTAGTTTGTGAATGTTTTTTTATTACATAAAAAGGACTTTCACTAATAAAAAAATAATAATAATATTTATCTGATTGAGTACAGCTTTTAGACCATTGGAAAACAGCTAACAAACGTTATTTATATACTTAATGTAATAAAAAATAGAGTAGTTGACATTCAAAATGTGCAAATTCAGGCAACTGATTATGATAAAGAAAAAAAATATCAGCAAAGTAGATAAAAAATATATAGCAGATAGAGAACGCCTGAAAGACATAAAATGTTATTATGTGTGACGCCTGAATAATCATATGAATAGCCCATTCTATAATCCAAAACAACATTAAAAAAACCATAATTAACTAAAGAAAGGATATCCAAATAAGGCCGGGTAGGTTCAGTAAATAGGGTATACCTTCCTTGGAAGACTCGCCTAAAATACTCACCTTGAGAGCTAACTAGGACACCCTTCAGATTTATTCTAAGCCACATGAGTGATAGAGGGTCATGTGTGCACCCTTTACCTTAATCCACTTGACTATACTGGTCCATACATTTCAAATAATGTATTATTATTTTTTTTTTCTAAGTGTTCCTGTGACTTTCTTAACCTTATAAAGAAGTTGTTAAGAGCTTATTTTGAACTTCAAGTCATTTTTTATGTTCAAAGAGATTATTTTGAGTCTAAAAGGTTTTCGTTTAAGTATATTTAAAATTGAATATATGGAGTATAATTTTAGTAATTAACAATAGATTTAGTTAGGCATTGTAGATTAGGGCGATGAATTCATTAATAACAGTACACATTTTAGATATCTTGGGTCTATTATTGAAAGAGATGGTGAAATAGATGGGGAGGGATATTATTAGTAGAATTCAAGTTAGATGGTTGAAGTGGAGGAATGCATTGAGCCTTTTGTGTGATTGAAAAGTACCACTCAAATTTAAAGGAAACGTCTATATAATGTTGGTGAGACATGCACAGAATTTTAGCCATTAGAAAAGAAGCATAAAGCTAAGTGTTGTAGAGATGTGAATGCTCAGGTTGATGAATTGTTTCACTGTTAGAGATGAATGCGAAATGAGTATATACATAAAATAGTTGGACTAGCTCAAGTGGCAGATATGATTAGAGATAGTTGTCTTAGATGATTTGGATACATAAAACGTTGGTCTTCATATGACCCGATTAGGAGAGTAGATGTATTAGATTTGGCCTATATTAATAAATGTAGATATATACCTAAAAAATACTTGGCTATAAAATATCGAAAATGAGATTTTTTTTTATTATATTCATTTTGACTCTTAGTAGAACATAATGGATAAAAATGATTCATGTAGCTGACCCCAAGTAGTGGGATAAAGGTTTATTGTTGTTTTTGTTGTTGTTGTTGTTGTACATGGATTTTTTTTCTGCCCATTCGCTCTCCACACTCACTTATTTCTCTATTATGTTTTTTTTGTTCTAGCCAACTAAACTTAATAGTAAGGTCATGTGACACCCATGAACAAATATGGATCGAACATTCATTTTGGTAGGCCATTAAAATAGAAAAATTATTGTCAATATATTTTTATCAATTATTAGTCATGCCATGAGTTAGAGTATATATATATATATATATATATATATATATATATATATATATATATATATTTGTTGCGGACTAGAATATACGCGGCGATATAGTTAAAACACTTTCGTCTTAGCGTTGTACGAATATCTAGTGCACAAACAAAAGAGAAATAACAACACCAGGATTTTTATGTGGAAAACCCAAAAAGGGGGAAAAACACGGGGTCACGCCCAGTTGAAATAATTCGACTAGTGTTCATTTGAAGTACAAGAGGCTGACTCGCCCTTAAAATTTAGGACGATCAGATTACAATGAATCTCTTTAGGATTGAAAGTCATTTACAACGTCGAACAGAATTCCGGCATCGTGCCAAAGTTGAGCAGAATTTTGACGTCGTTTGGAAGTCCGGTAGGATTCTGGAATTGGGTAGAGTTCCGACGTCACTTGGGAAGAGTTCCGGCGATACTCCGGCGTCGAACAGAACTTCGGCGGCGGTGGTCGAGGAGTTATTCTCTCCTAACCTTCTTCTATTCTCCTCTCTTTCTTCTCTTCTTGCTCTTGTTTCTTCTTGCTTGGGTTCCCTCTTATGAGAAATGAGGGTGTGTGGAGAATTTGAGTGCGATTAAGCTTACGATAGGGGGTCGGTAGTAGCCCCGCCCCTGAATGAATGATGCCAATGGATCTCCCATCCTCGATAGTGACGCTATCAAGTCCTTGATAGGGAGTGGAGATGGAGAGATTATCAAGAGAGTTGGTGAGATGCGGGGATGCGCCCGAGTCAAGATACTAGTTTATGGAGGAAGTGTCAGCACTGGCCACCAAGGCTTTGGTCGAAGTAGTCTCAGATTGCGAAACATACTATGGATTTAAATGATGCCAACATTTTTGGAGCAGAGTGAGCCTTCTTGTAACATATTTGACATACTGTGAGAGAGGATGAGGATGTGAGATTTGTGTTGGGAGGATTTTGCGATTGACGACCTCTATTCCAACGCCCAAGGGCGGATGCACCATGGGGGCCTTGGGGGCACAGGCCCCCACTGAAAATTTAAGCGTGCTTAATAAAATGTATTAATTGTTTCTTAATTAGTTTTAAATAAAATAAATTATATTTATTTTGGTGCCTTATTCACGAGGCTTTTCCGATTCCCTTCCCAATAATAACTTTGTAGTTCGCTTGCCTTTAGTTTTTTTTTACTTGAAAATTTTCCTTCCTTCTTCACAATGAACAAAATACAAAGCCTCACATATATTTTTAATTCTAAAAAGAAATATAAAGAAACTATTTATTTAATTGAAACAGATAAGAGAAGAAGGAAATTTCCAGCATTTCTACTGCTAGAATTCTAGAATCTTTACTATTTGCAGCTTTATTTAGCCGTGACGGCAACATTTCTGGTGGTTTAACTCTTCACGACCTCATCAATGCTCAGTAAATCCGGCCTCCATTGCCGCATCCATGGCGGTGGAGCCGCCGCTTCATTGCCCCTTTTGTCGTCGGCAGCCGCATCCTGAACTAGTACAGCTAAGTGAGCACAACATACATTAAACGACGTGATATGAAAATAAGGAATTTAGAGAGATGACATAAAAATTTATCTAATACTTGAATCTGCATAGCTGTTCTAATGAATGATGCTAAAACTGAGTCTTCCAATTTAGCAGATGGAATTTTACTTAGGAACTAACTCATTATTTGGCAATCACAAAGCTTGGTTGATGAATTTAGTATTTACAAATCGTTTTCTATGATTTGTAAATAGGAATTATTAGATTGTATCAACATATAGGCCATCACGTCATAATCTTCATTATGTGGATCATAAAATTTTATGAAAATAAAAAAGAACTGTGCAATCAAATTTTGCTAATATCCTTGCCGGTCCTGCATTTAGAAAAAAAATCTAGATTATCATCCTAAAGAGAGATAATATTCAAAGACATTACTTGCTAAAAAGACATTGTCAGCGGCGAGAAATTTTTTTTACTAATATGATTTGTGTCCCCACATGAAAAAAATCCTGGCTCCGCCCCTGCCAACGCCCGCGTCCCCTGTAAGATTGCTGGAAAAAGTATTACAAGCAGCATCCGCAGTGATGCCGATCTCTTCACTGAGAAGTAAATAATACAAATTATCTAAACTGATAGGTGTTAGCATGGTGCGGATGGTTGTTTTGAACAACTGCTAGGAGCTGGGATGCCCATTAAGGATATAAAGAATTATATCTTCGGTATCTACGTTCAACCCGGTAGCAGGGATTTGATCGACTAACGATTTGATTTCAGTGAGATATTGTGTCATGGTGGAATTCTTAATAGAAAAATTGTGAAGTTCATTCTTAAGTTGAAAAACATTGGAGCGATTTGTCGATTGAAACTAGGTTTCTAGCATGAGCCAGATAGCAGATGTAGTCTCAATATTCACAATATAATATTGCACCGTCGAAGAGATGGTTGAACATAGAGTAGTGACAATATTTTGATAAGTAAGAAACCATTGAGTATAAAGAGAATTTAATCTGGTAGATCCATCAGGGTTGCTGTGAGAACTGTGCGGGGGGATAAAAGCTGGGATCAAGAAACTTCTCAAAACCATTGATGCGAATGATTTTAATGATATGAGATCTCCATAGTGAATAATTGTCAGTGGCGAGTTGAGTTGGGACAAAGTTATTGAGATTTAAAACAACGAACTTCAGAGTCGATGGAATGAACGGTTCGGCAAGATCGCCTTGATCTACATGTTCGCCTAGCTGAGACGTAGCCGAGTGCGCCATGGATCCGAGAACGATCAGACCTTCTTTGATACCATGTAGAGAGTTTAATTATAACCAAGAATGAAATAAGAAGAAGAAGTGTGTGAGAGAGAGAAGTAAAACTATATATCTTTGTTATAGGATGTATACAACGTCATATATATATATATATATATATATATATATATATATATATATATATATATATATATATATATATATATATATATAGATAATACAGAGTTGATGCTATAGCAGAGAGCGAATCTGATAATGCCACCTCATTACATAATATAAGTATATTAACTATGTAAATATATTAAGCTTTATAGTTTGTAGGTACTACTAATTTTTCCTGCTTGCAGATTGACAAAATTTTGGGTTGTTGTATCTTTTTTAGGTTGCTTTGCAATTTGGAGTTTTATTCTGGTGATTTAAGCTTTGTAGTCTTTAATTTTGGCCTGCTTTTGGGCCTATGTTTTTTTTTTTTTTTTTCTTTTCATTTAATAAAATTTGGGCAAGTCCCAACAATTTTTCTATAAAAAAAAACACCTTTGATTGCAACTCATAATAATAAGTTCAAACTAGCGGGGGACCTATTCATTTTGAATTTACCGCTGCAGGCCTTTGAATATTATTATTTTGCTTAATGGTTGTAGTACGGATGTCGTATAAGAGGAATTCTGAGTCATATGTTGGATGACTCAAATTGATTAAAAATTTGATGATGATAAAATTGATTAAATATGCATGGGAATCTCATGACCCATTTGAATATGATCTCTTTAACCCGCTGTCCTTTTTTACTTGTGTTGTATCCTAAAATATTCGCAGCGGTAGATAAGTATAAAGTTTAACATGTTAGCATTGTACGAAGATCTAGTACACAAACAGATGAAAGAGATGGTGTAGCGTTTATAAATGACACAATAGTTTTTATGTAGAAACCCTAGAAAAGAGAAAAAAATATGGGGTCTGTCCCAGTTTGAATGAATCTACTAATATTTTCAATTGATTACAAATGAGGCCCTTCCTTCGGGGGAAGGCTTTGGGATGATGTAGCAAATATACATCATATAGAGTGCATACATGGCAGGAATTGAAAGAATCATTATTCACATGTTTGTTTAGTTGGCAGAATCATACTCAGCGGACAACAGATGTCGAAAAGATCGTATTCGGGTGACGGTGGTCGGAATGACTGTAGTCGGCTGGCGACGGAGGTCGGAATGGTCGTTGTCTAGTGATGAAGGCCAGAAGGACTGCAGTCGGGTAAAATTCTAACAAAAGCCTGATGACGGGTAGAAGTCCGACGATGGACAAAAATTCAACATCGGGTAGAAGTCCGACGAAAGTCTGGCGACTTGCAGAAGTCTGGCGACGGGTGGAAATCCGACGTCGGGTAGAATTCTGGCAATGGATGGTGGCCGAGAGGTGGTTGAGGAGGAGTTTTGTAGCAAGAAAACTCAAGTTTGTACTGTTCGTTCTTATCCTTCCTTCCTTGGCTCCTTGCTTCTCTGGGTCCCCTTCCATGATAAATGAAGGGTCTATTTATTATTTTTAAGAGTGGCATGGCCAGTAAATAGGAGGAGTTAATATCAAGGATGAATTGGGAGTGGTTTGAATGGACGGTCGATGTTGAATCTTTTGATCATGAAATGTTTACCAGGCATTTGAATGTCTTAATGATATTAGAATTCAGCGATCTTGGGCTCGTTGGATTTGTCTCGTCGTGCTGCTTGATTCGATTATAAGCATGTCACGTTTGGAGACCATTTGATAATCCAAACTATGGTTTGAACCTCCCAAAAGTGCTTTGGGTCTTTGATTTGGACTGATTTGAGCTTTGATTGGGTCGATTTTGGTGTCGTTAAGTTTTTAATTTTGAGACGTTCAGTTTGATTATAAATTTGCTAAATCGGAGAGCATATGGTCTAGGATTCAATTGCAGAAGTTTCCAACTTGATTTTGCCTCAAGATTCGTGACCGATCAATAAAATTTTTTGATGATATATCAACTTGTAAATTTTATCACTTTCTCCTTCATATATCTACTATTTTTTGTGTTAAAAATAATTTACAGGAGAGGCTTTAAATAGTTTAGTTTTTGACTTACTACTCTTGTTTGAGTTATGTGACTCAATTGTATTGTTCATTATTCTCTTGTTGGTGTTGTGAATCTTTATGAATTAACTAGAGTTTTTGCTACTTCTCTAATTGATATGGGGTTTTTATTTCATAAAAAAAATTATTTGAATTGGAACATAATATTCACAAACAATATAGTTTCAAACAAATTTTCCAATGAGCCAAACCCAAATAAGCAATGGGTGTTTGTCTGTTTGCTCAAGTTAGGATCGATCATTTACAACCCTAATGCCCATTTAATTCATTTTATTATTGATTAATGCTTAGGGTTAAAAATAAATTAAATCAAGATAAGAACTATAATATTCTTTATTTTATAGCAAATTATTTGAATTTAAAATCTTCATAAAATTTATTTACAAGTTTTCTTCTTGAGTTCAAAAAAAACTTAAGTAATTATATAATATTAATAATTTAAATATATTAAAAAAAATTAAATCTGCCCATTTAACTCATTTAAAAAAGTTTAAAATTTTATTCAAATTTATTCAATTATATTATATACAAATCTAAATTAGTATCAAATTATTCATCATAAGCGGATAAAAAAGCATTAATTTTTCTTATTTTGTATATAATAATAAATAAAATGATATTCCCATCAAAAATCAAACTTAACAGTAAGAGAGCGGCAGCTTCATTCTCTCTCTCTCTCTCTCTCTCTCTCTCTCTCTCTCTCTCTCTCTCTCTCTCTCTCTCTCTCTCATCTTCATTTCTTCCAATCAATCTCTATTTCTCTTACTGTTCTGTTGTTCTGCTCTCTCTACCTCGTCATCGGTGCCATGGCGGAATGGTTTGTTGGTCCAATCATGGACAAGATCATCAACACTTGCTCTGATTACCTGGAAGAGCAAGTCGGATGGCAGACGGGCATGAAGGAGGAGCTGGAAAGCCTGCGACAAAACCACCCCAAGATCCAAGCTGTCGTCTTTGCCGCTAACCAAGCACAAATTAGCGATCAGAACCCGGCTCTCAACAAGTGGATATGGCAGCTGCGAGATGCTGTTGATGAGGCAGATGATGTGCTCGATGAGTTTGAGTACATGAAGCATAAAGAACAGCTCACCAAAAAAATGGAGGAAACAGATCAGGTGCGTTCTGTATCATCAGCTACCTATTTGATACTGGTTGAAAATAAGTATATTTATTTGATAATATATTTCTCGCTAATTTTATCAGAAAAGAACGGCGTTTGCCAACTCGAACTTCCTAATTGAAAGTGCTTCGAAAATTCGCAAAGTTGGCGAACGTGCTCTCAAGATTGATCCCAACTTGAAGAGGCTGGAGGAGGTTGTGCAGAAACTAGATAAAGTTTCGGTTGGGGTTAGTACTTTTCTTCATCTTCTAGATAGCGCAAAGCAGGAACAGCAGGAGCAGCTGCGCGAGTTGTCCGAAGCACGTGAAACAGGATCCTTGCCTACAAATGATCTCATCGGTAGAGGCGAGGCTAAGGAGTTTGTTATGCAGTGGTTGAGGAAGCCATCAAATGAGCATCGGGGAACTGATTTGTACCGAAACATTTCTCTTCTATGTATAGTGGGCCATGGTGGTATGGGGAAGACAACTCTCCTGCAACATGTTTATGAAGATGAAATGACAAAGGAATTTGATCTTAAAATGTGGGTTTGTATTTCCAACAACTTTGATGTAAAAAAAGTCATTGCAGATATGTTGGAATCTCTTAAGAAGGAGAGGCCTCATTTGGAGACACTTGAGGCACTTCAAGATAGTCTTCGTACTGAGATTATGTCCAAAAAGTTCTTACTTGTGCTGGATGACATTTGGGAGGAGGAGGAAAACCGGGATATCAGAAAATGGGAGAAGGTGTTCGCCCCTCTTGCTTATGGGAAAATTGGTAGTCGAATTTTGGTAACAACTCGAATGGACTCGGTTGCAATGATGATTGCAAAGGTCATTAAAAAGAAGACGAAAATATTTAGATTAGAGGGCTTGGAGGAAGATCACTGTTTGCAGCTCCTCAACTCTCATGCATTTGCTGATGTAGAGAATCCTAATGATTATAAAAGATTAAGATCCATTGCTGGAGAGATAGTTAAAAAGCTTTTAGGATCTCCATTGGCAGCGAAGGTCATCGGTGGTGTTTTGAATTCTAGCTTGGATGAAAGACATTGGACAAAAGTTTTAAATAGTGATTTTGTAAGTTCAAAATTGGGTCAGGATGATATCTTTCTTATTTTAAGATTGAGTTATATGTTCCTCCCAAAACATCTACAAAATTGTTTCGCATTTTGTTCTATATTCAAACAAGATTATCCGTTTTTAAAAGATGATTTAGTCAAAATGTGGATTGCATTGGGTTTCATTCAGCAACCTCATGATCAAGAATGGACTATGGAGGATATTGGAGGAATGTATTTTGATGTTTTGGTTAAAAAATCTTTCTTTGATATGTTTGAAGATTTTGGTCGACGATACTACAAGTTGCATGATTTAATACATGAATTGGCACAATCAGTTTCCATACATGAATGTTTAAGAGTTGAGGATGGTACAAAATTGCCTTCTATAATTCCTAAGACTCTTCGACACTTATCTGTTCAAAATACAAATCCAGACATCATAAAAATGATTGGGCAGTTTAAATATTTGCATTCTCTTTTCTTGTTCAATGAAGGTTCTAATCAAGATCTTTGTAATCAGGATCTTTGCAATGCACTTATTAAAATCTTCAAAGCATCGAGAAGCCTACGCTTATTAAACATATGGGTTCCAAAGAACTTGGAAATAATACTCAAGGAGATTGGAAATTTTTTACATCTTCGATACTTAAGGATTTATGTTAAGAAGTTTACTATGCTGCCAAGATCTCTAAGTAATATCTATCACTTGCAATACATAATCTATGATAGCCTAGAGGTGCCAAGCCAATCTGAAGTTCATGATTTTTTACCAAGTGACATTAATAACCTTTCTAACTTGCGTTACCTGAAATTTCCCGAGAATTGTATTTCATCGATATGTGGGATTGGGAAGCTAAAGTCTCTTCAAGAACTGAATATGTTTGATGTTAGAGATGTGAATGGTTATAGAATTGTGGAGCTGGAGAATCTGAATGATCTTTGGAAATTAAGAATCAATTGCCTTGAAAATGTTAAGGATGCCGAGGAGGCTTGTAGTGCCAAATTATGTGCCAAGATGAGACTCATAGATTTAACCTTATGTTGGAGTAACACTGATTCGAGGAACATTGATTTAGAAGAGAAAGTGCTCGACAATCTTCAACCACCAAAATGTCTAAGAAATCTGAGCATAAAGAAATACATGGGTGCACGTTCTGCAATATGGATGAACAATGTCAATCCGATCTTCAATCTAGAGAAAATCAAATTGACATATTGCTTGAAGTGTGAAACTCTTCCACCTTTTGGGCAACTTCCCTTCCTCAAGTCACTGACACTTTCTAACATGCCTAAAGTAAAATGGCTCGAAAGTAAATTTAATGGGAATGATAAATACCATGCCTTTCCATCGCTAGAAGTGTTACATATTAGCTGGTTAACAACATTAGAGGATTGGTTTGAGGCAGGAGTAGCTGCTGAAGATGGATGTTTGTTTCCTTGCTTAATTCAACTGGAGATAGAAAACTGCCCGAAGTTGGAAGAGTTGCCCTCTTTGCCTTCTAAGCTCAAGAGCTTGAAGATAAGAAAAATTAGGTGGAAGACTATGAATTTTTGTAGCAATTCAAATCCTATTCCCCTTGAATTATTAGAGGTCTCTCTCTGTCCTAACATTACATCTCTTCCTCTGGCTGATGAAATAGGAAGACTTGCAGCACTAAGATCCTTGACAATTACAAAGTGCCCCAATCTGATCTCTCTCGGAGAAATGCAAACCACTAATAATTGCCATCTCATTCTCAGCACTCTTTTCATAAGTGATCCATTGGTGTTGCTAATGGAGCCATTGAGAAGTATCGCCTCCTTAAAAAAGCTGAGAATTGAGGAGAATGATGAGCTGGTTTCATTTCCAAATGAGGCGGAGCAGTGGCTTCAGAAAGTTACGTCTTCTCTTTCTGAGCTGGTATTTTCATCTCTCAAATCCTTAGAGTCTCTTCCTTCCTCCTTGGAAAGCTTATCTTCACTTCAGAAACTATATATTGGGGGCGTTCCTATGCTTCGGGAATTACCGAACCTTCCTCCCTCTTTGGAATATCTAACAATTAGGGGATGTCATCCAGAGTTAAAGGAGCGCTATCGAGAGGATGGAGGCTCCGATCGGCACATGATTGCTCACATTCCTAGTATCCGTATTTATAGATAGGCAAACATTTTTCTCCTTATCTTATTTGTTTAATAAGAAATGTGAAGAATATAATTTCAGCATTAACCAATTTGTATTATCAATACTCAATTTTATTTATGTATCGCTTCATCGTCTTTTTATAAATGTAAATAACGTTTTATTTATTTAGATTCCTGATTTTGGTCATTTACAACTAAAATCTTTTTTTTTTATTATTATTATTTTTTTATGACGAGGAACCGGCCGCTGGCACCTCCAGACTAGTCGAGAGCGCATGGCGATACGTAAACCTTTAGACACATGCTATCTCATTAGTACTTTTTAATGATGTGTTGGGAACTAAGAAAAAAAAACTTAAATTTCATGGAGATGAATTTTATAGCTATTAAAATTATTTAGAGATAAATATATTATCAAATTAAGAACTTGGATTGCACGTATTCTTTGCCTCCTACCCTTTGTTCTCTTAAGAAGCTATCCTTCCTCCCTCTTTGAATAACCTGTGACGTTGGAGCTGAGTTGATTAATCCAATTAAACTTCATGCTAGTTTAATTGAGTAGGGTGGCTTATATGGATGTATAGGAATGTGCTTTCTTCTTTGGAGTGTAGCATATTATGTTGTTCTATTTTATCTATAAATATCTAGCCATTGACTGCAATAGGGGATTGGAGATGAATAGTATTTGAGTTCTTTTACTTAGTTGTTTTGGTTTTTGTATCCTTAGTAATTTCAGGTGGTGATCCCCCTTTCAAGAAGGAGTTCTTGGGTTATGTGTGGGCTGCGAGTTCCTTTACTACAAGCTATTGTTGTCTTTTTCAAGAAAATGCACAATGTTGTTGTTCACCAACCCCAAACGTGATTGTCCAGTTGTTTGTTTGTTGTCTAAGAAAAAAAAAACCTCAAAGGAAACAAGAAGAAGCTGATTATTGAATTGTGCCCCTATTTTGCGTGTTTAACTATTTTTTTCCCTTTTTTGGCTCTATGTATCTTGAGATGTTCTCAGGTGGTGAAGCCCCGGCAAAGGAGGCATAAGAACTTGTGAAGAAGCTCTGAAGGGTGTTCCAGCCGTCACCAAGCATCCAAGGACGTTCCAGCCATCTAAAAAGAAGAAAACAACCAGAGCAAAGAAAGCCGCAAAAGGAAACAGACAGAACAAAGATAGCTACAATTCTGATTTATTAAATTACAATTAAAGCAGATTACACATCAGTTTTATTCAAGAAATGATTCTCAGCCACATGATTTAAATTCATTTACAGCCACATGTTAAGTACATGTAACTAGTATAAATACATGTATTAATAATCAAAATGAATACAAGAAAATATTCTGCTGTGTGCTCAAATATTATTTTTCCCGCTTCTTTATGGTATCAGAGCACCGAATCCTACTTCCTGTTCAAGATCAAGATAATTCTTCAGAATCCAAGTAAGCTTTTCTGAACATGGCACAATCTTCTTCTTCCCAAACCAAAAATCCATCAACCGAGACAAGCACGGATGCTTGTAGCATACCTGCAACTTTGAAATTTGTTATTTCAAATATCAAGAACATTGTGAATACACAATTATCAAGCGAGAGTTATTCCATATGGAAATCTCAAGTCACAAAGTTGTTGAAAGCAAATGGGTTTTACAGTTTTATAGATCCAGATTTCATTCCACCGGATCGTCTTCAACAGACGAGTGATGGATCATCTGTAATCAATCCAAAATACACTGAATGGGTTTTGATAGATCAAAACCTAGCAGCTGCACTTTGTTCAGCAATTTCTACAGCCATGCTTCCATACGTCCTCCACCTTGATTCCTCGGCTGAAATATGGAATACAATTGAAAGAAGATTACAAGCATCTAACAGATCAAGAATAATTCAACTTAAAAATGAATTACATAATGTTTCAATGAAACAACAAACCATGGCAGAGTATCTGAATGAAGTCAAGACATTAGTGGACAAGATAGCAGCTGTAGGAGCAACAATTGATAAAGAAGATGTAATTCTTTACACAATGAATGGATTACCACCAGCTTACCAATCATTCAAGAGTACCATACGAACCATGGTTCATCCAATAAGTCTCGATGACTTGTACGCATTCTTGATTAGTGAAAAAATCAATCTCAACACATAAGCAGCAAAACAACTACATTATCAAGATCAGAATGCAACATTGTATACAAATAGAGGAAGGGGAAGAAGAGGAAGAGGTAGAAATAACTACCAGAATACCAGAAGCAACAATCAACCACTACAGCAATGCCAGATATGTAACAAGAAGGGCCATTCTGCTAACAATTGTTGGCACAGATACAACAGTAATTACATTCCCCCACCACCAAAGAACAACACGGCTCTTAATGTCACAAATGACAATCAGAATCCTGATTGGTATCTGGATTCAGGTGCAACAACACATCTGACAAATGATATCAACAATCTTGCGTTAGGAGATGCCATACCATACAATGGTGATGACAACATTCAAATCGGGGATGGTAGTACAATACCCATTGCACACAAAGGCTCGGGATTATTACCAACACCAACCTGTAATTTGATTCTATCTCAGCTACTTCACATTCCTCAAATCTCTCACAAATTGCTTTCAATTTATCATCTAACTAAAGACAACAAAATTGCCATTACATTTGATGAATTTGGTTTTCTTATCAAGGATACCAAGACAAATCAAACTCTACTCCAGGGTCCAAGTCGTAAAGGACTCTACCCGATACCCACCACACCTCCTAAGCTCAAACCAACTCTTACTGTCATTCATCAATCTACTACTATATGGCACAACAGACTCGGCCACCCCAACATCAGAACCATGATCATGATTTTCAACAATAATCATACTCTACACATACCAAAACCCCTTGATAATTGTACAGCCTGCAAAATGGCTAAAAGTCATAGATTGCAATTTCCTGTTTCTATTTCCCGTTCACATGTTCCTTTAGAATTACTTCACTCAGATGTATGGGGTCCTGCCCCAATTACATCATATCAAGGATATAGATACTATCTCCTTTTACTTGATGATCATTCTCGTTTTACATGGGTATTTCCCATAAAATCAAAATGTGAAGTAGCAGATACGTTTATTATGTTTCATACAATGATAGAAAAGCAATTTTCTCACAAAGTGAAACAACTTAGATCAGATGGTGGATCAGAGTATGTAAACAGAACATTACAAAATTACCTCCAAAAGCATGGAATTGTGCATTAGATATAATGTCCTTACACGCCTGAACAGAATGGCACGACGGAAAGGAAACATAAACATCTGATAGAAACAACAAGAACATTGATCAATACAGCTTCTATTCCATACAAATACTAGCCAGACACAGTTCTTACAGTATCTTACTTGATCAACAGAATGCCATCTCAAAATACCAAAAACAAGTCTCCATATTAGTTGATATACAACAAGACTCCAGATTATTCCATATTAAGAACTTTTGGATGTGAATGTTTTCCATGGATACCACCAAAAAACCGACACAAACTAGCTCCTAGAGCCACATCATGCATTTTTTTTGGGATATTCACCTTCTCACAAAGGATACAAATGCCTACATCTTAACACCAACAAAATAACCATATCTCGACATGTTACATTTCATGAGGATGTATTTCCTTTTACCCAAACTCCTCAGATGAATCATACAACAGCCACACATACCATTCCCAACAACCCATATCTTCTAACACCCACAACTCAACCAACAAACACATCCCAGACTATTATATATAACACCACCAAGAATATACCAAGCACAAACCACATCTCAACCATCTCAACCCACAAATCAACACACAGAACCTCTATCACAGTTAAGCAACTCTACAACACAAACATCAATTCCCCCATCAGTACACACACACCCAATGATCACAAGACTGATCAAAACTGGTTCACTTAAACCCAAAACCATATTCAACCTCTTACATCAACATTCTCCAAAACCAAGATCCAATCACATACAAAGAAGCAGCTCAACATTTACATTGGAGACAAGCAATGGAGACTAAATTTATGGCACTTCAACAACAACAAACATGGTCATTGATACCACCACCATCAAATACTCCAATATTGGGATGTAAATGGACCTATAAAACAAAACTTCATTCAGATGGTTCAGTTGCAAGGTATAAAGCAAGACTGGTTGCACAGGGAAATATGCAACAGTACGGAATTAACTATCTAGAAACATTCAGTCTAGTAGCTAAATTCTCCACTATTCGGATGCTATTGACTATTGCATTCAACAAGAGATGGGAAGTACAACAACTTGATGTAAACAATGCATTTCTACATGGAAAACTGACAGACACAATATAAATGAGACAACCATTGGGATATGAAAACAGAGAAAATTCGGAGCATGTTTGTAAGCTTCATAAGGCAATATATGGTTTAAAACAGGCATCAAGACAATGGTTTAACACATTCTCAGATTGTCTATAAAAATTGGGATTTCAACCAAGCAAAGCAGATCCGTCCCTTATGATATTATCAAAGAATGACCATCAGGTATACATATTAACGTATGTTGATGACATATTAATCACAGGTACCAATTCTGAACTCATATCCTGCATCATATTGAAACTTCAACATACATTTTCTATGAAACATCTAGGTAAGGCAAACAACTTCCTTGGCATACAAATCATTCAACATGAAAACTCTATTTTTTTATCTCAAGCACAATATGCAAAATCTCTTCTTCAAACCACAGACATGCATGCATGTAAGCCCTTATCTAACCCATCTTGTACCAAACCACCACAAAACATACCGCATTATTATAATTTTACAGATCCATATACATATCGTCAAATAACTGGATCTTTACAATACTTGACCATAACAAGACCTGACATTGCATTTCATGTAAACTTACTTTGCCAACACATGCATGAACCTAAACCAGTACATGTATATCTTCTCCAAAGATTACTCAGATATATCAAAGGGACAGAAAAATACGGTCTTCCCATATCATATGGACCACTAGATCTCTCGACATATTCAGATGCAGATTGGACAGGAGACAGGGAAACTTTAAGATCTACCTCAGGTTATTGTTCATTCCTTGGAACAACATCGATATCATGGACAGTAAAGAAACAACATACCGTGGCCAGATCTTCCACAGCAGCTATCACGGACATTATTTGGCTTAGACAACTATTACAGGATTTCAGAATACAAGTTTTGAATCTCACTGATCTTCACTGTGACAACACTTCAACGATCGCCTTAGCCAACAATCCTGTATTTCATGCAAGAACAAAACACATAGAAATAGACCATCACTTCATACGACATCAGATACACTCGAATATCATTCGGGTTCAGAAAATAAGCACACAGGAGCAGATAGTAGACATATTGACGAAGCCGCTCTCCACCTCAAGATATCAGTTCCTCAGAGACAAGCTAAGGATTTCAGAAAATCCTCAGCTTGAAGGAGGCTAAAAAGAAGAAAACAATCAGAGCGAAGAAAGCCGCAAAAGGAAACAGACAGAACGAAGATAGCCGAAATTCTGATTTATTAAATTACAATTAAATCAGAGTACACATCAGCTTTATTCAAGAAATGATTCTCAGCCACAAGATTTAAATTCATTTACAGCCACATGTTAAGTACATGTAACTAGTATAAATACATGTATTAATAATCATAATGAATACAAGAAAATATTCTGCTGTGTGCTCAAATATTATTTTTCCCGCTTCTTTACCATCACTGTTTCTCCCATCCCGTCCTGATCTTCGGTGGTGAATCAGTCTCGGTGGCAAAACAGCCTCGGTGGCGAATTGGCCTCATTATCTTCGGTGACGAACGACTTTGGTGGTGAAAAATATTGATGTCTTCTCCAAACTATTACTTCCAAACAAACAAGTTAAAGAACTGTAGAACTGCAGCTAGCTTTTGCCTGTTCATCCTCCATAGCTATTAGCTTACACTCTATATATTTTCAAGAAGCTTTGCCTCAGACAAGGAAATCGATGTCCACTCCTTTGCTATGCTTGACGAAAACAAATATTGAAGATCGGCTAAAAAACAACAGGTGTTTCATCCTAGGCGGGTTCCAAGACTACAATTTCTGAGGCTAAGGGATGTTCTTGGACAGTGAATGCACCAACATTCTTGGCTCGGCGGCCAATCAAATGTATGCTAATTAACCTGTCTGTAATCTACACCTTAGCCGGCCATAAAAATTCCTTCTTTCTTTCATTCCTTAGCCTGTCTGCCAGTTTCTGTTCTGCTGACAAAAGAATTTCTAGAAGCTAGAATGATGTCGCCAAGAAGAAGATCATAGTCGGACCATAACAAGGTTCAATTGGTGGTAATTTGAAATTCTTAGCAAGTTTACAACAAGCACATTGTCAAGAAGTGTCTGCTAAAGATGTTGCCTAAGAGAAATCAACAAAGATCCATACAAGATTTACTCGTGGAAGATCTACAACGAGAGATACAACAACTACAACAAAGATTAACAAGGCTCGAACAAAGGAAAAACTTAGTCCACCTAGACTGGGACTTTAAAGGCATTCATCCATGAGATGATCAGGTCTCTTCTTGTTACAAATCTGGGCTCAAATTTTGTAATTTTGATTATAACAAATATTATTATTCTTTACTACTATTTTTTTTTTTTTTGCATATTTGTTTTGTTTGTCTTGCTTACTAACCTTTCAGGTCCACAAGTTAACTTGCAATCAAAACATCTCAAGATCAGGTAGACTAGGATTGAGTCTGTCTATATTTTCACTTTAATGTACTTTTTACCTTTCTTGGGTCAATTTTTGCATCTGGTGGACCCCATGTTAAGTAACCTTGTAACACACACTCAGGAAGAGAAATTTGGTGAGTTAGAGAAATTTCAATTTTTTGAATTGATCGTACAGTACGATCTGAATTGTACTGGACGATAAGTTAAAAATATATAGCCCCAATTAGGGCATCATTATTTTAAGACCAATTAAACTAATCGTACTGTACGATTTTGATTGTCTAGGACGATCAATTCATATTGTGACAATCAACCTCCAATCACAATTTAGATATTTTTTATTTTTAGAATTTTGTTCTAATCATCCTAGATGATCTGCATCATCCTAGATGATTTATAAAAATCATGCCTAAATTGTTCTTATGATTAAGAGGATAATTATGGTAATGATTTCTATCATCCAGAACGAAAACTATAATTTTCTGCTAATCATCCAGAACATCGTCCTAGACGTTCCAAGGAAATTGTGGGATGATTTAAGATCGCTAGCCATCATTCCATATCATACTAGACAATCAAAATAATATATTGAACTAATCGTTCCGGAAAATCGCAGAATCTTCCTGGATGATCTTCACAAATATTTGAACTGATCATACAAAGGAAAGTTGATCGTACTGGTTGGATGGGCTGTTTTGTACTAATCGTACATGATCTGTCGATCATTGTGGATGATCAGTTGCGTAGAATTGAAAATTTAGGATTTTTTAGAGCCCTCTATTTAAGCAAATTGTATTCACTCTGAGAAAATCTTTTGATGTTGTTC
Source organism: Dendrobium officinale (assembly GCA_019514585.1). Classification (NCBI taxonomy): domain Eukaryota; kingdom Viridiplantae; phylum Streptophyta; class Magnoliopsida; order Asparagales; family Orchidaceae; genus Dendrobium; species Dendrobium officinale. The sequence goes on along the minus strand of CM033699.1, from coordinate 4,766,083 downwards.
TGTCTTCAATAAGAGCTTACAGAAGGAAGAGAGAAAGCTTGAGAGAGAGATTATTGTGAGGTGGAGTTTGTGATGGTTTCACAAAGGTTGCTCCAAGCAAGGTCTTCGTCTTCTTCTTCAAGTGTTTGTTCTTGTTCCTTGGTGACAAAGGTCATTGGTGCTGTTCTAAATGACAAATTGGATGAAAGGCATTGAAAGACGGTTCTAGAAAGCAATTTATTGGGTCAAAATTCTATCAATTCCATCTTAAGACTGAGCTATATAGTTTTGCCAAATCATCTACAAAATTGTTTTGCATTTTGCTGTATGTTCCCACATGATCATATGTTTGATAAAGATAATTTAGTCCGAATGTGGACTGCATTGGGTTTCATTCAGCCATCTCAAGGAATGACTATGGAGGATATCGGAGGAAGGTATTTAGATGTTTTAGTAAAAAAAAAATATTTGACAAGGTTGGAGATGACTACAAGATGCATGATTTAATACACGAGTTAGCATCTAAATTTTTTGCACAGGAATGTGATAAACTTGAGGATGATGAAGAGTCATCTCTCAAAATTTCAGAGACTATTCGACACTTGTCTGTTCAAACTTGTCCAAACATCTTAAGAACAATTGAGAAGTTTAAACATTTGCATTCTCTTTTCTTGTTCTATGAAAATTCTAATCAAGATCTTTGCAGTGCACTTATTGAAATATTCAAAGCATTGAGATGCCTGCGCTTATTATACATACGTACTAATGAATTGGAAATAATACCTGAGGAGATTAGATATTTGAAGCATCTTCGATATTTGAAGATCGAAGGCCGACTTAATGTCACTAGGCTACCAAGATCTTTAAGTAATCTCTATCACTTGCAATACATAATCTATGATCGCCCATGGATGCTAAGCCTACCTAAAGTTGATGATTTTTTTAAGTGACATTAAGAACCTTTCTAACATGCACTATTTGAAATTGCCAAGGAATTATATTTCATCGATATGTGAGATTGGGAAGCTAAACTCCCTTCAAGAATTGTATATGTTTGATCTTAGAAATGAGATGGGTTATAGAATTGATGAGTAGAAGTATTTGCATATTCTTTGCAAATTAGGAATCAATTGTCTTGAAAATGTGAAGGATGCCGAAGAGGCTCGTAATGCTCAATTATGTGACAAAAGTAGGCTCACAGATTTAACCTTATGTTGAAGTAACACTTATTCGTCGAGGAACATCAATTTAGATGAGAACGTGCTCGACAATCTTTAGCCATAAGATTGTCTAAGGAATCTGAGTATAGGGAATTACAGGGGTGCAAGATCTGCAATATGGATGAACAATGTCAATCCGATCTTGAATCTAGAGATAATCGAATTGAAAGATTGTTTGGAGTGTGAAACTCTTCCACCTTTTGGGCAACTTCCCTTCCTCAAGTCAATGACACTTTCTAACCTGCCGAAAGTAAAATGGCTCGAAAGTAAATTTAATGGGAATGATAAATACCGTGCCTTTCCATTGCCAGAGGTGTTATCTATTAGAGGACTAAAAGCATTAGAGGATTGGTTTGAGGCAGGAGTAGCTGCTGAAGATGGATGTTTCTTTCCTTGCTTAATTGCACTGCAGCTATTTAACTGTCCAAAGTTGAAAGAGTTTCCCTCTTTGCCTTCTAAGCTCAAGAACTTGAAGATGCGACTTATGGGGAGGAAGAATTTGAATTGTTGTAGCATTTCAAATTCTATTCCCCTTGAAACATTAGAGGTCTTTCGCTGTCCAAACATTACATCTCTTCCTCCGGCTGATGAAATAGCAAGACTTGAAGCACTAAGATACTTGACAATTAGAGATTGCCCCAGTCTGATCTCTCTCGGAAAATATCGAGAAGGGAGACTGTGAGAAGAGAGGAACGAGAGAGAGAGAGCAGCTAAACAGAGAGAGAGAAAATGGAAATTGTATTGTATTACTTGATCTATTATTACAACTATACAAGACTATATATAGAAGCTGAAATGTAAAAGGTTTAACATAAGAAGGTTCCGGACACTGAGCCGGTCCGTTGCATTAACACTCCCCCTCAAATTGATCTTTCGGTGGCCGAATGGTCAATTTGGATCTTAGTTTCAGAAATCTGTTTATTGGAAGTGTTTTTGTAAGAACGTCTGTTATTTGATCGTTAGAGCATATGTGGGCAATGCTTATGTTATTTTGTTGAATGTGACCGAGAATGAAATGATGGTCGATTTCTGTGTGTTTGGTCCTTGCGTGAAAGATGGGATTGTTTGCAAGGGCAATAGCGGAGATGTTGTCGCAGTAGATGATTGTTGGCGATGTCTGAGGGATGCCTATATCGGTGGCTAGACGACAAATCCATAAAATGTCCAAGGTGGCCGAGGATAGAGACCTATATTCGGCCTCAGTCAAAGATCTAGCTACTGTGTTTTGCCTCTTGACTGACCAGGAGATTAAGTTTGGTCCTAGAAAGGTGAAAAACCCTGAGATTGATTTCCGATCAGCTACATTGGCAGCCCAGTCAGCGTCTGTGTAACATTGGAGGTGCAGTGGTCCGGACTTGATCGGGAGGCCGAAACTCAGTGTTCCTTTAAGGTACCGGAGCAGCCGTTTGAGTGCCAGATAGTCGCTGTTGCGCGGATGGTGCATCTGTTGGCAGATTGTATTTGTGGTGAATGCAATGTCCGGCCGTGTAATTGATAGGTATTGAAGAGATCCTGCTAGTCTGCGGAATAGTTGAGTATCTGAAAAAGGTTGATCATCCGTGTTCTTTGGTGGTCGAGGCGTAGAAGGAGACAGTGATGGTTTGCAGTCCGAAAAACCTGCCATGTAAAGGAGATTCTTTGCGTAATGTGATTGAGACAGAAAATATCCTGCGGGAGTTTTAATAACCTGAATTCCTAGGTACAATGAGATGTCCCCGAGTTGTTTTAGGCTGAATTATGAGCAAAGATTTTGGAGTGTTTCGTCGAGTTTGATTTTGTTGTTTCCAGTGATCAAGATGTCGTCGACGTAGATGAGGATGAATAGTTTCGTGCCGTTGTGGTTGAAGATTAGAAGAGACGGGTCACCCGAGCTGAATTGAAACCTCAGAGTCTGTAGGAACTTCGTGAGCTTTTGAAACCATTGTCTCGGAGACTGTTTGAGCCCATAGATAGATTTCCGAAGTTTGCAGACGTGCTTCGGATGTAGTGTGTCCTCGAATCCTTTTGGTTGTTTCATGTAGACTTCATCGTGCAGATCGTCGTGAACGAAGGCGTTCGAGAAGTCCAGCTATTTTATTGGCCAATCTTGAGTTAAGGCGACAGTTAGGAGCATTCGAATGGTTACCATTTTGGCGACCAGACTGAATGTCTCGGTGAAATTGACGCCAAATTCTTGCGAGCAACCTTGTGCAACGAGTCATGCTTTGTAGGTGAGTACGTTGCCGTCGGTATTCAACTTCTTTTTGAATGTCCATTTGCTGCCGAGTACCGGCTTGTCAGCCGGAGGTGGTACAAGAATCTAGGTGTCATTGGTTTGAAGTGCTAGAAACTCGGAGGACATTGCTGATCTCCATTGCTCGTGTTTTACCGCTTCGGTGTATGATGATGGAGTAGGCTGTTTTGACAGATGTGCTGAGAGTGTGAACATTTTCTTTGGCTTGGATATTCCCGAACGGAGGCGCGTCTCCATCTGATGCCGAGGAGGAGGAGCAGGAGGTAAGTCACGTTGATTTGTGTCAATCGGTGGTGAGTCACTTGGGATTGACGAACCGTATGTGGGATTTTCTGGGACATCGATTGGACACGTTTGGGAAATTGGAGGTGTGTTGCCCGTTGAAGGACCATTGTTGGATGCTATTGTGGAATGTGGAACCAGTAGTAGTGGAGAGTAGTTCTTTAGTGTTGGTTTATCTGTGAAATGCAAGTTGTTATTATTGTATGGAAAAATATGTTCGTGAAATACCACGTGCCGCAAGATGTAGAGCCGTTTGTTCGCTATGTCGAGACAACGTTAGCCTTTGTGCTGAGTTGAATATCCCAGAAAGATACATTCTTGAGATCTTGGTGACAGTTTGGTGGGGCGTATGGTTTTGTCCAGGGAAAACAAAGGCATCCAAATGTTCTCAGATGTTTGTAGGACGCCGAGATGCCATGGAGCTGCACATAGGGAGTTTTGTCCTTAATGGCCGATGAGGGCAACCTGTTTTAAGGTAGTTTGCCGTGGACACCGCTTCGTCCCAGAACGAGTTTGGAAGTTTTGCCGCATGAAGTAGAGTGCGGGTTAACTCGATGAGATGCCAATGCTTTCTCTCGGCTGTGACGTTTTGTTATGGGGTATGCGGGCAACTGGTCTGATGGGTGATGCCCTGTTGAGCAAGAAAATTACGAAAGGGGTGGCTAGTGAATTCGCCCCCGCCGTCTGTACGCAAAGTTTGAATTCTAGTGTTAAATTTGTTGTTAACGTGAGCACATAAATGTTGGAATTTGGTAAAGACTTCTGCCTTGGTTTGTAGTAGATACAGCCATGGGAATCTTGTGTAATCGTCGACAAAGATGACATAAAACCGAAAATTATTAAGAGAAGGTGAGGGAGATGGCCCCCAGACGTCCGAATGGACGAGCTGGAACAGCTTATTACATATCAAAGAACTGCAAACAAACGCTTGTTTATGGCACTTCGAAAAATTACATGAAATGCAAACATTATTAGAAAAGTCTAAAGAAATGTCCGGAATGTATTTGGCGAGATTCTAAAGCTTGCGGTCATGAGGATGGCCAAGACGAGCGTGCCAGGAGATCTTTGGAGCTCGAAACGAATGAAGAGCTGCTTCGTCACGGTAGGTAGGAGCTTTGATGTGGTACAAACCATTGTGAATTGGTGATGCCGCCCCGGATTCTCGTCGAGCCTGGAGAAAGGTTTTCGCAAGCAATGGAATAGCTAAACGGAGCTGTATGCTCCCTGAGTTTGTCTATTGATAAAGTTTTGTAAAAGATAGATGAATACATTTTCCTATACCCTTTCTCTTATATGTAATATCTTTTGTTAAAAGAAAATGCTATAAAAGAGATTGCAGAAAACAAAACAAACTATTGCAGCAGATAACTAAAAAGGTAAATGGGGTAGTGGAAGGCGTATCTGGTTGTTAGGCCGGTATGCTGATCCGCAGGTACATCATGAGATGGGCTGCATCAGTCCTCCCCCGGTTCCGAAGAGCTCGACTCCGACGAGCTAGTATCGACAACGCCATCGTCAGGAGGATTATAGGCCCAGATATCAGAAACATTGAAGGTCGGAGAAGTGTGGCAATCTTCAGGTAGAGCAACTGAATAAGCATTGTCATTGATCTTTGCGGTAATGGGAATGGGGCCGATCTTGCGGCGAGATAATTTGGAGTAGGTGCCTGGTGGAAAACGTTCTCGACGCATCCTGACCATAACAAGATCACCCACCTTAAACAATCGTTCGCGTCGGTGCTTATCAACGGCTGATTTATACCGCAGATTGGACTGAGTTATTTGGCGCCGCACCTCCTCTAACATATCTGCATACTGTTCTGCGAAAGTAGTGGCAGCATTGGATTTACACTTGGGCAATATAGCTAAGTCAAGAGCTGTATTGGGCGGTTTGGTGTAAACTATGCTGAAGGGTGTCTTTCCCGTAGTCCTGTTAGTCATGGAGTTATAAGCAAATTCTGCTTTACTCAAAACCTCTTCCCAACGTCGCGGATGATCTTGGACCAAGCATCGGAGCATATTGCCCAGTGTCCGATTGACAACTTCAGTCTGACCATCGGATTGAGGGTGATACGCCGAGCTAAGACGTATTTCTGTGCCAAGCCTTTTCCACATTTCTCTCCAAAAGTGACTTATAAATTTAACGTCACGATCCGACGTCAAACTGCGTGGAACTCCATGTAGGCGAACTATCTCCTCAAAGAAAATATTAGCAACGACGAGTGCGTTGGAAGTCTTTTTACAAGAGAGAAAATGAGCCATTTTTGAAAATCTGTCTACCACAACCATAATAGAATCATTACCTTTCCTTGTTCTCGGTAAACCCAAAACAAAATCCAGACTAAGATCTTCCCAAATCGAGTCCAGAACGGGTAATGGTGTGTAAAGGCCTGTATTTTGTGCCGTTCCTTTGTAGACTTGACACACCGGGCAGCTCTCGATTAATCGAACTACATCACGACGAAGTCGCGGCCAAAAGAATCGGAATTGTAATTGCCGCAGTGTGTTGTCCCTGCCTGCGTGAGCTGCCATCGCGCCACTATGAGCTTCCCGAATGAGATATGGCCTCCAAGACGAAACTGGAATGCATAAAAGATTTTTCTTGAACAGATATCCATGCCGAATGGAGTAGTCGTCGACGGGGCCTTGGTCTTTGCATTGACTCCAAACTGTGCCAAAATCTGGGTCGGTGCTATATAGATCCTTAAGACATTCCAATCCCGTAATTGCTGTCTGTAGAGTGACTAACAGGTTTCGTTTTCTGCTCAACGCATCGGCCACCTTATTTTCAGTTCCCGGCTTGTGTTTAATGGTAAATGAAAACTTTTGCAAGAACATTAGCCATCTCGCGTGCATACGGTTAATTGACTTTTGGCTATTAATGAATTGTAGCGCTTTGTTATCACTACAGAGAATAAATTCCTGGTGAAGTAAATACTGCTCCCACTGTTTCAAGGCCCGTATAATTGCGTAAAGTTCTTGTTCATATGCAGCCCATTTTTGCCTGGAGTCACATAATTTCTCGCTGAAGAAAGCTATCGGTTTCCCTTCTTGTGATAATACGGCTCCGACACCGATCGCCGAAGCATCGGTGTCCACAGTAAATAACTTACCAAAGTCTGGTAAGGCGAGGACGGGAGTTGAACTGAGAAGATTTTTGATGGCAATAAAGCTCTCTTGCTGCTCATCTCCCCACTTGAATACTTTAGCTTTCAAGCATTCAGTTATGGGAGCCATAACAAGGCTAAAATTTCTGATAAACTTGCGGTAAAAGTTAGCTAGGCCATGGAAGCTGCGCACTTCAAAGAAGGATTGTGGAGTAGGCCATTCGGTGATTGCCTTTACCTTTGTAACATCCATTTGTATACCTTCGGCTGATATCACGAACCCGAGAAAATGCACTGTTGAAACACCCCATTCACATTTAGGAGTGTTTATAATGAGCTTTTGATCCTGTAGTGTCCCGAATAAGATGGCTAGATGCTCCAAATGTTGTTGCCAGTTGTTGCTGTAAACTAAAATATCGTCAAAGTAGACGATACAAAACTTGCCCAAAAACGGTTTCAACACCTCATTCATCATTCGTAAGAAGGTAGAGGGGGCATTACACAAACCAAATGGCATCACTTTCCACTCAAACAATCCCTGTGGAGTTTTAAAAGCCGTCTTCCATTCATCTCCGGGACGAATACGGATTTGATGGTATCCGCTGCGTAGATCTATCTTGGAAAAAATGGAAGCCCCGGACAAGTGATCAAGTAATTCATCCACACGAGGAACAGGGAAACGATATTTAATTGTTATTTTATTGATGGCCCTACTGTCGATGCACATGCGCCAACTGCCGTCCTTTTTTGGAACCAGTAGTGCGGGAACCGCGCAAGGGCTCACACTAGCTTGAATCAGTTGTTTATCTAACAGTTTATCCACCAGTTCTTGTAAAATCTGCTGTTCCTTAGGATTGATGCGGTAATGTGGTAAATTTGGTAGACTAGACCCCGGCACCAAATCAATTCGGTGTTGAATAGTACGTAGTGGTGGGAGCTCAGACGGCAAATCTTCTGGCGCTATACTGGAGTACCGCTGCAATAATTTTTCGATCTCTTCTGGGCATTGACGAACCTCATGAGGAAGTGACTTCTCTGTAATCAGCAAGGCATAAATCGGGGCAGGATCTTTCCAGCATTGTACTAAGGCGGGTCCAGACACAATGTGAAGTGCGGTTTGGCTTGAAGTTGCAGTGTGACTGTCGAATTGGTTGGGTAACAACCTCAATTTTCTTCCTTTATACTCCAGGACGTATACATTAGCGCGACAGTCATACATAGCCCCCGCATCGAATTGCCACGGCCTTCCTAAAATAAGGTGGCAGACGTCCATTTCGACGACGTCACAAACCACCTCGCAAACATAGTTTCTCCCTATTGAGAAAGTCAGCCTGCAAGAATCAGTCACCGCTATTTCAACTCCTCTCTTGACCCAACTTATTTTGTAAGGGTTGGCTCTCTTGGTTGTTTTCAGCTGCAAACTTTGTACTACTGATCTGGATACGACATTCTCTGTGCATCCGCTATCGACAAGGAGGTCGCACACTTTTCCCAGGATGGTACATCTAGTTCGAAAAAGTGCGTGTCTCTGGGATTTCAAGTTACTCCGAGGAGCTAGTAGTAGCCTCTCAAGCATTGTAATCACTGGTTCACCATCATCAGCATAGACATCCTCAGTCCCTTCCTCGCAATCGGATTCAACCTCAACAGATCGGTCTTCATCTCCTGGCTCCGCAAAGTGTGCTTGTTGTCGTTGGGGGCATTCGTTGGATTTATGACCTGGCTGAAAACAACGGAAACACTTGATAGTGGACGGTTTAGCATAAGGATTATCCTTACCTGGATTTCTTGGTTTTAACTGTGTCTTGTGTTCCGGTACTTCATTCGGTGAAGATGTGGCATTGTTAGTTGACTGAGCAGATTTTCCCAGGGGAAGCGATCCTTTATTGTGACTAGACCCTTGTTCTTGCCAATACTTACGGCTGTGAGTTGTTCTAGATTGTCGGCTGTGTTGTAGCTCCGCCTTCATAGCAAAGTTCACGGCCTGGGCTAGTGACCAAACAGAATTCAGCTCTAATTTATCCTGGATGCTCTCCTTAAGACCGCCGATGTAGCGTGCCACTAGCTGATTTGCCGACTCATTTAAGTTGTTTCTGGCACTTAATCTGTTGAACTCCTCTGTATATTCACTGACTGATCGGGATCCTTGAACACAGTGTTGATAGCGGATGTAGAGGATCTGTTCAAAATCTGTAGGCAAGAATTGGGTACGTAATAACTGCTTCATACGATTCCAATTGCGAACCGGACCTTTCCCTTCACGTTGTCGCTGTTGCAACGTCTGTGCCCACCAAGCGCTAGCTCCCCCTTTCAATCTACAAGCAACATATTTCACTTGTTTGCTGGATTCAATTTCCATGTAATCAAAGAAGTTCTCGACGGCTTTTTCCCAATCAAGATAGTCTTCGATGTGTAAATGTCCATCAAAAAAAGGGATGTCTAATTTCACCTTGAATTCGTTTTGACGGTGAGTAGCCATCGGTCGGATGTGTCTCCAGTTCGCGGGATAATAGGTATTGTCAACTTCTTCTTCCCCTGAATCCGCAGCCGCAGCCGCTGCGTCTCTGTGGGATTGTATTTCATCCTCTGAATCAGAGATTTCTTGTAACAGTGGTTGATGTCGCCAATGCCTGGCTGCAATCGTTCCTCGTCTTCCGCCGGGTCTTAGTGGTGCCGTTTGTGGTAGTTCCTCACGCGGATTCCGCTGATGGTGTGGTCTCGCCTTGATGAGATTGAACTCGCGGCGCATTTCGATCGTCAGTCGCTGCACTTCGGCGGCGAGCTCGTCGATTCGACGAATGACGTTCTCCTGGTTTGCCCACAATGAATCGAGACTCCGCGATTCTTCGGATACAGGTGCCTTGCCGCGATCCGCCATCTCCACGTTCGCTCTCCGTAGCTCTGATACCAAACTATGATGCCGCCCCGGATTCTCGTCGAGCCTGGAGAAAGGTTTTCGCAAGCAATGGAATAGCTAAACGGAGCTGTATGCTCCCTGAGTTTGTCTATTGATAAAGTTTTGTAAAAGATAGATGAATACATTTTCCTATACCCTTTCTCTTATATGTAATATCTTTTGTTAAAAGAAAATGCTATAAAAGAGATTGCAGAAAACAAAACAAACTATTGCAGCAGATAACTAAAAAGGTAAATGGGGTAGTGGAAGGCGTATCTGGTTGTTAGGCCGGTATGCTGATCCGCAGGTACATCATGAGATGGGCTGCATCAATTGGGCCCCGGAGAAGCACCTGATTGTCCTGGAGATTCTTAATGACAAACTCGTTATCGGTAAAGGAGATAGAAATATTGTTGTCAGACGATAATCTTGAAACAGATAAGAGATTGTGAGAGATTGAGGGAATGTGTAAAATCTTTTTCAGATTTAGCTTACTGTTGGACTCGGGTAGAGGTAGAAGTCCCTGGCCCGAGTTCTGAATCGAAAGATTGCTTCCGTTTTCTATTGAAATTGAGTCAAACCCATTATACAGAGTAGATTGCTGTAAATTATTGACGTCCGCTGTAAGATGGGAAGAAGCACCCGAATCCAAGATCCAGTCATTTATTGTTGTGTGCTGTTGTTGAGCCGTGAGTGCCCGCGAATTGATGGGAGGTGCATAGCTAAGATTGCACTGGTGCCAACAATTGATTGCGGAGTGACCCATCTTTCCGCAAATTTGACATTGCGGTCGCTGGGATTGATTTCTTGTTGATGCTGGAGCATCTGCATTTGGTTGTCTAGCGGGATCTGCGGAGGACGGACGAGGCATCGATCTGCCGCGGAATTTGTTGGATTTGGATTTGTAGTTCGCACCGCGGTTGGTAAAGAGGGCCATAGAGTCTGATTGCAGGTTTTCTTGAGCCTGTTGATGTTGGATGTTTATTTCTTAGCTGCTTAACAGCGAGTATAGATCATCAAGATTTATGGGGTGCAGAGAAGTTCGGATTGCAGTCTTGAAGGGGTTGTATGCGGTCGGCAATCCATTGAGGATGTAAAGAACTATATCCTCGGTATCAATAGTGGATTCGGCCGCTGTTATGTTGTCCACGATCTTCTTTATCTGGTCCAGATATTGGTGCATAGTCCGATCTCGCATTTGTACTTGATGAAGCTCGTTCTTGAGCTGTATGACCTGTGATCTATTTGTGGGTTGAAGGCGACGTTCAAGTGTTGTCCAGACATCGTGGGCGGTGCGGAGAGAAATTATATACGGGAGTATTGCCGAAGAAGTTATGGAAAGCAGAGCGGACACAAGGTAGCGATTAATCAGAGTCCAGCAGTTTTGCTCTGGCTCGTCTGTCTCCGGTGGGCAAACAGCTTGACCGGTGAGATGCACATCAAAGCCATTTGCGGAGAAATGCTGAAATAATTGGAGCCTCCAAATTGAATAGTTTTCGGTTGTAAGAGAGGTGGGAACCAGATTCTTGATATTTGAGATCAAGAATTTGAGATGTGGAGGGATGAGAAGATCGGTCTCTCTGTTGTAGATCATCGAGGCATTCTGGCGTGAGCAGTTGTGTCTTCTTCCGCCATAATCGATCAAGAATGGCTTGGAGAGCTTTTTAGCTCTGATATCATGTGAGAAGAGAGGAACGAGAGAGAGAGAAAATGGAAATTGTATTGTATTACTTGATCTATATTACAACTGTACAAGACTATATATAGAAGCTGAAATGTAAAAGGTTTAACATAAGAAGGTTCAGGACACTGAGCTGGTCCGTTGCCTTAACAGAGACCACTAATAATTGCCATCTCATGCTCAGCGATCTTAGCATAAGCGATCCATTGGTGTTGCTAATGGAGCCATTAAGAAGTATCGCCTCCTTAAAAAAGCTGTATTTTGTATAATGATGAGGTGGTTTCATTTCCAAATGAGACGGAGCAGTGGTTTCTGAAAGATAGGTCTTCTTTTTCTGAGCTGGAATTTTTAAATTTTGAATCCTTACAGTCTCACCCTTCCTCCTTGGAAAGCTTATATTCACTAAGGATTCTAAATATTTATGATGTTCCTATGCTTCGGGAATTACCGAACCTTCCTCCATCTTTACAACTTCTATCAATTGCAATGGTTTTAAAACTGATGCATGTTTGAGGTATTTGATTTCCGCTGCAAAGCCATTTCGCAGGTGTTTTGCAACCGACGAGGAAAGGGCATTTGTGGTGATTATAGCTATCACTGTTGTCCAGATTTATGTACATAAGTTTTTTAATTGTCTATATCAATGACATTACTTGATATTATTTATACAAACAAATAATAATAGTAGAGCACAAATAAAATGTTGAATTTTCTTATGAAATTGATTTTATCGAAATTTTATCAGAATATTCTCACCAAAAATATCCTCTTTGTTAACTTATAATCTCTTGTGCTAATCAAAACTAGAACTACTCATAGTAAAACAAGTTTTGGATTTAACAAACAATAAAATTTGTTTTTTCCAAAAATCCTAAGAATCATTTCAACTTCTAATATAAAACACCTAAAAAATAATCATCACAAAAAACTTATGATTATGCACTTCATATGATTGTTGGCTCATAAGTGATGCGGAGCATATTAGTTAAAATACTCCTTAGGCATATGATATTTAGTTTGTTATAAGAATTCTAGAATAATCTTGCTTTATCTAGATTTCTTTTGCTAGCTTATAAATATAGGATTTGTAAGAGGGAAGTGATATGAATGAATATTTTTGGATTTTAGAACAGCTTGGCTGTTTTTTGGTCTCTTAGGGCTGTTTAGCCCTTCTTCTTCTTCCCCATCATGCTTCTTTGGTGATTCTCCCCACATCAGATGGTATCAGAGCGAGGTATGACCCTTGACGTCGATCAGGGCCCTGGGCTGCTGCTACATCAACCCTTGACGTCGATCGGGGTTTTGGATGCTTGGGGAAGGCCATGTATGAAGCTAGGCTGTCGACGACGTTCGAAGCCTCCACCAGCCGGCAACCATACCGGTGAATCTACACATCCCGCTGGCAACCATACCAGGGATTCCATCGTCTGGCAATCATACCAGCGAATCGCTCTCTAATGGCAACCATACCACCGGAGATCTCCACACATGATTCCCCCGTCCGCGACCCTTGTTCGCGTTCCTCGCAGTCGACTCGTCGACCTGTGATCTGTGCCCGTGCTTGTGCAGTTCGCGCGGATGGCCATGCCCGTCGTCCACGCCGCTCGCGACAGCAGGCATCCGCCCATTCTCGCGCCCGTCTACACTCGCGTAATCCTTCTCGCTCGCGCTCGCTTCCCCCCCAGCACGCGATTCCCCCAACGACCAGATCCATCCCGTCGGACAGCTTCTCGCGTGGTACAATCCTGCCCTGAAACCCGTGGATCCGCCTCCCATTCCCGTCTCACGCACGAGTCCGACCATTGTCCACACTCTCGTGTTACTCGTCCGCCTGTCCGACCCCATTTTCGATGTCTGATTCCGTTCATACCAAGATCTCTGGCTCTATTCCTGCTTCGATTATCCGCCATCTCCTCACCGGCTCCGGATGGTTCTGACCGCCGATTAGCCGCCTCTCCCGAAAGACACGCCAGAACCGCTGAGGCTGTACCGGGAGGAGAAGCTCCAGCACATACGAGGAGATGACGTGAGCCGGCAGCTGGCTCGGCAACCCGGATCTAATCTCTGGCGGCCTCCGTAGGCCCGTTCTTCTTCGCCTACGTCGGCTTCGACGCCGTCTCCACAATGGCGGAAGAGACTAAGAATCCGGCCAAGGATATACTGATTGGACTCGTCGGCGCCATGTCGATCACCACTTCCTGTTTCTGCCTCCTAGCTTTGGTTCTCTGTTTGATGCAATCGATCCCGACGCTCCCTTCTCGGTGGCGTTCTCCAATGTCGGCCTGCATGATACTAGGAGCATTGCACTTCGCGCCCTTACTCTTATCGGTCGTCATTCTGCTCACATGATCACCTATCGCCATGTTTCTTCTCGCAAGAATGCAGCAGATAAGCCACCGTTCTTCTTGTCAAGTTGGACCGGGATGTATGCCGTGAATCTCCCAAAATAGATCGACAATCTCTCATCCCTCCAGATAATTGATCTTTCAATCAATTCAATTTCTTGTATCATCCCGCTTTCTGTTGGAGGTGCAGACGTGTAGTTCGACACTCCTCAGGAGTTCCAACACCAGCTTTCCATCTGGTGGCTTTGAGCGATTGATTTGAATTTGTAGGAGAAGGTGGAGTAGCTGAGTCCGTGGCCGAATTTGAAGATTGGATTGCCATTGTAGAAGCGGTAGGTTTTCCCTGGGTACCCTGAAGCTGGATCTGCTCTCATCCTCATGTCAGTCATGACAACTCTGATGAAATCTTGTGGATACCAAGTGAGCGGTAGCCTTCCTCCTGGATTATGTTCGTCGAGGAGAACCTCAGCAATTGCCAATCCACCACGTTTCCATCTCTTTGCTCTCATGCTTCTGTGCGAATGCCCTAAGCCCAACGTTTTTATCTCAAAGCCTGCTCCATCGGCCTCTATACTTGAGCCTATGCTCGGTTATCGGATCTGAATTATGATCACAAGATATTTGATGAATTGCCGACTGGATTGTTGTGTCTTAAGACGGCTTTGATTTCTGGTTATGCTCGAGTAGGAAGGGTAGGGAACTAACCATTACTTTTGTGAAGGCTCCTCCAATAGAACCAATTGAAAGGGCGCTCAGTATTTTTCGCGGTATGTTCGCTCCCAAGGGAATTCAGGATTCTAATCCATTACAGGTTATTTGCACTCGTTGGGGAGTAGATAAGTTCACATATAGATCATATTCTTATGTGGTTGTTGGATCTTCTGGTGTTGATTATGATATTTTGGCAAAGAGCATCGGCAATGGTAGAGTATTCTTTGCTGGAGAGGAAACAAACAAGAGGTATCCTGCTACAATGCAGGGAGCTCTCCTCCGTAGTTTCAAGAAAGTCAAACATATCTAGAGCAGCTGTGAAATTCAAGGTGTAGAATGGTGGACAAAACCAAGGTGGAGGAAGCCTTGGATTTGGATAATTTATTTTAAGTATTCACAATTTTGACTACGACTCATCTCCAGCCTTCGCTCGAATCCGTGTGTTCCATCCCGACTCCATCACCTGCTTGGTTTTCTTCGTACCGGAGGAGAATGATGCGGAGCATATTTGTTAAAATACTCCTTAGGCATATGATATTTAGTTTGTTATAAGAATTCTAGAATGTTCTTACTTTATCTAGATTTCTTTTGCTAGCTTATAAATATAGGATTTGTAAGAGGGAAGTGATATGAATGAATATTTTTGGATTTTAGAACAGCTTGGCTGTTTTTTGGTCTCTTAGGGCTGTTTAGCCCTTCTTCTTCTTCCCCATCATGCTTCTTTGGTGATTCTCCCCACATCAATAAGCATGCCGCCATTTTGATCAGATAATAAAAAACTAAATGATTGAAATCAGAAATGAGTAATTGTATCGTCTTTGATTTTACTAGTATTGTTTTTTGCTTAAAGATGCAATAGCGCACGCTTGCCAGGAACATAGGAGGTATTGTTTGGAAAAATATTTGTTTCGAAGTATCAAAAAATTGTACTTAGTACCAAATGAGCAACTCCATAAAGCAAGGACTCAAGATATGAGATTTAACAAATCATTAATCTACATTCAATGATTCAAAAAGTACTTACAGTTCATAAACTACATTGTTGTTATTCATAAACTATGTTGCTAGTTCTAACTTTACAACTATGCTTTATGTTTGTAAACAACTTTTTATTTGGCTAGATAAGTTAAAGATCTAAACACAAACTCTACGAATGAAGTCTTCATTGGGACAATTCTAAGAGAAGTGAAATAGTCATTTACACAATCATGGCTCATGAAACCTTCATCGTCACAATCAGCATCAACATAAACACGACCAACTTTCTAAATGAAGTTTTCGTTGGAACAACTCCATAGAGACAAGTCAAATAGTTCCACACCACAAGTTAGAAAAATTTTTGATGCCTCACCAATACATAGGAAGTGAAACTGACATCGCCAATACCTAGGAAGTGAAACTAACATACATAGAGATATAAAGAGCAGTAGCATCATCTTACACATAAAAAAATTAACTGTCTTGAGTACATCAAAAAGAGAATACCCACCTCTTTGTAAATAAAATAGAAAGGTAGCTAAAAATTCAGTAAAATCCAAAAATTCCCTTAATTACATAAGCCACTAATATTGGATACACCACATGCATAATGACTTTCAACAAAATTTAAGCTTTGAAGAACATTGGCTTGAAATATACATAACCCAATAAATCCAAAAATTCCCTTGATTTGCGCTTTTAAAAACTTAGGCGTGAAAGATACATCTAGAACAACCTGGTCATTTATCATAAAAATCTTCATTATATATGAGATGCAGTAATGAAGCTTGCTAATGATAGTTTGAGTTTATTTTTAATGATTACAATGAAAATGAGTTTACTAATGATGACTTTTGTAGATTTGTAGAATACTTTTAGCATATCATACAATAAAATGAAGAAATTAGTAGTCTAAACATTCAAATAATTATAAAATGCTTGACTGTTCAATTGAGAGATTGAAGGGTAAGATAGCACCAATCTTGAGGTTCAAATTTCTAACCACCTAAAACAAAATGATTAAAAAAAACACCATAATTATATAAAAAGGGGAATAAAGAGGCTTCTTCCTTATACTCAAATTGAAGAGACTTCCTTCAAGTGAAATTCTTATCTTTTTTTGAAAGTGTGAAAGATGTAACACTTGGTGAAGCAATTATATATAAATATATTTTTCTTTCAATATTTTATTATAGATGCCATGGATCATTCATAATTGAAATCTAAAGAACAAATTTTAAGGAGCATGCATAGGATGTTTTTTAGCAATAGGAGCATAATAAACAATAAATTTAAAACAGGTAAAATCACGGACAACGGATGACACATTCAATAGAAGGCGCCGAATAATTCGGCGCAATTAGGACGCGCCGAATCATTTGGCATATTCTATTGAATGCGCCGAAAAGATAAGCACATTCTTATGCTCGCCCGTCCAATCAGCCGACCAGATCCACCTTCTGCGGTGAGAAAGCTAAAGGAGTTTGCGAGAGTGCGGGGAGAAAGCCAAAGGCGTCCGACAGCAGCTAACTTTGATTTTTTTTTATAGATTTGATTTCTTTAAGTTGGCTATATAACACTTGTTATGTGAAAAATCGCCAAATGTATAAATATATATGAATTTACAAATTCATAACACTTGATTTTTCTGAACAAATTTTTATTAATGAGCAACTGGGAAGATTTTGCCTGGTTTGAAATTTGTTTATTGCACATGCTTAATTAGCTAATTATTATGATAATGATATTTAGTGTAAAAATTTGCCCAAACTCTAATAACTTTTTTTAGCTGTAGCAGTATTTAAAACGCACCAAATTGTTTGGTACATTCTATGCAGTATTTAAAATGTACCAAACTATTTGGTGCATTCTATAGAATTCACGAAACATTTTGGTGCATTCTGAAAACGTCAAATTATTTAGTGAACGATTTGACTAATTTGCTCCTTTCTAAATTATTTTAAGATGATGCTCCTACAACTAATTTAAACATTAATCGATCTCCTTAAAATTTGTTCAAATCTAAATAGTTCTTTTTAATTTCTTATTGATTTCTCAAAATGAAACAATTATTGACTTATTATTTAATTTTTAGTTTATGTTTTTGAGTTTGCAAAAACAAAATAAAATTTTAATGATCAGCCAATGTTCTTTCAAATAAGTTTTCTTTTAAGTTCATGTCATCAGTGAGATTTAATAAAACTTGACTAGCTAATTATATATTTGATTTTAATAATATAAATATATAATTCAATTATCAAACATAATTAAATTTATAATTTTTTATAAAAAGGGATAATTATAGGTTAGTTTTATTGTTTTTTTATAATGTTTATAATTTTTAAATAATTAAATTATAAATTGATCATATTGTTCATTTTTAATTTTAATCGTAGGAAGACTAATTTGGGCCTAACTAAGATTTATGATCTTCGATTAGATTGAAGTGTCATTAAAGTTAAATGAATTGATGGAAATAAAGTAAACAAATAGTAATTGCATACAATATGTAATAATTTATAGTCCACGAGCATAAATAATGGCAAGTAATCATAATTAATTAAGCTTTCCAATTAAGTGGCCATCAAATGAGAAAGAGAATATTCTTGCTTTTTTACAAGGCTCCAAATGCACGTCACATTCAAAAAGATAGCCGTGTCTGCCACTTAGTATGGTTAGGATTCAATTTAAATTGATTTAGTAGGAAAATTGAAGCTCCCTAGCCGTGGTTTGATTAAGAGCTCAATAGGAAAGTATTAAAATGGGCCTAATGGGTCAAATTGACCCATTAAGACTTGGGTTGAAGAAGTAAAAAGTTGACTTGGTCAACTTGGTCAAGTAGGTCCATGGGATGGAGGTTTTGAGTCAAAGATAGGTTCGAATGGAATTTAAAACTGATTTGGGATTATAAGGGCCAAATGGGTCAAACCAGGTTGACTTGGTCAACTAGGTTGACCCAGGGCAAGGGTTTAGGCCCAATGGGTTGGGTCTGACCCATTGAGTCCAGTGGAGGTGAGAATTGAGTCCAAGGGGCTCTGGATTTGATTTGAAACCAAGAGAGAGGGTACTTGATTAATTTGAAACCAACCGAGGATTTATTTATTTTCTTGACCCAAGGTTCGAGTCTGAGCTCTACAAATTTGGTTCGACCCACCAAACTCATTGGAAGTGGTCTTTGGGCCTGACTTCGTCAATTTGACCAAGTCAAACTCTTGGACTAGGAGTTTAAATGAAAGAGAGGTCAACAAAAAAGTTTGTTGTTCTTCTAATGATTTGTTGGTCTATCTGCAAATAATGAGCTTGCTTAAATTAGGCTTCCATTGAATTCATTTTATTGTTAGCTGATGCTTACGGCTATAAATAATTTGAATTGACTTGAATATTATATTGATCAAGTTCATTTATTTATTTTCTTATCAAATTTTGATTAAAATTAAACATTATTTGATTTTAAATCTTATTCAAACTTTCTTATATGTTTTCTTTTAAATAAATTTTCTTATTAAGTTCATGTCAATAGCAAGATTTAATAAAATTTGACTGATTATATATTTGATTCTAATAATATAAATATATAATCCAATTACCAAACAAAATTAAAGTTTTAAATTAAAAAAAATGGATAGTTAAGTGTTAGTGATACGTTATCATGAAATTATCTTGATTAGGCACGAATCTCGATGCAAAACCCAACCCGGAAACTTAAAAAATTAAATTTGGAAGCACCACCCGAACTCCAATTTCAGCGAGCTTACAGTCAAACTGAGTGTCTCGGAAATACGAACCCAACGACACCAAATTCAACTCAATCCGAGTCCAAATGAGTCTGAATCGAAGACTCGAAGCACTGTTGCAATGTTCAAATCACAATTTGAGTTACCAAACGGTCTCCGATTTTGACGATCTTATACTCGAATCGAACGGCTCTATGAGACGAATCCAATGAGCCCAAGATCATTGAATTCCAACATCGCTAAGGTCTTCAGATGTCTAATGAAAGGTGTATGATCAATGGATTCAATATCGCCCATGTTGCGTGCGAGAATATACGCGGCGGTAGAGTTTGTAAATTCGCGTCCTAGCGTTGCACGAGTATTTCGCACACAAACAGAAAAGAGAAAGTGAACACCAAGGTTTTTACGTGGAAAACCCAAAAAGGGAAAAAACCACGGGGCCTCGCCCAGTTGTAAAGTTCCACTAGTGATTTTGCAGATTACAGAAGTCTGATTCGTCCCACAAGTTGGGATAATTAGAATATAATTTGTTTCTCCCAGGAAGTTTACAAAATTCTGCGAATTTCTGGCGTTTCTTGAAAATCCGGCAGAGTTCCGGCGTCTTCAGGCGGCAGGAAGAGCTCCGGCGACGGTGGTCGAGGAGGTGAGGAATCTCCTTTTCCCCTTTCTCCTTCTCCTTCTCTTCTTCTTCTCTCTCTTCACTTGAGTCCCCTTGGTGTAGAATGAGGGCTCTATTTATAGCTTTTCTGGAGTGGCATAGCCCGTAAATAGCCGTGAGATCAAGGGCGAATTGGGAGTGTTTTGAATGGACGGCCGATATTGAATCCTTTGATCATGTACCGTTCGTTGGGCATTTGAAGGCCTTAATCATGTCGGAATTTGGCGATTTTAGGCTTGTTGGATTTGTCTCGTCGAGCCGTTCGATTCGAGTATAAGCTCGTCAAAATTGGAGACCGTTTGGTAACTCAAATTGCGGTTTGAATCTTCCAACAGCGCTTTGAGCCCTTGATTTGGACTCATTTGGGCTCGGATTAGGTTGATCTTGGTGTCGTTGGATTCGTATTTCCGAGACGCTCAGTTTGACTATAAGCTCGCTGAAATCGGAGTTCATATGCTCCTGAAATTAATTTTTGAAGCTTCCAACTAGTTTTTGCCTCGAGATTCGTGCCCGATCAAGATGATTTTGCGATGTCGTATCAGTCTGTCCATTAAAACCCTCCCGATTCGCCCCTGATCTCACGCATGTTTACAGGCTATGCCACTCCAGAAAAACTATAAATAGAGCCCTCATTCTTCACAAAGGGGGCTCAAGTGAAGAGAGAGAAGAAGAAGAGAAAAAGGGGAAAGAGAGAGTCATCTCCTCCTCGGCCAACGTCGGAGCTCTTCCCGCCGCCTAAATACGCCGGGATTCTACCGGACATTCAGAAAAATGCCAGAATTTTGCAAAACTTCCATGTGATGCTGAAATTCTTCCCAATTAACAACAGAGTTTCCTCCTGACGTCAAAACTCCACCCAAGTGAAGTCGGATTTCTCCTCTGTAAAGATCATGTTTCCTCCCAGGTTCGTCCGGACGAAATTTGATCGTCCTGGACGATCGGTACAGGTTGTGCAGAAAAACGTTTTTGGCTGTATGGTTCGTCTGTACGAAAATCGAATCGTCTGGACAAAATTCTTACAGAGAGCAAGTCGTCCGTGACGATAATTAATTTCGTCTGGACGAAATTTGTCAGAAGCCCAGATCGTCCGGGACGAAGTTTCGATCGTCCGGTACGATCAGTCTGGGTATATATGGAAATAAGATATTTTTGGAAGAAAAGGACGGCCAGGAGAGAGAAAAATGAAGGAAAAGAGGATTTTTGAGCGACTCCGGTCTGTTTTCGTCCGTTGTGGTAGTTAGAGAAGTTGATTGACTTGAGATAAGGCACATTCCGCCTTTCTCAATTTTCAGAATCGTGGATTTTGACGACTTTTCTGTTCCGGATTTTGTTTCCGTTAGCGAATTTTGTGTGTTATTTTCTACTGCTTCAGGTTTTACCGTGTAACTTTTGGTATGTTTCTGAGATGATGATTGTGCACGTTTTGAGTATTTTTTGGAAGATTTTTACCGGATACTTTGGATTCTGAAGTGTTTTAAGTGAATTGCAAATTATCAGGATGTTAAAAAATATTTTGTCAGTACAATGAAAGTCTTATAATATTGTCGTACACATTCTGTGGTAATTTGGTAATTTTCTGATTCTGTGAGTTTTGTGTAAATTCCGTACACTGTCATTATGCCGCTGAATTTTCGTACGATTTCCGAATTTTCTGAAATGAGATGATTGGATTGTTTAATGTGTTTGTGCTATCAGAAGGGAGTTATAAGGGGCCGGAATCCTATGTGATTCCGTTGTCTGGGTCCGGGAAGGGAGACATAAGGGGAAGTTCTGAAATCTGAAATGAGCTCTGAAATCTGAAAATATTCCGGAATCTCTGATATCTGTTCTGTTCTGGTGCTATAAGCACAAAGGGAGGCATAAGGGGGCAGAATCCGTTGAGATTCTGTCTGTGTCAGGGTAGGGAGGCATAAGGGCCAGAATCCATTGAGATTCTGTCTATGTCAGGGATATGTGAAATTTGAAATTTGTTATCGGAATTCTGACTTCTGTATGATTTTAGTTGCTCTAAAATTCTTATTCTGAATTCTGAAATGAAATATGATTTATCTGATTTCTGGCTATTATGTGATTTGATACGTTCGATTTTCTGAGTTCAAGTCTGATTCATGATTGATCAAATATCTTCTGTTTCGTATACGAATTCTGTATAAGTTTCTGAGTGTTATGTGTCACGACCCGACCCGACGGGGACGGATCCCGCCCGAGCCGGACCGCGACAAAACCTTCTTATCCAGGATCTGGCTTTGGAATTGGTTCCTGAACTGAATCTTCCAAATTAATCAACTCAACAGACACACAACCACAGAGCTACTATAAGTCACCAAATGCAGCGGAACAAAACATCTATATTTTCATTTTCCTCAAAACAATCATCTACAGATACAGTACATGGCTTTTGAACAGAAAGAAAGACAGAACAGAAAAGCCATGACTGTACAAAAATCAAAAGGTACAAACAAATACCTATAGATCAGAACTCAGAAATCTACTCCTGGTAGACCTGTCAAAAACGGGTCACGGGTCGGGTTCGGGTCCAACCCGAAATTGACCCGACACTTTTCAACCCGACCCGACCCGACCCATTTTTGTAAACGGGTCGGTTTTCTGAACCCGAACCCGACCCGCTTTGGGTCCGGGTCAACCCGACCCGCTTCGGGTCCGGGTCAACCCGACCCGACCCGCTTCGGGTATATTTAATTAAATTTTTTTTATTTAATTCATTTTATTTAAATTTAAATCAAATTAAGGGTAGATTTACTTCAATTAATTTAAAATAAATTAAGATTAATTTAATTTGGGCAATAATATTTATAATTTTTTGAAATATTATTTACTTATTTCATAAAAATTCATTAAAATCCTCCAAAATTAATTAAAAACGGGTCAAACCGAGTCAATTTCGGGTTTCCGGGTCAACCCGAACCCGACCCGGTTTTACAAACGGGTCGAAATCTCTAACCCGAACCCGACCCGGTTCGGGTTCGGGTTGACCCGAACCCGAAATTTTCGGGTCGGGTCCAATATTGACAGGTCTAACTCCTGAACTTCCTTCCCTTTCCCAGAACCTGAAAACCACCAGAAAACAAGAGTGAGCTCAACAGCTCAGCAAAGCAACAGTCCTCCAATCAAAATTCTCAGAATTCAAAACCAAACTCATCAGACAGAAATCAGATCAGAAATCGGAACAGAATCGTACAGAAATCAAATCGGACATATCAGAACGAAACAGAACAAATCAGAATAGATACGGACAGATCACATCAGAATCAGATATTGTACACATCAGAATCAGAACGGATTAAATCAACAGAGTCAGAATCGTACAGAAATCAGAAGTTCAGATTATATCTGAACAGAATGGTACGGAAACAGAAGTCGTAATACAGAACAGAATCAGAAATATCACATCAATAGAAGCAGAAATCAGAATTGCAGATTATATCGTATCAGAATTTAATTTGCTTACATAACAGATACGGAAAGCAGATATCAACAGAACAGATACGGAAATCAGATATCAACAGAACAGATATATATATTTAGTAGCTAAACTAAACTAAACAGAATCACTACGGATTCTGACCCTTATGTCTCCCATGTGCTCACGGCACCAGAAATTCGCTGAATAATTAATAGCTAAACTAAATGTGCTCACGGCACTAGAATAATCCTCGGATCCGGGACAGAACAGAAATTTCTCCAACTTGAGCTCAACTAAAATTTCCCCAGACACTAACTGAATCTCATAGGATCCAGGCCCCTTATAGCTCCCTTTTTATAGCTTATACACATAGCATTTCAATTCAGAAGAAATCCGGGCAATTTAGAAATCAGACAAAAATCGGGCAACACAACGGCAGTAGACAGAATTTACACAAAATTTCCTGCAAAGAAAATTTACCAAATTCGCACATAATATAGATAATCACATTCCAGAACATTTATTCTACTGCACAGAGAATTTACAATTTCACAGAAAAATGTAGTCTGCGAAAAACTCCGCCGAATCAAAAATACCCGGACAAAAATCTTCGGAAAATAACCAAAATGTGCACACTCGGCACGTCAACAATATACAGAAAGTTACGCGGTAAAAACTGAACCGATCAAAATATACGGATAAAAAACAGTAACGGAAACGAAATCCGGACAGAAAATACCGCCAAACTCGACGGTTCTGAAAATTGAGAAAGGCGGAATGTGCCTTACCTTGCGTACAGCAATATTCTGAACAGTCACTTCGGACGAAAACGGCTCCGCGTCGTCTAAAAATCAACTTTTCTCCAAAAGTCCACGACTTTCTCTCTCCTCGGCTGATATTTTCGTTTTTAATGATTTTCTCTCTCCTCAAAATGACTTGAAATCAGCTTTATAATCTTCAGATCGGCCCGGCCGATCGCTAGATCGTCCCGGGACGATCAGACCAAAAATCGATCGTCCCGACCGTCCTGGACGGTTCCCAGAACTATTCTCAGGCCGATATTTTCTACAGTGCCGATCGGCCTGGACGATGTCCAAATCGGCCTGGACGATATGTACAGAAAATCACCTGGAGCCAAACTGGACACATTCTGGAGCAAAATTTCCACTGATCGTCCCAGGACGATCCAGATCGTCCTGGACGATCCTGGAGCAGATTTTTTTTTTTTTATATTACAATCTCCCCAACTTCAGAAAAATGTCGTCCTCGACATTATCCAATCCAAACTCAGTCAGAACAAGTACAGGTACGACCGTCTCATGTCAGACTCCTTTTCCCAAGTTGCTTCTCGTGCAATCTGGTGCTTCCACTGGACTTTAACCATCAGAATCTCTTTATTTCTTAACTTTCGGACGTCGTACGCCAAAATCAACTCTGGCTCTTCCTTGTACGCCAGATTTTCCTGAATCTCAACCTCGTCAGCTGATAGCTTCTTCCCAGAGTCTGAAACCCACTTCCTTAGAGTGGATACGTGAAACACGTTGTGCACATCCGACATCGAATCAGAAAGCAACAGTCGGTAAGCAGATTTTCTAATTCTTTCCAAAATCTCAAACGGTCCAACATACCTTGGACTCAGCTTACTCACCTGACCAAATCTACTCACACCCTTCATCGGGCTGACTTTGACATACACAAAGTCACCAACTTGAAACTCAATGAACCTGTGCTTCTGATTATAATATTTCTGCTGACGGTCCTGAGCCGCTTTCAATCTTTCTTTTATCAAATTGATCTTCTGAGCAGTTTCATCAGCAAAAGTGGCACCCAAAGCCTGTCTATCTCCGATCTCAGTCAGAGTCAAAGGAGTACGGCACTTACTGCCATACAGAGCCTCGTACGGTGCAGAACCAATACTGGACTGAAAACTGTTGTT
The DNA here is from genome assembly GCA_019514585.1 of Dendrobium officinale. Lineage (NCBI taxonomy): Eukaryota > Viridiplantae > Streptophyta > Magnoliopsida > Asparagales > Orchidaceae > Dendrobium > Dendrobium officinale. Next base: position 4,740,900 of record CM033699.1, on the reverse strand, counting down.
ATAAGCAAACTCAATCAGCGGAATATGATCTTCCCAGCTTCCGCCAAAGTCCAGAACACAAAGCCTCAACAGATCTTCCAGCACCTGAATGGTCCTCTCAGACTGCCCATCGGTCTGAGGATGAAAGGCTGTACTGAAATGCAGTTTCGTACCCAAGCCTTGCTGAATGCCTTTCCAAAGTCTGGAAGTAAACCGTCCATCTCGATCAGAAACTATCACTCGAGGCACACCATGCAATCTGATTATTTCCTTCAAATAAATATGTGCCAAACGATCCACCGGATCGGTCTGTCTGATCGGAAGAAAATTGGCTGACTTCGTCAATCGATCTACGACTACCCAAATGGCATCATGTCCTTGTCTAGATCGAGGAAAACCCATCGCAAAGTCCATCGTCACCTCCTCCCACTTCCACTCAGGGATAGGCAACGACTGCAACAGTCCACCTGGTCGCTGATGCTCTGCCTTCGCCAGCTGACAGGCTTCGCATCTCGACACAAACTCCGCCACATCATTCTTCATCCCAGGCCACCAGAACAAAAGCTTCATATCAGCATACATCTTACCACTGCCTGGATGAACAGTGTAGCCAGAAAAATGAGATTCATGCAGAATCTCCTGCCTCAAATCTCCGAACACAGGTACCCACAACCTGTTCTTACAGAAAATAGCACCAGAAGCAGAAATTCGAAGTTCAGGAGTCTTACCAGATCCAATCTGAGCAATCAACTTCGAATAATCAGAATCTGACTTCTGAGCTTCCTGAATCCTTGCTTCCAAAGAAGACTGAATACTTATCTGAGCCAAATCCAAATCACTGGAGGAAATCACCTCCAACTGCAATCGCTCCATGTCTCGAATCAGAAAGTCATCACAAGTAAGCTGCAAACCTGATAATCCAGAAGACTTCCTGCTCAGAGCGTCCGCTACCACATTAGCCTTCCCAGGCTGATACTGAATAGTCAGGTCATAGTCCTTGATCAACTCAAGCCATCTTCTCTGTCTCAAATTCAAATCCTTCTGGGTGAAAATATACTTCAGGCTCTTATGATCAGTGAAAATCTCACATCTGACGCCATACAGATAATGACGCCAAATCTTCAAAGCAAAAACAACTGCAGCTAACTCCAGATCGTGCGTCGGGTAATTCTTCTCATGTGGTTTCAACTGTCTCGAAGCATAAGCAATTACCCTTCCATGCTGCATCAGAACACATCCCAGTCCTTTCAGTGAAGCATCACTGAACACCTGAAAACCTTCCTTACCTGACGGAAGTGCCAACACTGGAGCTGAAGTCAAACAATCCTTCAATCTCTGAAAACTAGCTTCACACTCCGGTGTCCAAGCAAAAGCTACTGACTTCTGCGTCAGTCTCGTCAGAGGCGTCGAAATCTGTGAAAATCCTTTAACAAATTTCCTATAATATCCGGCCATGCCCAAGAAACTATATACCTCAAATACCGTAGTCGGCCTTGGCCAATCAGCAACCGCCTGAATCTTCTGGGGATCCACAGAAATACCTTCTCCGCTTATCACATGCCCCAGAAAAGAAATACTCTTCAGCCAGAATTCACACTTGGAGAACTTGGCATACAGCTGATTCTGCCTCAGAGTCTCCAACACAATCCTCAAGTGTCTGGCATGATCATCCTCAGAAGCAGAATATACCAGAATATCGTCGATGAAGACGATCACAAACTGATCCAAAAACTCCCTGAATACTCGGTTCATCAGATCCATGAAAATAGCAGGCGCATTGGTTACCCCAAAAGGCAAAACCAAAAACTCGTAGTGCCCGTACCGAGTACTGAAAGCAGTCTTCACCACATCCGCTTCCTTCACCTTCACCTGATAATATCCGGATCTCAAATCAATCTTCGAAAATACCGAAGATCCAGAAAGCTGGTCAAACAAGTCGTCAATCTGAGGCAAATGATACTTGTTCTTGATCGTGACCTTGTTCAAATCTCTGTAATCCACACACATTCGGAGTGTACCGTCCTTCTTCTTCACAAACAGAACAGGTGCTCCCCAAGGCGAAACACTAGGACGGATAAAACCTCTGTCAACCAACTCCTGAAGCTGAACTTTCAACTCAGAAAGTTCTTTCGGTGCCATCCTGTACGGAGCTTTTGATATAGGAGCTGTACCCGGAAAAATATCGATAGAGAACTCCACCTCTCTATCCGGAGGTTAACCAACCAACTCCTCAGGAAAAACATCAGCAAACTCCCATACCACTGGGATCTCAGAAACAGAACCAACCTCCAGGTTCAGATCCCGCACCGAAGCCAAAAATACTGGGCATCCTTTCTTCCACATTCTGCTCACCTCCAACGTAGAAATCGGACTGGAGAGAATACCTCGTAATCCCTGAAATACAACTCTCTCTCCAGCCACAAGCAAACTCACTTGCTTCTTCAGACAGTCAATCTGAGCCTCATACCGACTCAGCCAATCCATGTGATTCTGGGCATGGAAATCAGACTTGATGTCCACTTCTTGCCAGCAATGTTAATCTCACACAAACAAAACTTCCGAGCAATTAAAGGATTTCCAGCCGGTAAAATCACAGACAAAGAAACCGGTAAAACCATCGAATCCGAATGTAAAGTCTCAAAACATCGCTCGGATAGAAAAGAGTGACTCGCTCCAGAGTCAAACAAAACACAACAGGGCTAATCAGAAATATAAACCGTACCTGTCACAACATCCGGAGCATCTCGAGCCTCCTGCTGACTCAGGCTGTAAACTCGTGGCTGAACTGGAACAGGAGCTGAAGCAATAGAACTACTCTGTTCCCTCTGAACCGTAGGTGGTCTCCGTGGTCCAGAACTAGTACTACCACCTCTCCCAGAAAATCCCTCAGGGCGAGGAGGAACAGTCCTCGGTCTTCCTGCTGAACTGACAGGTCTGACAAAGCCCTCAGATTGGAACTCAGAACACCGGTCAGATCCAGTCTGTGGACATTCTACAATCCTATGTCCAGGCTGACCACATCTGAAACAAAGACCAGCCATCCTGTAGCACTGGCCATGGTGTCGCCGTCCACAACTCTGGCACACAGGTGCCCCACTGACAGATCCAAAACTCGTCGTACTGGTAGCAGTACCAGACGACCCTCCACTCCTCCTGGAATCGGATATGTTGACTCTAGGTCCAGAATCAGCTATAAATCTCCTCTTCCCAGAGGAACCACTGCCAGAAGCCTCACCTCCAAATCTCTTCATACTCGCAGTCCACCGCTGCTGAGTAACCATCAGGTCATTCTCAATCAGACGAGCTCTCTCCACAAGCTCAGAGAAATCAGTAATCCTGAATGGTATCAGAGGTTGCCTCAAAGTGTCTCGTAATCCTCTCAGGAATCTGTAGCACCTCTCAGCAGAAGTGCTGACCAGCTGCGGAGCGTACTTGGCTAACGCAGTAAACTCAGCCTCGTACTGCATCACCGTCTTGCTCCCCTGAACCAGCCTCAGAAAAGTCTCCTACATCTGCTGTCGTGCAGAAGGGGGAACAAACCAGTCTCAGAATACTTCAGTGAACTCTTCCCAAGTGATCAAAGAGTTCAGCCTGCCCTGAAATCTGGCTGCTTGCTGTCCTTCCCACCAGTGCTCAGCCTCTCCATCCAACAGAAAAATAGCTAACGGAACCTTCCTATCTGACGGACACTGCATTCCGTCGAAGGTCTTTTCCAATCTCCTCAGCCACTCCTCGGCTGCTCTGGGCTCAACAGCGCCCTCAAATCTCGGAGGTTTCAACCTCAAAAATAACTGCAGATGTCTATCAATGTCCTCAGATCTGACAATAGAAGCTCTGCTCTGAGTCTCGCTCATCATCTGAGCAACAAGCGTAGCAAACTGGGACAATGTATCTGCACCGGCCACTGGGGCTGTACTCCCCACTGGTGCTGCCTGACTGGCACTCTGCCCGTCTGTCATGTCTGGGTCTAGCTGATCCATACAGAAAAATCTAGAAAATCTGGAAAACTATCACAAAAACAACACAAAAACAACACTATGAAAAGCCAAACGACCCAAAACTACCCCCAGACAGACTCACTGATCACTTCCTATAGCTCTGTCTTACAATCCAACCAGTTTCCAAAACCAGTGCTCTGATACCACTAAAGTTTGTCACGACCCGACCCGACGGGGATGGATCCCGCCCGAGCCGGACCGCGACAAAATCTTCTTATCCAAGATCTTGCTTTGGAATTGGTTCCTGAACTGAATCTTCCAAATTAATCAACTCAACAGACACAAAACCACAGAGCTACTATAAGTCACCAAATGCAGCGGAACAAAACATCTATATTTTCATTTTCCTCAAAACAATCATCTACAGATACAGTACATGGCTTTTGAACAGAAAGAAAGACAGAACATAAAAGCCATGACTGTACAAAAATCAAAAGGTACAAACAAATACCTATAGATCAGAACTCAGAAATCTACTCCTGGACTTCCTTCCCTTTCCCAGAACCTGAAAACCACCAGAAAACAAGAGTGAGCTCAACAGCTCAGCAAAGCAACAGTCCTCCAATCAAAATTCTCAGAATTCAAAACCAAACTCATCAGACAGAAATCAGATCAGAAATCGGAATAGAATCGTACAGAAATCAAATCGGACATATCAGAACGAAACAGAACAAATCAGAATAGATACGGACAGATCACATCAGAATCAGATATTGTACACATCAGAATCAAAACGGATTAAATCAACAGAGTCAGAATCGTACAGAAATCAGAAGTTCAGATTATATCAGAACAGAATGGTACGGAAACAGAAGTCGTAATACAGAACAGAATCAGAAATATCACATCAACAGAAGCAGAAATCAGAATTGCAGATTATATCGTATCAGAATTTAATTTGCTTACATAACAGATACGGAAAGCAGATATCAACAGAACAGATACGGAAATCAGATATCAACAGAACAGATATATATATTTAGTAGCTAAACTAAACTAAACAGAATCACTACGGATTCTGACCCTTATGTCTCCCATGTGCTCACGGCACCAGAAATTCGCTGAATAATTAATAGCTAAACTAAATGTGCTCACGGCACTAGAATAATCCTCGGATCCGGGATAGAACAGAAATTTCTCCAACTTGAGCTCAACTAAAATTTCCCCAGACACTAACTGAATCTCATAGGATCCAGGCCCCTTATAGCTCTCTTTTTATAGCTTATACACATAGCATTTCAATTTAGAAGAAATCCGGGCAATTTAGAAATCAGACAAAAATCGGGCAGCACAACGGCAGTAAACAGAATTTACACAAAATTTCCTGCAAAGAAAATTTACCAAATTCGCACAGAATATAGATAATCACATTCCAGAACATTTATTCTACTTCACAGAGAATTTACAATTTCACAGAAAAATGTAGTCTACGAAAAACTCCGCCGAATCAAAAATACCCGGACAAAAATCTTCGGAAAATAATCAAAATGTGCACACTCGGCACGTCAACAATATACAGAAAGTTACGCGGTAAAAACTGAACCGATAAAAAGATACGGACGAAAAACAGTAACGGAAACGAAATCCGGACAGAAAATACCGCCAAACTCGACGGTTCTGAAAATTGAGAAAGGCGGAATGTGCCTTACCTTGCGTACAACAATTTTCTAAGCAGTCACTTCGGACGAAAACGGCTCCGCGTCGTCCGAAAATCAACTTTTCTCCAAAAGTCCATGACTTTCTCTCTCCTCGGCTGATATTTTCGTTTTTAATGATTTTCTCTCTCCTCAAAATGACTTGAAATCAGCTTTATAATCTTCAGATCGGCCCGGCCGATCGCCAGATCGTCCCGGGACGATCAGACCAAAAATCGATCGTCCCGACCGTCCTGGACGGTTCCCAGAACTATTCTCAGGCCGATATTTTCTACAGTGCCGATCGGCCTGGACGATGTCCAAATCGGCCTGGACGATATGTACAGAAAATCACCTGGAGCCAAACTGGACACATTCTGGAGCAAAATTTCCACTGATCGTCCCAGGACGATCCAGATCGTCCTGGACGATCCTGGAGCAGATTTTTTTTTTTTGATATTACATTATGTGACCAGTATTCTGATATATGGAAGAAAGTTCTATTCTGTAAAGCTGTAATGTGATTTGATCTGATTTCTGATCTCTGTATGATTTTGATTATACCGTATGATTCTTTCTGCTCTGTGACATGAAAGATTTATAATATCCGATTTGATGTTGATTTCTGAGTGAGCTGTTATCTGTTCTGTCTGTTGTACGATTTCTATATGAATGTCCGAATTTTTGTACGGATATTTTTCTGATATGATTTCTAGTGAGAAGTTCTGATTATTTTGATTGGTGGTTGATGTCTTACTGAGCTGTTAGCTCATCCTTGTTTTCTGCGTGGTTTTCAGGTTCTGGGAAAGGGAAGGAGGTCTTGGACTAGACGTTCGGAGTCTGATCTGTGATTAGGTACTTGATACTTTTGATTTTTGTACAGTCATGACTTTTCTGTTATGTTCTGTTCTTTCTGTCCGTAAGCCATGTACTGTATCTGTATATGATTATTTTGATGAAAGAAAAGATAGATGAACTGCGCTGTGTTTGGATGTTTATTAGTTTATAGTAGCTCTATTTTTTTCTGTCTGTTCAATATTTGGAAGAAAGTTCTGAAGCAAAATTTCAAAGCCAGATCCTGGATTTGTTTGGCTCCGTCGCGGCCTGATGCGAGCGGGATTCGTCCCGGTCGGGTTGGGTCGTGACATCCTCTACCACCAACAGGCGTCGGACTTCTACCTGACACCGGACTTCTACCGTTTATCGGACTTTCACTGGATGTTTATTCGATGATGGATTTCTTCCCATTGTTACACTTCTACTTGGCCATCCTTCTGACCTTCGTCGTCTGATAACAGTTCTTCAAACCTCCGTCGCCCGCCGACTACGGCCCTCCTTACTTACATCGCCCACCGACTACAAGTCTTCCGACCTCCGTCGCCCGCCGACTACGGTCCTTCCGACCAAACGAACACATCAACAATGACTCTTTGTATTAATATCATGTAATGTACTCCATAAGATGTACATCAAGCTAAGGCCTTCCCCTAAATAGAGACCTCATTTGTAATCAACTACAATACTAGAAGAATTTCTTCAACTGGGCTAGACCCTCTCTCTTATCTGATTGCATGCCAGATTTTCGTACATCGCTAAGACGTTAAATATGATATTTCTCTACCGTCGCGAATACTCCTGGACGCAACAGTTAGTATTCTAGTTTTTTATAATGTTTAAAATTTTTAAATAATTAAATTATAAAATGTCATGTTAATTTTTATTTGTAATGGTAGGGAGACTAATTTGGGGCCAATAAAGATTTATGATCTTAGATTAGATTGAAGAGTCATCATCGGTGTCATTAAAGTCAAATGTAATAATGGCATTAAAGTAAAAAATTAGTAATTGTTTACACTATGTAATGATTACTATTTTACAAGCATCATTAATTGCTATTAATTTAGCTTTCCAATTAAGTGGCCATCAATGAGAAAGATAATATTCTTGCTTTTCTACAAAGCTCCAAAAGAGATAGTCTTGTCTGCCACTTAGCATATGCTACTCTTCTAAATTAATCAATCAGATTTTTTTTAGGAACCTTTTATTGCTATCATGTTCAGTTTCAATTTCACATTTGAAGATGTAAATTTTATAATGGAGAATTAATTTTATATTTAAAAAATTGATGTATTATAATTAATTATATATGCACATACATATTTATCTTTAATTTGAATTCTAACAAATTAACCTAAGAGACCGATTTAATACAAATTTAATGTTGAAAGAGTAGACTCGCATCTAATGTAGTAAAAATTGGATTTGGAACTATAAGATTGATTTAATGCAAAATGGATGTCGTACGAGCGAACTTATACCTTACTGTGAAATGCTGAGATTATTGATTAGGAAAATATTTTGTAACATAAACTTGATATCGCAATGAAAATAGGATCCAAAAACTCTCGTAAAATTGATAAATATTAATAAATAGATATGGAATAGGCAATGGTTGTTTGATCAAGTTAGAATCATTTAGAACCCTAATGTCCATTTAATTCATTTTATTATTGATCGATGCTTAGGACTATAAATGAATTAAATTAAGATAAGAATGATAATATTCAAAGTCATTCATTAGTTTTTATAGCAAATTACTTGAATTCAAAATCTTAATAAAATTTATTTTCAAGTTTTTTTCTTGAGTTCAAGAAAAAATTTAACTAATTATATATTTGATATTAATAAGTTAAACATATTAAAAAAAGCTTAAATCTGCCCTTTCAACTCATTTAAAAAGTTCAAAATTTTATTCAAATTTATTCAGTTATATTATATAAAAATAAATTAGTATCAAATTATTCATGATAACCAGAAAAAAAAGCATTCATTTTCTAGAGACTTCAGTCGTCAACTCTCTCTCTTATTCTCCGTTTACTTGACTTACGCTGTTCACATCTCCGCGAAGCCGTCGGATTTCAAAGGAACGGTCGAAATGAAGGCTTCCCCTTAACAAGACAATCATCTTATCTAATCTTTATCTCTTCCAAATTTCCAATCTCTGTTTCTCCTACTGTTCAGTTGTTCTGCTCTCTCTACCTCGATCATCGGTGCCATGGCGGAATGGTTAGTTGGTCCAATCATGGAGAAGATCATCAACGCTTGCTCTGATTACCTGGAAGAGCAAGTCGGATGGCAGACGGGCATGAAGAAGGAGCTGGAAAGCCTGCGAGAAAACCACCCGAAGATCCAAGCTGTCGTCTTTGCAGCTAACCAAGCACAAATTAGCGATCAGAACCCAGCTCTCAACAAATGGATATGGCAGCTAAGAGATGCTGTTGATGAGGCAGATGATGTGCTCGATGAGTTTGAGTACATGAAGCATAAACAACAGCTCACCAAAAACACGGAGGAAACAGATCAGGTGCGTTCTCTATCATCAGCTACCTATTTGATACTGGTTGCAAATAAATATATTTATTTGATAATCTATTTCTCCCTAATTTTATCAGAAAAGAACGGTGTTTTCCAACACGAGCTTCCTGATTGAAAGTGCTTCGAAAATTCGCAAAGTTGGCGAACGTGCTTTCAAGATTGATCCCAACTTGAAGAGGCTTGCGGAGGTTGTGCAGAAACTAGATAACGTTTCTGCTGGGGTTAGTAATTTTCTTCCTCTTCTAGATATCGCAAAACAGGGGCAGCAGGAGAAGCAGCGTCAGTTGTCCGAAGTACGTGAAACAGGATCCCTGCCTACTACAAATGATCTCATTGGGCGGAGCAAGGATATGGAGTCTGTTATGCAGTGGTTGAGGAAACCATCAAATGAGCCTCGGACAAGTAGGTTCAGAAACATTTCTCTTCTATCTATAGTGGGCCATGGTGGTATGGGAAAAACAACTCTCTTGCAACACGTCTATGAAGATGAAATTACAAAAGAATTTGATCTTAAAATGTGGGTTTGCGTTTCCAACAACTTTGATGTGAAAAGAGTCATGGCTGATATGTTGGAATCTCTTAAAATGCAGAAGCCTAATTTGGATTCACTTAATGCACTTCAAGGGCGTCTCAAGAATGAGGTGAATTCCAAAAGGTTCTTACTGGTTCTTGATGACGTTTGGGAAGAGGAGGAGGAACGGTATAAAAGTAAATGGGGGAATGTGCTCGCCCCTCTAGCTTCTGGAAATTTTGGTAGTAAGATTCTGGTAACAACTCGGACGGAATCAGTCGCACTGATGTTTCAAAAAGTGATTCAAGACAAACAAAAACCAATGACATTAGAAGGCTTAGAGGAGGAAGAATGTTTGGAGCTCCTCAACACCCATGCGTTTGCTGTAGACGATCTTGATGATCAGAGAAAATTAAAATTAAAATCAATTACTGCAGAGATAGTTAAAAAGCTTTCAGGGTCTCCTTTAATAGCAAAGGTCATAGGCGGTGATCTGAATTCTAATTTGGATGAAGGACATTGGACAAGAGTTTTAGATTCTGTTCTTGAAATTATAAAATTGGGTCAAAATGATATCATGTCCGTCTTAAGATTGAGCTACGTACACCTCCCAGAACATCTAAAAAGTTGCTTTACATTCTCTTCCATATTCCCACAAGATTATCAATTTCGTAAAGGTACTTTAGTCCGACAGTGGATTGCATTGGGTTTCATTCAACCTTCTCATATTCAAGGAGAGATTATGGAGGATATCGGAGGAAGTTATTTTGATGTTTTGGTTAAAAAAAATTTCTTTGACAAGTTTGACAACAATTTTGGATATTACTATAAGATGCATGATGTAATACATGAATTAGCACAATCTGTTTCCATACATGAATGCTTAAGAGTTGAGGGTAGTACAAAGTTGCCTTCTCCAATTCCTAAGACTCTTCGACACTTGTATGTTAAAGATATAAATCCATACTTTATAAAAGAGATTGGGCAGTTTAAATATTTGCATTCTCTTTTCGTGTCTTTTCTACCATCTTATCAAAATATTTGCGCACTTAGTGAAATATTCAGAGCATTGAGAAGCCTACGCTTGTTAGAGATATTTGGCCCACCCTTGAAAATAATACCTGAGGAGATTGAAAATTTGATACATCTTCGATGCTTAAGGATTAATGTTACAAATTTTATTATGCTGCCAAGATCTCTAAGTAAGCTCTATCACTTGCAATACATAATCTATGATTGGCCAATTAATGAGAAAGGTGCTGATTTTTTACCAAATGACATTAATAACCTTTGTAACTTGCGTTTTGTGAGATTTCCCAAGAATTGTATTTCATCGATATGTGAGATTGGGAAGCTAAAGTTTCTTCAAGAATTGATAATATTTGATCTTAGAGATGCGAGTGGTTATAGAATTGGGGAGCTGGAGAACATGAATGATCTTTGCAAATTAGGAATCAATTGCCTTGAAAATGTTAAGGATGCCGAGGAGGCTTGTAGTGCCAAATTATATGCCAAGAGGAGGCTCACATATTTAAGCTTACGGTGGAATAACACTAAATTGAGGAACATCAATTTATATGAGAAAGTGCTCGACAAACTTCAGCCACCAAAATGTCTAAGCGATCTGGAGATATATAGATACATGGGTGCAAGGTCTGCTATATGGATGAACAACGTCAATCTTATCTCCAATCTAGAGGAAATCAATTTGACAGACTGCTTGGAGTGGGAAACTCTTCCACCTTTTGGGCAACTTCCCTTCGTCAAGTCACTGAAACTTGAAAACATGCCGAAAGTAAAATGGCTCCAAAGTAAATATAATGGGAATGATAAATACCGTGCCTTTCCATTGCTAGAGGTGTTACATATTGAGAAATTAGAAGCATTAGAGGATTGGTTTGAGGCAGGAGTAGCTGCTGAAGATGGATATTTGTTTCCTTGCTTAATTAAACTGGAGATATTTGGCTGCCCGAAGTTGAAAGAGTTGCCCTCTTTGCCTTCTAAGCTTAAGAGGTTGACGATGCGATCTACGGCGTGGACGACTTTGAATTTTTGTAGCAATTCGAATCCTATCCCCCTTGAATCATTATGGGTCGATCGCTGTCCTAACATTACATCTCTTCCTCTGGCTGATGAAATAGCAAGACTTGCAGCACTAAGATCCTTGACAATTTTAAATTGCCCCAATCTGAGATCTCTCGGAAGATATCAAGAATTGGAGACTGCTAATAATTGCCATCTCATGCTCAACAATCTCTGTATACGTGATCCATTGTTGTTGCTAATGGAGCCATTGAGAAGTATCGCCTCCTTATTAAAAGAGCTGAGTATTTGGGATAATGATGAGTTGGTTTTATTTCCAAATGACGCGGAGCAGTGGTTTCTGAAAGTTAGGTCTTCTCTTTCTGAGCTAAGATTTGAATGGCTCAAATCCTTACAGTCTCTCCCTTCCTCCTTGGAAAGCTTATCTTCACTTCAGAAACTACATATTGATGATGTTCCTATGCTTCGGGAATTACCGAACCTTCCTTCCTCTTTAGAATATCTATATATTTGGGGATGTCATCCAGAGTTGAAGGAGCGCTATCGAGAGGATGGAGGCTCCGATCGCCACAAGATTGCTCACATTCCGAATATCTATATTTCTACACAAGCAAACTTCTTTTTACGTAAGTACTTATCTTATTTGTTTGATATCCGTATTTTTTAATGCAATCTCAGCATTAATCAGTTTGTAATATGTGATGTGATCCTTGTGCAGGACCGGTGGCACGTGGAAGATGAGCAAAAATGAATACAGCAATAGAAGAGTTAATAGGAAAGGAGAAATATCTCTGTATATTATGTATTCTATTGAGCAAGAGCTCTTCTGTAAAAAAGATAACAAAAAGACTGTCCTCCTCTTCCTCTTTCACCTATATGTAATTCCTCTATTTTCCCCTTTTAGCTAATAAGTAAAAAAGGTTTTAAAAGTAACAACCTATCAAAACAGAAAGTGAGGTAGTGGGAGTATTAGTTTGTTAGTCTTTGTAAGATGTTCCTCTGTTATTTAATACTTATCCTGTAACCGGCAAGGCATCATGATGTACTCAGTTTTATTTATGTATCACTCGATATACTCAACTTTATATATAAATATATTCTTCTTTTAATATTCCATTATATATGTCATGGATTATTCACAGCTAAAATTTAAATAGTTCTTTTTTATTGTTTATTGATTTCTCGAAATGAAATAATTATTGAACTATTATTTAATTTTGATTTTATGTTTTTGAGTTTGTAAAAACAAAATAAATATTAATGATCAGTCATCTTTAATCTTTTTTTTTTTTTGACAGTTTTAGCAACCTTCACATTAATTTTGTTTATTAATTTATTTATTTTTTTAGACACATATGCTAACTTCTTATCTGGAAGAAGTGGAAGTAGAAGTGGAAGTTGAAGCAACGGCTCTCATTTAAAAATTTTATTGTCATTGCACCAATAGCTATAATTTGATCTCATTAATTTTATGATATAAAAAAGAAAACTACTCTTAACGCCCAACAATTTCTATCTTGCATTACTACTCTTGATTGTTGTTTTACAAGAGTTGTATTAAAAATGAAAAGATTAAGGTTTTAATATTTTTAAAAGAAATTTTTTAGTAAAAAATTATAGTTGAAGAAATTCTTATACTAAAAAGTTGCTTTTGAAAGAATTAATAAATACATTTCAAATAACGCTTAATAAGTCTTTGTTTGTGATAGCTTTCATATTGTTTTATAAAATAGGTTTTTAGTATCAAAATTACAATTAAAAAAAAATTGTACGAAAGTGTTGTTTTCAAAAGCAGTAAAAAAGTTATCCCAAATTACTAATAACTTACCTATATCTCCGTAACAACCAAATTAATAAGTAGTATTATTAATTTATTGAATATATTAAAACATTTTAAACCTTGTTAATGTTTATGGTGTTTAAATCTTAATTCATTTATATAAGCTTAAGAACTTAGTTAAAACACATCCAAACCGTGTTAATGTTTCTTTCCTCTCTGTTATCTTCTTCACGATTCTTGATCCTGTTTTCTACACTTATCTTCACTTCAGAGTCTATATATTTATGGTCTTCATATGCTTCGGGAATTACCGAACCTTCCTCCCTCTTTGAAAAGTCTATCAATTTGTTTTTGTGATCCAGAGTTAAAGGAGCGCTATCGAAAGGATGGAGGCTCCGATCGGCACAAGATTGCTCGCATACCTCGTATCCATTTTTCTTCCGAACGATAATAGGTGACGCCGGAGCTGAACCGTTGATCTTTCGTTTATTGTATTTTGTTGTATGTAGCTTTTGTCCTGTTTTAATTTCTCTGTTACTTTTCATGTAGCGCATGCTGTTTCACGGCTTATATAAGCCAAGGCAATAATACAAATGAGGCGGAGCAGTGGTTTCTGAGAGTTAGTTCATCTCTTTGTGAGCTCGAGTTTAGATGGCTGAAATCCTTACAGTCTCTCCCTTCCTCACTTGAGCAACTATCTATTTATTGTGGCGTTCGTATGCTTCTGGAATTGCCGAACCTTCCTCCCTTTTGAAACGTCTAGCAATAATTGGGGATTGTCATCCAGAGTTGAAGGAGTGATATGGACAGGATGGAGGCTCCGATCGGCACATGATTGCTCACATTCCGAGTATCAATATATAAGCAATCTTATTTGTTTTTTTTTTTGGAACATTTAAGTCATTTAAGGCAAACTCACACACACAACGCATACACATACTCACATTCCGAGTATCAATATATAAGCAATCTTATTTGTTTTTTTTTTTTTTTTGGGACATTTAGGCCATTTAAGACAAACTCACACACACAACGCATACACATAGACTCGAACCCTGAACCTCTTAGTTGGAAGCCTAAGCTCTCAACCAATAGGCCAAGAAGAGTTGTGTAATCTTATTTGTTTGATATATATGAAATGTGAAGAATGCATAATATTTTAGCATGAACCAGCTGTCGATGTACTCAATTTTATTTATGTAGTACTTGGTGGTACCTTTATTTATAAATATATTTTTCTTGCTGAAATCTAAATAGTTCTGTTTAATTTCTTATTGATTTAAACAATCATTGAATTATTATTTAATTTTGATTTTATGTTTTTGAGTTTGCAAAAATAAAATAAATTTTAATGATCAGTCATCTTTAATTAATTAATTATATATATATATATATATATATATATATATATATATATATATATATATATATATATATATATATATATATATATATATATATATATATATATATATATATATATATATATATATATACTTGTGGGAAATTCGGGTCTCTCCAATTTCATCGGTATCATAATTTCTTAATTTCTTTGTGAATCAAGATTTAGAAAATGAAGTTTTTGAATCACTGACCCAGGCCCATTGTGGAATCTTACTCATCAGAATATGGAGGGCATCAACACAGACTTTGATAGGGATCAAATGGCTGTTCACGTACCTTTATTTTTGGAAGCTCAAGCAGAAGCTCGTTTACTTATGTTTTCTCATATGAATCTCTTGTCTCCAGTTATTGGAGATCCCGTTTCCGTACCAACTCAAGATATGCTTATTGGACTCTATGTATTAACGATCGGGAATCCCCAAGGTATTTGTGCAATATATATATATATATATATATATATATATATATATATATATATATATATATATATATATATATATATATATATATATATATATATATATTGCACTTTCAGCAACCTTCACATTAATTTTGTTTATTGATTTATTTCTTTTTAGTGGAAGTTGAAGCAACGGCTTCATCTGAAAATTTTATTGTCATTGCACCAATAACTATAATTTGAACTCATTAATTTGATATGATAAAAAAGGAAAACTACTCTTAATGCACAGCAATTTCTTTCCTGCATTACTATTCTTGATTCTTGCTTTACAAGAGTTAAATTAAAATGAAAAGTTTAAGGTTTCGATTGGAATTGTTTTTTTTTATTATTTTTAAAAGAAAATTTTTAATAAAAAATTCTAGTTGAAGAAATTATTGTACTAAAAAGTTGCTTATGAAAGAATTAAGAAATACAATCCAAACATAGCTTAATAAGTCTTTGTTTGTGCCAGCTTTCATATTGTTTTATAAAATAATTTTTAATACAAAAAATACAACTCAAATAATTATACTTAAAGGT
The DNA here is from genome assembly GCA_019514585.1 of Dendrobium officinale. Classification (NCBI taxonomy): domain Eukaryota; kingdom Viridiplantae; phylum Streptophyta; class Magnoliopsida; order Asparagales; family Orchidaceae; genus Dendrobium; species Dendrobium officinale. The sequence continues at coordinate 4,725,194 of CM033699.1, read as the reverse complement.
TGTTTTTAAAAGCAGGAAGAAAGTTATTCCAAATGACTAATAACTTACATATATCTCAGTTACAACAAAATTAATAATTAATATCATTAATTTATTGAATTTATTAAAACATTTTAAAGCTTGTTAATATTTATGGTGTTTAAATCTTAATTCATTTATATAAACTTAAGAACTTAGTTAAAAATCATCCAAATGAAAACATCATTACAATTTATTAACAGATTTAATATTAACAAATGAAAAGAATTTGAACTTGCAATCTTAAATGTTTCTCCTTGTAAATTTACCTTTAACAAATTCTTTAAAAAAACACCATTGTCATATTATTTCATTATTGCATTCGTAGATTAACAATTTTTTTTCTTTTTTTTTTCTTTTCAAATGACTGGTTCAGTCAATAATTCGATCCAATAACACACCAACGGATTCTCTAATTTTCTTTATAGCGTCTAATTATTTGAGAACAGTGCTGCAAACGAATTGAGTCGAATTCAAGTCATACCTAATTCAAACTTTACTCAAGCAGTCGAACATAAGTTTGTTATTGACATAAATAGCTTGAATTTTCTTGAGCTCAGCTCAAGAGCTAGTTAAAACTTACGCGAACTAATTAATAATTATTGAAGCTAGCACATGTTACTTGCACCTCTATCAAAGAATTTCAAATTCCTTTAAAAAAACAAAATAACGACCAATTACAAATATAAATTTATTATTTTTATGCTCAGCTTTATTACTTATAATATTTTTGTATTTTCAAATAATATCAACTATACTATCACTATTAAAAGAGTAAATAAAAAAATACAAAGTTATTATAGAAAAAGAAAGCTGAGCATAAAAATAATAAATTTATATTTTTCTTACTAAAAGGAATCATCACAAGTTTACCATACCTGATTTCTTACCACTTTCAAGCTAAAGCCTGATTGAATGCATATTTCTCAATGTTTCCTACTTTGAAGTGGCTAATAGAAGCTGACCGACTCCTCGAAAGCCCTCTTTGATACCATTAATGTTATTGTACTGCTACACAATCAAAAGAAAGAACAATCTCAGATTTGACCATAATGAAGTCAGATCTCAGATCAACATTAAAGATTCGCAGCACCAGGTTTCCAATTTATGCAGGGAAGCAGATACAACATAGACACGAGAGAGAGAGAGAGATGCTATAGCGTTCAAAAAAGTTCGACAAAAACTAGTGGCACATTGTCACTTTAGTAGGTAACAAGTCTCCCTAAACAAAATGATATATGTATGGAATTGTATTGTTTTCAGTTGTCGAAGCAAGGGATTGTATTATAAAATATTAGTTTACAAAAAATCATTTACAAGCAAAAAAATGAGGGATTTTCCATTAAATAATAATTTTATATGGAATTCAATTAATGCAGGACAATCAACGATGACTTTACCTCTGAACAGAACGCCCAATTCCTATTTTAAGGAAAAGTTTGTAGTTTCTACAGGAAATTACCCACAATGATTGGTGAAAGGCATTAGCTATGTTCCGCAAAAAGCTATACTCAAGTGTGACCTCCTCTATATGTGTATATGCATGTGTGTACATGGTCTATGAAAGGGTAATGGTGAACCCAATGCATAAGAGCTTGATTTATGCACAAACTGTATTTCAAATAGATTGTTCTCTCAAGCTGACTAAATGCAGGTTCAATACATCCTCTATAGTTTGCTCCTCTGAGCTTCATAGAAATTACCCCATGGTCCATGCTAGCCTCTCCTACAATTCCTTTTTCAAGAAACATTTGCAGTTAAGACTTAATTTCACAACTACTACTAAATAATTTGTTTGTTCTAGGAAGTGATTTGATAGAATTCTACATCATTAAATCTAAAAAGGACTACATGCCACCATAAAAAACATTATATCTATATAACCATACAAACTATCAAATGGAATTAAAAGACTACATGCCACCATAAAAAAACATTATATCTATATAATCATACAAACTATCAAATGGAATTAAACTATCCTTGAAGTTAATATAATTAAATAGCTCAGATCCTTTACTTGCAACTGGATTGCTTGAATGGGGGGGGGGGGGGGGATGGCAGATCCTTTAGATTGCTTGAATGGGGGATGACAGATCCTTTATTTGCAACTGGATTGCTTGAATGGGGGGATGAAAGAACCCTTAGATTGCTTGAATGGGGAGATGACAGATCCGGATCCTACAAGCTAACATTATTCCTTTTTGTTTTCCCTTTAAATGGCAGCTAGCTTGTGTTGAGAGCACAATTTTTGCGTGGTGGGAGGAATACAAAGTGAGAGTTGAGAAGAGAAATAGACAAGCCAAGTGAAGTTTCTGCCATCTTTAAGGTTAGTTCTGAAGAATTTTAGAATGTTGTTGATTTTTTAATATGTTATTTAAAAACTTTTGTTGAGAGTAGTAAATATTTATAAAGAAAAGTATTAATGTGTTTTGTTTACTTATGAATTATGTTAAATATTTATGAGGTAATGTTACAGAAACTAGTGTTTATAAATGTTAACCATTTATGAATTTCTACAATTTTTTTAATATGTTAGTTTTTTTGAAGGAAAATAACAAGTATGTGAAAAAAAAATATTAAATGGCACATATACATTATAAAGCGTTACTTTATTTACGTTATATTTAGTATTTTTTGTTAATATAATAAATTGGGAAAAAAAAACTTTAAGATACAGAGAATGTGTTTAAGAAAAAAAATTTAGAAATATGTTTTTAAGAAAAAAAATTTATCTATATTTAATATTAAGCAAGAAATTTAATATTGACAAAAGTAAATGCAAGAAGAGAGAGAAAAAGGCGGAGATGGAGAAACACAGAGATTTTAAATATTAAAACTTTCAAATATTTAATCAAATTTTAATTAACTTTATGCTATATTTAATATTATGTGAAAATTATTATATTTAATATTTAATATAATGTGAAAGTAAATATTATTATGTGAAAATTAATATGTTAATTAGGGGTCTCAATTCGGGTCAGCATGTCGGATTCGGGTTGAACCCGGAACAGACTTGATACTATTCTATTTTTATTTAAAATAAATAAAAAAAAGTAAGTAAAATTTACAGTTTATAGCGTATATGTGTCTGTAGTAAAAATCGCAGCAGAAGTGCGCATAAATTGAGTTTTGTGCTGAAAACGCAATTCAATCTTCCTTTGAGTTCTACAGAAAATGCTATCAGCTTTTGCTAGCATGACCCTTTTTAAATTTAATTTTATTTAAATTCCTTTTGTTAATATAATTTTAAAGCATGATCCTTTTAAAAATTTAACTTTTTGTGGGAGCACCATTACAACTTTATAGGTTGTTTATCTTTTAAATCACACTTGTTATTTCCTTTTAAATGAATGAAATGGGTTCATCACAAAATTTTATAAAAAAAAAAATACATGATAATACAAAAAGAAGATTACAGTACCATGCTTATGAGAAGAAACAAGAAGACGATGAAGAAGAAGAAGCATGAAACGAACAGAGGAAGTAAAGAACCAGAGAAAAGATATATATTATTATTTAGGTAAATACAGAGATGGTCTTAAATAGACCCAAGATAGGCAAAACCGTAAATACAACAATAACCGTAATTTAGGAAAATACATTTATATGCTAATATCCTCCCTCAAATTAAGCATTTGTGGGACAAATGGTTAATTTGTTGCGTAAATCAATAAACCGAGAGAGCGAGAAGGACTTTGTGAGAATGTGAGCAACTTGATCCGTAGAAGAAATGTGCTCGAGCTTGATGTTGCCAGAACTAATTTGATGACGAATAAAGTGGTAGTCGATCTCAATATGCTTAGTTCGGGCATGAAAGACCGGATTATTGGCAATGGCTATTGCCGATGTGTTGTCGCAATGAATCGTAGTCGGAGATTGCTGTGAGAGATTAAGTTCCTGGGCTAGTCGGCGAAGCCAGACAACCTCCGAGACAGCTGGGGACAAAGAGCGATACTCCGCTTCAGTAGAAGATTTGGCGACCGTGACCTGCTTTTTGACCGTCCAAGAAATTAGATTAGGTTCTAGAAAAGTACAAAATCCTGAAACTGACTTCCGGTCTGAGGTATCGGACGCCCAGTCGGCATCAGAATAGGTCCGAAGATCCATGGAGCCGGCTGTAATCGGCAAGCCATATGAAAGCGTGCCTTTGATGTAGCGAAGTATGCGAGTTAGTGCTTTGAAATCATGAGCAGTAGGAGACTGCATATGTTGACAAACCCAATTTGTAGCAAAAGCTATATCCGGTCTTGTGATAGAGAGATATTGTAGAGATCCTGCGATACGGCAGTATAGGGACGGGTCCGAATATAGTTGCGGAGATGAGTCTCGCTGTTTGGAGTCAGGTACCACCGGTGTTGGAACAGCTTTGCAATCTTTATAGCCTGCATCATTAAGAATTTTAGTGGCGTAGTGCTCTTGAGACAAGAAATAACCTTGTTTGGATTGGATCACCTGGATGCCGAGAAATAGGTGGATGTTGCCAAGTTGTTTAAGAGCGAACTGTGTTTGCAATTGTTGGAGTATATGAATCGCTTTTTGATCATTACTTGTCACTAAGAAATCGTCAACATAAATGAGAATATAGATTTGAATATTGTTTTTATTGAAAATAAGGAGCGAAGGGTCGGAGCGACTGAACCCGAAACCATGTTGTTGCAGAAAGGTTGTTAACTTTTGGAACCACTGTCGCGGTGCTTGTTTTAAACCATAGAGAGATTTATGAAGCTTGCATACCGCCTGTGGTTGATCGGGATCAGTAAAACCTGGTGGTTGGCGCATATAAATATCATCGGGAAGATCTCCATGCAAAAAGGCGTTAGAAATATCAAGTTGATGAACAGGCCATTGTCGGTGTAATGATAGAGCAAGCAGCATTCGGATTGTAGGCATCTTTGCAACTGGGCTGAACGTTTCATTATAATTGATTCCAAATTTCTGATCGTAGCCAAGTGCAACTAGTCTTGCTTTGTAGCGGTCGACTTGTCCATTTGGGAGATATTTGATCTTATAGTGCCATTTACAGCCGAGCACTGGCTTGCCCGAAGGAGCTGGAACAAGTGTCCAAGTGGATTGCTGTTGAAGCGCATCAAATTCTGCCTTCATTGCCGCACACCAATGTTCCATTTTGAGAGCTTGGAGATAAGTAGTTGGAGTGATAGGCGGATTGACTTGAGCAATAAGATTGAACACCGGCTTTGGTTTGAGAATCCCAGATTTCAAACGAGTTTGCATCGGATGAACATGAGTGGTAGTGTGAGTTTGAGGAGGAGTCGGGAGCGGAGCCTCAGGGATAGGTCGTGATATAGTAGGAGAAGTGCACTGTGGTGTGGTAAGAGATGGTTCCGTGAGAGAATGGGAGGTAGAAGCGAGAGATTGAGGTGGTGTGGTATTGACAGTAGACACGGGTTGAAGTAAAAGAGGTGAAATGTTAGATGGAGAATCCTGATGATCCTTAAACACAGTGACATGGCCGCGGTTTAGAGGAAAAATGTGTTCATGAAAGACAACGTGTCTGGAAATGTACGTGCGACCGGTGTTTGTGTCGTGACAAAGGTAGCCTTTGTGGTGAGGAGCATAGCCTATAAAGACACAGGGGTAGGATCGTGGTTCGAATTTGGTCTTGGCATAAGGCTTGAGCCAAGGATAGCATAGGCAGCCAAATTTGCGCAGATGTGTATACTCGGGTGCTTTGCCAGTAAGAAGTTGATACGGGATTTTGTAGGAAATAGAGCTAGACGACAGTTGATTAATTAAGTAATGAGCCGTGGCAAGAGCAGAAGTCCAGAATTTAGGAGGTAAACCGGATTCATGAAGAAGAGCACGTGTGATGTCCAGGAGATGTCTGTGTTTTCGTTCTGCAAGACCATTCTGCTCCGGCGTGTGAGGACAGGTAAGCTGATGGATGGTTCCATGTTCGTGGAGGTAGGAGCGAAAAGCGTGACTGGTAAATTCACCTCCGCCATCTGATCGAAGAATTTTAGGTGTTGTATGATATTGAGTCCTGACAAGATTACAAAAATGTTTATACATTGCAAGAGCGTCATTCTTGGAATAAAGAAAATACAACCACGAAAAACGAGTGTAATCATCGATAAAGATAATGTAGTAGCGGTGACCGTCCAGAGAGGGATGCGGTGCCGGCCCCCAAACGTCCGTGTGCACAAGCTCGAAAGGTGTATTTGTAATAGAATTTCATTTATTAAAGACTAATTTGTGGCTCTTAGCCTGATTACAAGAATTGCAAGTAAAGAAACGATGTACAGATTGAATTTCGGGAAACATGTTAGAAAGCATATGAAGTGTGTCTTTATTAGGGTGACCCAGCCGAGAGTGCCAATGGTTGGAGGCGTTGGAGGTAGCCGCAAGCGCCATGTTCGGTTTGGTCGGGACAACACTGAGATGGTAAAGACCGTAACGCAGATGCCCATGAAGCAGAGGACGGTGGTCCCGAGTGTCCTTGATAACAAAGCCGTTAGCATCAAATGAAATAGAAACAAAATTATCGGTCGTAAGTTTTGAGACGGAAAGGAGATTGTGGGTAAGAGATGGAACATGTAATAGATTATTCAGTTTTAACTTACGAGCAGTGTCCGGCAAAGGAAGAAGACCTTGACCGGCATTGTTGATGGGAAGAGAGTTACCATTGGCAATCGAAACCGAATCAGATCCTTGATAAGTCGTCGGGTAGTAGAGCTGAGAGGCATCCGGAGTTAAGTGAGTAGAAGCACCTGAGTCATGAATCCAATCTTGACTAACCGGGGTAGGCGGAGTGGCCAAAAGAGCCCGTGGCTGACGAGTATCAGTCGGAGCATATTTGGGATTGTTCCGGTGCCAACAGTTGAGAGCTATATGGCCTAATTTGCCACAAATTTGACAGGTAGGCCTGGATGAAGATTGCGGCACTGGATTGGCTTGCGGGGAGACGGTGGCTGGAGGAGCTGGTTGTTGTGTCCTGGGTTTGTTGAATCTCCTATTGTTGTTACGCGTACTGGGCTTGCCAGAAGAAATTGTATAAAGAGCCGTGAGATTGGGGTTGGTGGACAGATCTTGACTATGTTCTTGTTGCAGATGAATTTCCTCATTTCAAAGAAGAGCATAAAATGTGTCAAGATCAATGGGCAGAAGCGAATTGCGGATAGTTGATTTGTAGGAATTGAAGGAATTGTAGATCGGAGGAAGACCGTTAAGAATATGAAGCATAACGTCTTCCGATTCGATCTTGGAGCCAGACGCCGAAATATTGTCAACAAGAGTCTTTATGCATGTAAGGTACTGTTGAACCGATAGATCCTTCATTTGGGTGCGGTAGAGCTCGTTCTTGAGCTGAATCACGCGGGAACGACTGGTCGGTTGAAGTCGTTTTTCCAGGACAGTCCAGGCGTCGTGAACAGTAACCGACGTGATGATGTAAGGAAGAATGGTTTGAGAAACCGTAGAAAAGAGTGCGGAGAGGAGATTACTATCAATGATGAGCCATTGAGCAAATTCCGCAGAGGCATTGTCGGGGGGGGGGGGGGGCTTGAACAGTTCCAAGAAGATATCCGGCGAAGCCATTGGCCGTAAACTGCTGTAGAATTTGAACCCGCCATATAGGATAGTTCTCCGGCGTGAGTTGATGAGAAGCAAGATTCTTGATATTTGACATAAGGAACTTAAGATTAGGTGGAATGTTTGGGGAAGAACTGATGAGGCCAGTTTGAGTGGAGGAGGAGGAGGAGGAGGAGGAGGACGGTAAATTGTCCATGGGTTCTTAGACTTCCTTCTTGGCTCTTGATACCATGAGAAGAAACAAGAAGACGATGAAGAAGAAGAAGCAGGAAATGAACATAGGAAGTAAAGAACCAGATAAAAGATATATATTATTATTTAGGTAAATACAGAGATGGTCTTAAATAGACCCAAGATAGGCAAAACCGTAAATACAACAATAACCGTAATTTAGGAAAATACATTTATATGCTAATAGCTTATTGTAATTTCTTTTCTCTATTGTGGTATTATATGCAAACAAATGAATTGAAGAGTCATGATTAGTGTCATTAAAGTCAAATGAATTGATGGCATTAAAATAAAAATTAATAATTGTTTACAATATATAATGATTTATGCTTGAGTTGGTTCAACTAGAATTGAATTAGCTTGGATCTAATTAAATTGAATTCAGTTGGTCTAATTCAATCACATAATGCTAATCTTGATTGATAAAGTATGTTTAAAAATATATTTTAAAAATTAATGATGATAAAAATGATTAAATATGCATGAGAATCTCATAACTCATTTGAATTTGATCTCTTCCTCTTTTTCACTCTATGTCCTTTTTTACTTGTAAATTTTATCAGTTTGTATCTACCATTTCTTGTGTTTAAATTAATTTATAGACATACTTTAAATAGTTTAGTTTTTGACTTACTACTCTTGTTTGAGTTATATGACGCAAATGTATTGTTTATTATTCTCATGCTAATGTTGTGAATCTTTATGTTTTAAGAGAAGTTTTTGCCACTTCTCTTATTTATATGGGGTTTTTGTTTCAAAACAAACAAATTGAATTGGAATATCATATTTACAAACAATATAATTTAGAACATGATATCGAGATAAGAACTATAATATTTAAAGTCATTCATTTATTTTTATAGCAAATTACTTGAATTTAAAATCTTAATAAAATTTATGTACTAGTTCTTTTTTTTTTTCAAAAATTGGAATATATTAAAAGAAGAAAAGATACAATCGAAGACTCCAAACAGGACCACAGCATTAGTGTACAAGTTTTTTTTTCTTGAGTTCTAGAAAAAACTTAACTAATTATATATTTGATATTAATAATGTAATTTTATTAAAAAAAATTAAATCAGCCCATTTAACTCATTTTAAAAAGTCCAAAATTTTATTCAAATTTATTCAATTATATTATATTAAAATATAAATTAGTATCAAATTATAAAAAAACATTCATTTTACTTGCTTTATATGTAATAATAAATAAAATGATATTCCCATCAAAAATCAAACTTCTCATTTATTTTAAAATACATTCATTTTTCCTATTTTATGACAGAGACTTCAGTCGGCTTACGGACTACGCAGCAGCTGAATCTTCTCTCTCTCTCTCAATTAATAGAGACTACCCACTCTAATATTCATTTCTTCCAATCAATCTCCGTTTCTGTTCAGTTGTTCTGCTCTCTCTACCTCGATCTTGTGTGCAATGGAGGTGGCGGGATGGTTTGTTGGTCCAATCATGAGCAAGATCGTCGAAGCTTGCTCTGATTACCTGAAAGAGCAAGTCGGATGGAAGACGGGCATGAAGAAGGAATTGGAAAGGCTGCGAGAGAACCACCCCAAGATCGAAGCTGTCCTCGACTTTGCTGTTAACAAAGCACAAATCAGCGATCAGAACCCGGGTCTAAACCAATGGATATGGCAGCTGCGAGATGCTCTTGATGAGCTAAATGATGTGCTCGATGAGTTGGAATACATGAAGCATAAAGAACAGCTCTCCAAAAACACGGAAGAAGCAAAGGTATGTTCCGCCACTTGATTCTGCTCGCGAATATATTTTTTTATTTATTTGATAATCTATCAGAAAAGACAGCTCATCAGCTTCCTATTTGAAATTCCTACTTGAAAAACAGTTGATAAAAAACAAGAAGCTGAGAAAGGTGCGTTCCATGATGAAATCCTTGAAGAAAAGACTTGTCAAAATTGTCAAACGTGCTCTCAAAAGGGATCCCAACTTGAAGCGACTGGAGAAGGTTGTGCAGAAACTTGATAAGGTTTCGGCTGATGTTACTGGTTACCTTCCTCTTTTAGACAGCGCGAAGCAGGAACAGAAGGAGCAGGAGGATGATTTCTACAGAGCACGTGAAACAGGATCCTTGCCTACTACAAATGATCTTATCGGGCGTGGCAAGGATAAGGAGTCTGTTGTGCAGTGGTTGAGGAAGCCATCAAATGAACCTCGGACAAGTAGGTACAGAAACATTTCTCTTCTATGTATAGTGGGCCATGGTGGTATGGGAAAGACTACTCTCTTGCAACACGTCTATGAAGATGAAATGACCAAGGAATTTTTTGATCTTAAAATGTGGGTTTGCGTTTCCAACAACTTTGATGTGAAAAAAGTCATTGCAGATATGTTATCAACTCTTAAGAAGGAGAGGCCTCGTTTGGACGAATCACTTGATGCACTTCAAAATAGTCTTAGGACTGAGATTATGTCCAAGAAGTTCTTACTTGTGCTGGATGACGTTTGGGAAGAGGAGAAACGGGATAAAAGTAAATGGGGGAATGTGCTCGCCCCTCTAGCTTCTGGGGGTTTTGGTAGTAAGATTCTGGTAACAACTCGAGAAGAATCAGTTGCACTGATGTTTGAAGAAGTGATTCTCAAAAAGACAGATCCATTGAGATTAGAAGGCTTAGAGGACGAAGAATGTTTGGAGCTCCTCAACACCCATGCATTTACTGTAGACAATCTTGATGATCATAAAAAATTAAAATTAAAATTAATTACTATAGAGATAGTTAAAAAGCTTTCAGGGTCTCCTTTAGCAGCAAAGGTCATAGGTGGTATTCTGAATTCTAATTTGAATGAAGGGCATTGGAGAAGAGTTTTACATTCTGTTCTTGAAATTATAAAATTTGGTCAAAATGATATCATGCCCGTCTTAAGATTGAGCTATGTACACCTCTCACAACCTCTAAAAAGTTGCTTCACATTTTGTTCCATATTCCCACAAGATTATCAATTTGATAGAGATGCTTTAGTCCGACAGTGGATTGCATTGGGTTTCATTCAACCGTCTCATATTCAAGGGGAGACACTGGAGGATATCGGAGGAAGGTATTTTGATGTTTTGGTTAAAAAAAAGTTCTTTGATAAGTTTGAAGGATACTACAAGATGCATGATTTAATACATGAATTAGCACAATCACTTTCCAAATATGAATGTTTAAGAGTTGAGGATGGTACAAAATTGCCTTCTATAATTCCTAAGACTCTCCGATACTTGTCTGTTAATACTACAAATCCAGACATTATAAAACAGATTGGGCAGCTTAAATATTTGCATTCTCTTTTCTTGTCCTATGAAGCTTCTATTCAGGATCTTTGCAATGCACTTATTAAAATATTCAAAGCATCGAGAAGCCTACGCTTATTAAACATATGGGCTTCAGAAGACTTGAAAATAATACCCGAGGAGATTGGAAATTTGACACATCTTCGATACTTAAAGATTGAAGCTGATAATTTGACTATGATGCCAAGATCTCTAAGTAATCTCTATCACTTGCAATACTTAATCAATAATAGGCCATGGCAGCAAGGCCAACCGAAAGGTGATGATTTTTTACCAAGTGATATTAATAACCTTTCAGACTTGCGTTATGTGAAATTGCCCGAGAATTGTATTTCATCGATATGTGGGATTGGGAAGCTAAACTCTCTTCAAGAACTTGATATGTTTGATCTTAGAGATGTGAGTGGTTATAGAATTGGAGAGCTAAGGAATATGAATGATCTTTGCAAATTAGGAATCAATTGCCTTGAAAATTTGGAGGACGCTGAGGAGGCTCGTAATGCACAATTATGTGAAAAGAGGAGGCTCACAGATTTGACCTTATGTTGGAGTGACCCTTATTTGAATTTGATGAATAAGTGCTCTTCAGATGATTTATATGTGAACGTGCTCGACAACCTTCTGCCACCAGAATGTCTAATGAATTTGAGCATAAAGAGTTACATAGGTGCAAGGTCTCCAATATGGATGAAAAATGTCAATCCGATCTCCAATCTAGAGAAAATCGAATTGAAATTTTGCTGGGAGTGGGAAACTCTTCCTCCTTTCGGGAAACTTCGCTTCCTCAAATCTCTAAAACTTTGTTGCATGTCGGAAGTAAGATGGCTCCAAAGTAGATTGAATGGGAATGATGAATACGATGCCTTTCCATCGCTAGAGGTGTTACATATTTCAGAATTGGAAGCATTAGAGGATTGGTTTGAGGCAGGAGTAGTTGCTGAAGATGGATGCTTCTTTCCTTGCTTAGTTGAACTGGAGATAGATAACTGCCCGAAGTTGAAAGAGTTGCCCTCTTTGCCTTCTAAGCTCAAGACCTTGAAGATAGATAAAATTGGGTGGATGACTTTGAATTTTTGTAGCAATTCAAATCCTATTCCCCTTGAAACATTAGAGGTCTTTCGCTGTCCAAACATTACATCTCTTCCTCTGGCTGATGAAATAGCAAGACTTGCGGCACTAAGATCCTTGACAATTACAAAATGCCCCAATCTGATCTCTCTTGGAAGATATCCAGAAGTGGAGACCACTAATAATTGCCATCTCATGCTCAACAATCTTAGCATAAGTGATCCATCGGTGTTGCTAATGGAGCCATTGAGAAGTATGGCTTCCTTAAAAAAGCTGACTATTGAGAAGAATGATAAGCTGGTTTCATTTCCAAATGAGGCGGAGGAGTGGTTTCTGAAAGCTAGGCCTTCTCTTTCTCAGCTGAACTTTAAGTTTCTCGAGTCCTTACAGTCTCTCCCTTCCCCCTTGGAAAGCTTATCTTCACTTCAGAAACTAACTATTTATGGCGTTCCCATGCTTCGGGAATTACCGAACCTTCCTCCCTCTTTGAAACGTCTAGAAATTTGGTCGGGATGTCATCCAGAGTTATATGAGCGCTATCGAGAGGATGGAGGCTCCGATCGGCACAAAATTGCTCACATTCCTTATATCTATATTTTTTGATACATAAGCAAACTTCTTTCTTCTTATCTTATTTATTTGATATATATGAAATGTGAAGAATTCAATGTGAGCAATGAACCAGTTTGTATCACTTAATGGATTCATGTACTCAATTTTATTTATGTATCACTCGTTAGTCATTCCTTTTTATATATAAATATATTCTTCTTTAATAATTTGTTATATACGTCGTTGATCATTCACAATTAAAATCTAAATAATACTTTTTAATTTCTTATTGATTTCTCAAAATGAAACGTACAATTATTAAATTATTATTTAATTTTGATTTTATATTTTTGAATTTGCAAAAAACTAAATAAAATTTTAATGATCAACCATCCGTCGCATTGATTTTCTATATTTGAATTTTTTTAGACATGCTATCTCATTAGTAGTTTTTTAATGATGATATTGAAACCTAAATAATAATAATAATAATAAACTTAAATTTCATTGAGATGATTTTTATAGCTATTAAATTTCTTCTGAGATAAACACATTATCAAATTTCATTTTATTATTGATTGATGCTTAAGACTACAAATAATCTAAATTAGGCTCCCTTAATACTATACTATTGAAGTTCATTTATTTATTTTCTTATCAAATTTGGATCCAATTTAAACGTTACCTGATTTTAAATCTTTTTCAAACTTATTTATAAATTTTCTTTTCAATTTTATGTCAAAAGCGATATTTAATAAAACTCAACTAAATATATATTTGATTCTAATAATATAAATATGTAATCCATTTATGAAAAGCAAGATTCTAGCAGAGGAACTGTTCTTTTGAAATTGTAACTGCGGGACTTTGAATATAAATCTGCTAGATATCAATATATCATGGTTGCTTGGTTTGTTTTTTTTTTTCTTTTAATAAAACTCAAGTAATTATATATTTGATCCTAATAATATAAATATATAATCCAGTTACCAAAAGCGAGATTGTGGCGAGGACCTTTTCTTTTGAAATTGCAACAGCAGCTCTTTGAATATAAATCCGAAAGATTATAATTCTTAGCTGCAGAAGAGAATCAAATAATTTTTGAATTGATTGTCTAACATAAAAATTAGAATTAATAACTTGGTTGTTTGTAGTACGTGTGTATATATATATTAGAATTAATAATTAAATTTATAGATTTTAATAAAAACTGGTGTAATATTACAAGTTTATTAATATTAAAAGTTCAAATCTATTTATCCAACTATTTATTTTATATTTTCATTTTACATATGCATATAAAAATATAAATAATTTTTAAAGCTTATATACTACAAAAAAAAAATACAATTAGATAAAATAAATCATCAAATAAAAAATTAATTATCAGAAAATTATCATTTTATTTTTTTTTCTTAACAAACTACTTATTAAATAACAAACGACCATATTCATGAATATAAATAAAAAAGCTTTAAGAAAAAAACTTTTAGCTCTTTATTATATGACAAAATTTAAAATTTTATTCAAATTCATTTAATTTTATAAATAAAAAATATATTCAAGAAATATTTTTTAATTTCATTTTTGGTTTAATTAATTGTTTGATCTTTGTTGGTTTCTTTTGCTTAATTAAATGGAAGGCAAGGGAGGATAGGGCAGGTTGTCATGACCCAACCCGACCGGGACGGGTCCCGCTCGCATCGGGTCGTGAGGTCGGAACTTTCAGACTGACTGAACTGATTCCAGGATCTAGCTTTGGAATTTGTTTCAGAACTTTCTTCCAAACATTACACACAGAAACAGACACACACAGAGCTACTATAAACATCAAATGCAGCGGAACAGATCATCTATCTTTTTTCTTCCTCAAAAGAATCATATACAAATACAGCTCATGGCTTTCAGACAGAAAGAAAAGCAGAACAAAAAAGTCATGACTGTAAAAAAATCAAAAGAAAAAAATACCTATACGGAATCAGACTCTGAACTTCTATTCCTGGACTTCATTCCCCTTCCCAGAACCTGAAAACCACGCAGAAAATAAGGATGAGCTATAACAGCTCAGCAAGATATCAAACCTTCAATCAAAATCCTCAGAGTCCACATCAAACACATCAGACAAATTCATACAGAAATCGGAACAGAATCGTATATCGAATCAGAACAGAATCAGAATCGTACAGATCAGATCAAATCAGAACAGAACAGAAATACATCACATCAGAGCTGACAGAACATACAGAAATCAGATATCAGAGTAAATCATATCAGATCAGAAGTCATATCAGAACAGACAGAATCGTACGGAAATCAGAATCAGATCATATCAGAACAGAACAGAATCATATATCAGAATCAGAATACAGATCAAAAATCAGAAATCATATCAATTCAGAACATATCAGAATTCAGAACAGATTAAATTAGAACAGATCAAAGCAGAACAGATTCCCTGACCCTGATAGAATCTCAACGAATTCTGTCCCCTTATACCTCCCTTCCCAGACACTGACAGAATCTCTTGGATTCTGGCCCCTTATGCCTCCCTTTGTACTCATGACACTAGAACAGATGTGCTTATAGCACTAGAACAGAACTTATCATCGGATCCAGAACTTGTATTCAGAAACAGATTTCAGAGCTCATTTTAGATTTTCCCTGACACAGACAGAATCTCACAGGATCCTGACCACTTATAATTCCCTTTTTATAGCACACAATCATATCAATTCATTTCAGAACAAATCCGGACAATTTCAGAAATCGTACGAAAATCCGGCAGCGTAACGGCAGTATATGGAATTTACACAAAATTGACAGAATCAGAATTTTACCAAATTACCACAGAACATTCACAGCAATAATATAAGACTTTTATTCTACTACAACAACATTTTTAGACATCGTCAAAAATTGCAGTCGAAAGAAAACACCGCGGAATCAAAAATACCGGGTCAAAATTCTCCAGAAAATAATCAAAATGTGCACACTCGGCACCTCAGAAACATACCAAAAGTTACGCAGTAAAAACTGAACCAATCGGAAAATACGAACGAAATTCGTTAACAAAACTGAAATCCAGACAGAAAAGTCGTTCAAACTTCACCGTTCTGAAAATTGAGAAAGGAGGAATGTGCCTTACCTTACGTACAACACTTTCCTGAACAGTCTCGTCGGACGAAAACGGCCCGGCGTCGCCCGAAAATCAACTTTTCCAAAGTTTATCTCGACTTTCTCTCTCCTCAGAACTTTAGATATTTTTATTTTGATTTTCTCTCTCTTCAAAATGAGTTGATTTCAGCTTTAAAATACTCTGATCGGCCTGGCCGATCGCACGATCGTCCTGGACGATCTGAACAAAACTGCATCGTCCTGGGACGATTTCTCAGGACGATAATTAATTTCCAGGACGATTTGCTCTCTGACTTTTGCCATACACTGATCGTCCCGGGACGATCCCAGATCGGCCCGGACGATCCCTACAGGAAATCATTCCTGTAACTTCTGTACAAAATCTGGAACAAAAATTGCACTGATCGTCCTGGGACGATCCAGATCGGCCCGGACGATCCAGGAGCAGATTTGATGTTACACAGGTCAGGTTCGAGTCTAACTCGGAATTGACCCAACACTATTTGACCCGACCTGAACCCGACCCATTTTTTACAAACGGGTCAATTTTTCGCACCCGTCGTGTCAACCCGAACCCGACCCACATATATGAAGGAGTCAAACTCGTTGGAGGTGTTACAACATTTTGATCGAAAGTAATTCAAACAACGACTGGTTGTTCGCTAGCTGTGAAGGAGTCGCTTGTTGTTTACTCCGCTCCTTGGACGTGGACGACGTTCTGTTGTTCCCTTACGGTCAGATCTGCAATTATAACATTTTGATCGGAAGCAATGAAGGGTGTTCGCTCGCTGTGAAGAAGTGCCTCGCCAGCTCCTTCGTTGTTGTTCGGCTTCGCTCTTTGTCGGCTTGCCTCCTTGGACGACATTCACTTCCGATTGGGTCGAAAGTTGCATTGTTGCAACATTTTGATCGGAAGCAACGACGGGACGGGACATGTCAAATATTGACACCCCTAAGGGAGGGGATGTCTAGAGAGAGGTTGCATTATTTGAAAGCCTTAGTTCGTATACCGATATTTACTTCATTAGGGTTTCATATTTCATTCTATAGCTAAATTGTCATGATGTAGTTTATTTTGGATGAAAAATTGAAACTTTTTAATGAAATTATCTTGAAATGAAAATATGGCATGATTTAATTCTTTCATTTTATTGTTTCCAATGAGGTTTGTTGTTGGGTGCTTGCAGGCTATCTACAGAGAGGCAATGAGAATGGTAGAGGAGTATCAACAACCGGTTTCTACTGCTAACCATAGAGGAGTAAGAGATCATTAGACTATGTATCCACATTTTGGGTTGACTTGTTCTCCTCATATTCTGGTTTGCTTGCAATTGATATTTCCATTTGATAATTAGAGGATTTCTATTGGATATGCTTGTTTTTTAATTATTTGTTCTGAAATTTTTCAAACGGTCTTTTGCATGGCTTAGAAATTTTTAGGCCTTTTAAATTCCTTGCGGTTTTATTGGCATGCTTTGGCTATTGTGGGAGGTGAGTGATAATCTATATCATCAAAGTGTTATTTTATTTATTTATTTATTTATTTTTGGAGTTGTTGTTTTGAAACTATCACATTTAATGGAGTAAAGATGTTGATGATAGATAAAATGCTAGTTATCCTGCCAGATTAAACACTTGTATTACTTCTATATTTATGGAGTTTTGACTGATGAAGTTTGGAAGGTAAACGTAGGTGAAGATACCTGCAAGCAAGGTTAGAAAAACAGAGAAACAGAGAAGGATAGAAGATGACCAGGAAGCAGCTTCATTTCATGTATTCATCTTGCTACATTATTTCTCTTGTACACATATATATATTGTAGTAAAGGTGTAAAGGTTGTTATAGAGCATAGGAGGCAGGCCGTTGCAATGGCAGAGCATAATGCTCTGTGGCTGCTGCAGAACGTGGTGCGGCTTCTAGACCACTTGGTGTTATGATTGCAGTTGTATAAGCATATCAGCTTATATATGAGAAATGTGTATGATAACAGGCCCCCGCAAACTTAGGATTCGGGTGGTTGAATCGTGAGTTTGTCTCTAAGCAATCGGAAACGAGCAAGCGACAGTGGTTTCGTTAGTATATCAGCAGGTTGATCGACAGAGTTGATGTGCTGAACGTCTATTTCCTTGGATAGAATTCGTTCCCGAATGAAATGATAATCTATTTCAATGTGCTTAGTCCTGGCATGGAATACTGGATTATTGGCAAGGGCCAGTGCAGAGGAGATGTCGCAGGAGAGGGATGTAGGAGCTGTGAGGTTAATATGAAAGTCTGCGAGTAGCCTTTGGAGCCAGATAATGTCTGAGGTTGCCGATGCCAAGGATCTATATTCTGCTTCTGTGGACGACTTATCCACTGTAAGTTGTTTCTTCACACACCAAGAGACTAATGAGTTGCCGAGAAAAGAGCAGAAACCCGAAATGGATTTCCTATCTAAGGGGTTGGACGCCCAGCCGGAATCAGAGAATGATCGCAGGTGAAGAGGTCCCCTGGTAATCGGGAGACCAAATTGGTGTGTTCCCTGGATGTAACGGAGAAGCCTTTTAAGGGCGTTGAAATCTTGACCACTTGGTTGATGCATTTTTTGGCAAATCATATTAGTGTCAAACGCTATATCTGGTCTAGTGATTGTCAAATATTGAAGACAGCCTGCTAACCTCCGATATTGGATGGGATCTGCATCAAGGAAGCTTGTGACATCTGTAGGTGGTTTCATAGCAATCGGAGTTTGTGATGGTTTACAGTTGAGTAGGTTGGCTGCCTGAAGAACATCCTGAGCGTACTGTGCTTGGCTTAGAAAATAGCCTGATTTGGTGTGGAGCACTTGAATACCGAGGAAAAAGGAGATTGGTCCAAGCTCTTTGAGAGAAAAGGCAGTTTGCAGCTTACGAATTAAGGTGGAAATGTTGTTTTGATGACTGCCAGTTATCAGTATATCATCTACATATAGTAGAATGTAGAGTTGGATATTGCCGTGATCATAGTTCAGCAAGGATGGGTCCGACTTGCTGAAGATGAAACCATTGGTTTGCAGAAATGCAGTGAACGTAGTGAACCACTGTCGAGGGGCTTGTTTGAGCCCGTAGATTGTTTTGTGTAATTTGCACACATAATCTGGATGGGTTTCATCTATGAAACCTTGAGGTTGATGCATATAAACTTCCTCTTGAAGATGACCATGAAGAAATGCATTGGAAACATCGAGTTGAAGAACCGGCCAATTTCGATTAAGTGCAATTGTGAGCATGATGCGGATGGTTGGCATTTTGGCCACTGGACTAAACGTTTCTTTATAATCGATGCCAAATTCTTGCTTAAAGCCTTGTGCCACAAGGCGTGCTTTGTGGCGATTGAGAGTGCCATCAGGATTAAGTTTAGTACAGAACGTCCATTTACTGTCGAGAACATTGCGATTAGCGGGTGGGGGAACAAGAGACCATGTGCCTTGTTTTTGGAGGGCGTTGAATTCTTCCGACATAGAAAGTCTCCACGGATGGGATTTAATGGCTTGACTGAAGCATGTGGGTGTGGAAATGGACTGAGGAAGGGCTAGTAAATCAAACTGAAGTTTTGGTTTGAGATTGCCTGTTTTAAGGCGGGTGAGCATGGGGTGATGAGGTAAGGGAGCTGTGGTGGTTGGGTGGATAGATGAAATGTCATTTGCTGGGCTAGGATGGGAGGTAGGAAGTGATTGAGAATGTGATTGGGTTTTGGTTGGAGAGACAGAGATTGGAGAACATTGTTGGTGTGGGGAGATTGGTTTGTTAGGAGCATTGTTGGGAGTGGGAGTCATGGTAGAGATGGGTAGAAGAGTGAGCTGGGATGGAGGCGAGGGCTGGAATGTGGTGGTTGTATGTGTGGTGATGTCATTGTAGGGAAATATGTTTTCATGGAAGATGACGTGTCTAGAGATGTGAATTTGATGAGTTTGAAGGTTAAAGCATCGATAGCCTTTATGTGAGGTGGAGTATCCAACGAAAATGCATTTTGCAGAGCGTGGATGAAGCTTGAAGGTGGTTAGTGGGTGAAGCCATGGATAGCACAAGCAGCCGAAGGTCTTGAGATATGCATATGTGGGTTCATGAGTGTGCAGAAGTTTGTATGGACTGTTAAAGTGCAGAATTTTGGATGGAAGTCTATTGATGAGATAGTTGGCCGTGAGAAGGGCCTCTACCAAAAAATGAAGTGGTAGGTTGGCGGCATGAAGGAGTGTTCCCGTTGTTTCGATAAGATGACGATGTTTTCTTTCGGCGATTCCATTTTGTTCAGGTGTGTAGGGACAGCTCATACGATGTTGAATTCCCTGATTGGAGAGCAATTGTTGGAATTGAGTGGATTGATATTCACCTCCTCCATCGGATTGTAGCATTTTAATGGTTGTGTTAAATTGAGTTTGTATGAGTTTTAAGAAGTGTTGAAATTTAAGGAATGTTTCAGACTTCGAGCGCATAGGGTATATCCAGGAAAATCGTGTGTGATCATCAACAAATACGACGTAATAAAAATAACCATTGGAAGATGAGATGGGGGCTGGCCCCCAGACATCTGAATGAACAAGAGAGAAGGGTGTAGAAACTTTTTTTTCATTAACTGGAAATGATAGTTTGTGGCTTTTGGCCACATTACAAGAGTTGCAAATGAAAGACTTGGAATTTGAAATACATAAGGTAGGTATTTTCCTAACTAAATGTTGAAGCAGCTGTAAGTGTGGATGTCCTAAACGTGCATGCCATGTGGAGGTAGATGTCCGAGAGATGTGGAGAGCAGAATGTGAGCCGACGGGTATGGAGTAGAGTCCGTCTTCGCTGCGGCCTCTAAAGATAGGTTGGTTGTTCTGGTTGTCAAGAATGAGAAAGCCAAATTTGTCAAATAATATGGAGCAATTGTTGTCTGTTGTGAGTTTATGAATGGATAATAAGTTATGAGTAAGAGATGGTACATGCAAAAGATTCTGTAGAAGAAGCTTACGGGATGTGTTTGGTAGGGGAAGAATTCCCTGTCCAGTTGAGTGAATTGGTAGAGTAGAGCCATTGGCGATGGAGATATTGTCACTCCCGGCATATGATTGAGAGTGCTGGAGTTGAAGTGGGTCAGATGTAAGGTGAGAGATGGCTCCAGAATCCAAATACCAGTCCGATGGAGATGTATTTTGCTGTGTCGTAAAGAAGTGAGTGGATGGAGTAGTAGGAGTGTATTGGAGATTCGTTCGATGCCAGCATTGCGGAGCGATATGTCCAGGCTTATTGCATATTTGGCAGGTGATTCGAGGTCCAGCATTTGCAATTGAGTCCCTGTTGCTGTTACGCGGAGGACGTCCCGTATTGGAGGGGGATCTTGGAGACGAAAATCTTCCATTGGATCTACCGCGAGAGGGTCTTGGTTGATCATTGGAGGAGTATTTGTTGACATTGAGATTTTTTAACAGCTACCAGAGCTGTATTGTCCGACGGCATTGATGATTCCCTAGAGCGATCATTCTGTATGTTGATTTCTTCACTCAGAAGCAGTGAATAGAGCTCATCCAAGGGAATATTTGAGGGTCGTGTGCGAATGGCTGTTTTAAAAGCATTGTAGGCAGTCGGCAACCCATTCAGAGTATGAAGTATGATGTCCTCTGGATCCACTTTGGATCCGGATGCAGCGATATTATCCACGAGAGTCTTTATTTGAGCAAGATATTGATTAACCGTCATCTCTTTCATCTCTATACGATACAACTCATTTTTGAGTTGAATGACTCTGGAACGGTTTGTTGGTTGGAGTCTCTTCTCTAAAGTTTCCCAGATCTCGTGGGTAGTTTGCAGCGTAAGGACATAGGGCAAAATACTCGGTGAAATGGTGGAATACAATGCTGCTGCCAAGTTCTGGTCAGTTAACTGCCATATCTGATATTTTGGGTTGGGAATGATTTCGCCAGATCCAGAGTTGGAAGAGATGAGTTTAGGAGGGCATATCTCAGTGCCGGTGAGGAAGCCTTCAAAGCCATTCGCAGAGAAAATCTTGAGTACTTGAAGCTTCCAAATGGAGTGATTATCGCTGTTGAGTTGGATGTTCACAATGTGCTTGATGTTTGAGATTATGAACTTTAAAGGTGCTGGGATGACGAAGTCGATTGCGGCAGGAATGGCCGAGGCCGCCTGAGGTGTTGATGATGAGATCGCTTGAGGTGACGATGAGATCTGACTCTCAGCCATGTTCCTAGTCCTTCAGAATAGTTTGCGACGAAAGTGGAAGCAGCGAAAAGCTGTGACGGCGTTAAAGCCTTTCGGCTCTGATACCATGAAGATACCTGCAAGCAAGGTTAGAAAAACAGAGAAACAGAGAAGGATAGAAGATGACCAGGAAGCAGCTTCATTTCATGTATTCATCTTGCTACAGTATTTCTCTTGTACACATATATATATTGTAGTAAAGGTGTAAAGGTTGTTATAGAGCAGAGGAGGCAGGCCGTTGCAATGGCAGAGCATAATGCTCTGTGGCTGCTGCAGAACGTGGTGCGGCTTCTAGACCACTTGGTGTTATGATTGCGGTTGTATAAGCATATCAGCTTATATATGAGAAATGTGTATGATAACAGTAGGTGAGTGAAAGAGGTTAAATTGAGTTGTTTTATGCATGTGGCTCTAAATCAATTTCAACATAAATGGTATGACAATTTTTTTAGTTCTTAGTTCAACAGTAAGAATAAATAAATTGAACGCTCTGCTTTAAATGAAGAACAGATATTTTCCACCATACTTTAGATTTTCCAAAGCAGGCTAAACCCCAATCTTCTTCTTTCATTATGTGTAATTATTAGAATTTGTTTTATGGTAGGCACGTGGGAGAGTGGCGGTTGAATTGTGTGTTTTTAAAACAAATTAGAATTTGTACATGCTCAAGAAAAAAAAAATCAACTAATTAAAATAGTATGTGAGCAAGAGTAAGGTTGCAAAGTACTGATTACAAGTAATATAAGTTCAGGGGAAAAAAGAGAAGTATTTATTCATTCTCGTCAATCAAGCTTCCACTCCCCAAGCTCTTCATTGAGAGTTTATCTTTTAAATCTTGGATTATGCACCTACAAAGAACAAAGCACTCATTTCTACATTTTTTCAAGCCATGGAATCAGCCTGCAACCATTTGTATGGGCTGAGTATAAAGTTTAACAACAGCAAAAGTAAAATAGTTTTTTTTCCCGACAAACAGCCAAGTTATTTCTAACATCCTTAACCATAATGTTGGTGGGCTTACTTTCAAATATCTTGGTATTCTAATCTCTACTAAAAGGCTTCTTATTTCATATTTCTAGTCTTTACTTTAGAAAATCGCTTCTATGTTTGATGGTTCGAAAGCCGAATTACTATCTTTTGCTGGTAGAATTCACTACATTAAGTTTTCATATGGAATTTTATTACCTACTAGATCAAAGGCGCAGTTATACGTAAAACTTGCAGGAAATACATTGACAAAGTTTGTGCCATGTTTCTTTTTTTATAGCAACATTTATCTTATAAAGTTCTTTGGCGGTTTGGAAAAAACCCTTGTGCTCCTGCTCCCAAAAGTAATGGTGGTTTGGGCTTCCCATCTATACAAGCCCTTTAGTATGGTTACAATTTTGCTTTTATTTGGGAATATTTGTATGATTAGTTTTTTTTTTTTTTCCTTAGCTATTTTGGGATTATTATTGCTACAGAAGATTGTGAAGATTATGAAATTTACTGTAAAAAAGATTTGTTGTTCTCTATTGATTTGGCCTATCTACAAATAATGAACTTGCTTAAACTAGGCTTCCATTGAATTCATTTTATTATTAGTTGATGCTTAAGACTATAAATAATATGAAATGACTTGAACATTATCTTGATCAAGTTCATGTCAATAACGAGATTTAATAAAACTTGATTAATTATATATTTGATTCTAATAATATAAATATATAATCCAATTATCAAACATAATTAAATTTATAAATTTTAATAAAAATGGATAATTATAGGTTACCTATCTAGTTTTTTTATAATGTTTAACATTTTTAAATAAGCAAATTATAAAATGATCATGTTATTGTGGATTTTTATTTTTAATTGTAGGGAGACTAATGTGGGGCTAATTAAGATTTATGATGTTAGATGGTCGGGTAGAAGTTTTGTATCAGTTGATGGCCTTGGTGTAATGTCGGCGATAATTGTGGGCCCGATGGAGGTCCGATAAAAGTCCGACGATAGTTGTTGGTTAGGCAGAAGTCTTGTGATGGTCGAGGTGGAGTCTAATGGCAAGAGAACTCTAGTTTCACTCTCTTTCTTCTCCTCCTTTCGATGTAAATAGGTGTCGGGCAAAAGTTCGATGTCCGTCGATGGCTGAGTGGAAGTTCGGCGACAAGCCATGGCCGGGCGAAAGTCCGACGATGGTCGAGGATGAGTCTGGTGGCAAAACCACCTTAATTTCTCTTCCTTCCTTCTCTCCTTGGGTCCCTCCTTGCTTTCCCCTTTTTCATGAGGAATGAGAGTCTATTTATAGTTTTTGGAAAGTTACATGACCAGTAATAAGAGGAAGATCAAGGACAAGTTGAGAGTGGTTTGAATGGACGTCTAATGTTGATTCCCTTGATTGTGGACCGTTTATTGGACATTTGAATGTCTTAATGATATTAGAATCTGTTTGTTAATCCAAATTATGGTTTGAACCTTTTAAAGATGCTTTGAGTCTTTGATTTGGATTCATTTGAGTTCGGATTGTGTCAAATTTGGTGACTTGGGGTTTGTATTTTTGAGAAGTTCAGTTCGATTGCAAGTTTGTTGAAATCATTGTTCATATGATCTAAGATTTAATTTTGGAAGTTTCCAACTTGATTTTGCGTCGAGATTTTTGCCCAATCAAAATAATTTTTTTGATGATATATCAATTATTATTTTCATTTACGTTCTTGATTAAACCGTTGAAGGCTTGAGCTTGTGCTTGCCAAATAAAAACCAACTTAATTGTGATGAAATTTTAATAAATTGAACAGTCATCGTCATTGTCTTTAGAGTAAAATGAATTGATGCCATTTAAGTAAACTAAATTTAGGAGCGTGAGAGACAAAGCTAGACAAAGCTATATTTGTGCAAGTAACGTGCTTCTGGAGCTTTGTGAAAGATTTCATTTGTATTAAATTAGTTTAAACTAAGCTCATTCAACTCGACAGCTTACTATTACAGTCATTAGGACATCTCCAACCAAAAAACTTATTTTTCACTTTAAAATACAGTAATACATCAAAATGCAGTAACTTGTCTCCAACCAAACTCCATTTTTTAACACTAAAAAGGAATATTCCTGGTATAGTCTTTCACATACTTCCTTTTATATATATATATAAAGAAAAAAAAAATAAATGGTTGGTGAACAGTTCACCCGCGATGAAATGGCCTAAGAATTATTGCTCAATTGAAGCGACGAAAGAACAACATTATATTGTTCCATTTGAGATGCCCTTAGGACTACTCAGCAGCTTCTGTCTTCCCATCAAAATAAAACTTCTCATTTATTTTAAAAGACATATTTTCTTATTTTAAAACGGAGACTTTAAGTCGTCAATTTACAGCTACATGGCAGCTTCGTCTTCTCTCTCACTTACTCTCCGTTTACTTGACTTATGGAGACTTTAAA
The DNA here is from genome assembly GCA_019514585.1 of Dendrobium officinale. Lineage (NCBI taxonomy): Eukaryota > Viridiplantae > Streptophyta > Magnoliopsida > Asparagales > Orchidaceae > Dendrobium > Dendrobium officinale. Next base: position 4,699,697 of record CM033699.1, on the reverse strand, counting down.
GTCGTCGACTACACGACAGCTTCCTCTCTCTCTCTCCCTCAATTATTAAAGAAAGCACACCCTACCGCACTTCATGAACTTTCACGTGATTGATTGAATGGAGACATATCCTTTGTTTGCAACCGGACCCTACAAGCTAACATTATTCCTTTTTTTTTTTCCTATTAAATGGCAGCTGGCTTGCGTTGAAAGCACAAGTTTTTGAGAGGTGGGAGGAATGAATACAAAGTGAGAGTTAGAGAAGAGAAATAGACAAGCCAAGTGAAGTTTTTGCTCTCTTAAAGGTTAGTTCTGAAGAATTTTAAAATGTTGTTGAATTTTTTAATATATTGTTTAAATATTTCTGTTGAGAATAGTAAATGTTTCTGAAAGAAAGTGTTATTGTGTTTTTGTTCACTTATGAATTTTTTTTTAGTATGTTAGCATTTTTTAAGAAAAATAACAACAAAATTATGAAGGAAAATTATTTAATTGCACATATGCGTACATTATAAAGTGTAACTTTATTTACGTTATATTTAATATTTTTTTTGTTAACATAATCTGCAGAAAATGTGTTTGAGAAAAAAATTTTTGAAATATGTTTTTGAGAAAATGAAATTTCAAAATAAGAACTTGATAAAATTCAAAAACTTAATATTTACAAAACTAAATGCAAGAAGAGAGAGAGAGAGAGGCAGAGAGGCAGAAAGGGAGAAATAGATGGATTTTAAATATTAAAACATTCATTATTTAATCAAATATAAATTAACTTTCAGCTATATTTAATATTATGTAAAAATTATTATATTTAATATAATGAGAAAATTAATATTATTATATGAAAATTAATATTTAATATTATGTTTAACTTATTAACATTCAGCTAAATTTAATATTAAGTGAAAATTAAAATTATTATATTTAATATTATCTAAAAATTAGTAAAATTTAATTAGCTTTCAGCTATATTAATATTACGAGAAACACATGAATAATAAATTACATTCTAGCTATATTTAATATTATGTGAAAATTATTAAATAATTTGAATATTATATATAATTTTGAAATTAAATTAAATATTATTATATTTATACCAATTTTTAATAATATTTAAAAGCATATTAATTAGTAAAGTATATTAAATATATATTATATATATATTTAAGTTAATTATCATTTACAATTTATATTAATTAATTAATTAAATTTAAGTTATATTTTTTATATAAGTATATTAATTTTAAGTTAAATTTTAATAATATTTAAAATGTATATTAATTAATAAAATAATTTAAATACATCATTTAAAATAAATATAATAGTTAAAATATTCATCATGTTAAAATTTTAAATATCTTACAATAATTTTATTAAATATTTAAAATATAATGAAAAAGTTATATTAATTTTATTTTACATTACTTGGAGGTTTTAACAGAAAATGCAATCAACTTTTGCTATTATGATGGAAACTAAAAAGAAAAATGCGTTTTAACAGAAAACGTAATATCAAATATCTTATTTAAATTTTCATTTTTACTAGAATTTTTTTAAAAAAATATATATTTAAGATATTTAATTTACAGTTAACAAAAAAAATTAAACAGAATGTAACTAAATTTTACAGTTTATAACGTATATGTGCAAAAAATACAAGACTGGGTTCGGTCCGCACCTCCGCTGATATTACGTTATTGATCTTTGAGTTTCCTTTGCGTTTTAAGAGAACAGTATCATCTATCACTAGTATAATTAATCTTTTTAAATTTAATTGTTATTGCATATTTTTTGCTAATGCAGTTTTAAAGCATGATTCTTTTAAATATTTAGTCTTTTTTGTGAGACCAATCTTACCGTTTTGTGAGATGTTTTTTTTTTTGGGACATTTAGACCAATTAAGTTAAATTCGTACACACATTACATACACGAGACTCAAATCCTAAATCTCTTAGTTGACAGATAAATAATTTGACAAGTTTAAGCAACAACAAAATACAAAATAAATAGATAAAATTAAAGATCTATAAACAAATATATTTAAGAGATTTAATTTGCAGTTAATAAAAAAAATTAAATAGAAGGTAAATAAAAGTTACAGTTTATGAAGTATATGTGCTAAAAATAGGCAAGAATGGGGTTCAGTCGGCTTTGGGAAAAAAATTCCATTTGTAATGATTTATAATCCACTAGCATCATTAATTTTCAATGAATTCTAACAAATTAACCTAGGAGATCAATTTAATACAAAACTAATGTTGTAAGAGCAAACTTACATATGCAGCCAATATGATGTTGTACAAGGAACTTACATCTTATTTTGGAATGGTGAGATTGTAGATTAGGAAAATATTTTGTAACCTAAATTTGATATCGCATTAGAAATATGATCTGAAGACCAACGAAAAATTGATAAATATTAATTAATAGAGATGTTAATAGAGTTCTCTAAATTATCATGACCATAGAAGATCAGGGCTGTTAAAATTGGGTCACGGGTCAGTTTCAGGTTGGGATTCAGGTCCAACCTTAAACTGACCCAATATGATGTAGCTCCAATACTAAGTTTAAAAAAAATAAAATTGACAAGAGAATTGAAGAGCCATTACTAGTGTCATTAAAGTCAAATGAATTTATGACATTAAAGTAAAATAAATTTTGGAGAGTAGCTTGTCGGTAGATCTCCATTACTATGTGGCAGACAAAGCTATCTTTGTGCATGTGACATACTTTTAGAACTTTGTGAAAAAATAAGAATATTAAGTGGCAGACAACTAAGTCTTTCTGACTGGTTCATCCTTGGACTTTAATGCCATCAATTCATTATTAGTGTCTAATAGGAAAGCTTCCCAGCAAAAGCAGAAAAATATTCAATAAACCTTTAATATTATTAAATAAAAGAGTAAAAACTGCTTTAGATAGTAAATAAGGGCAAATTTTTAGAAGTAACACATTTAATATAAAATTATGATATAAATTAAATTTTAAAAGCATCAAAAATGCAAAGTGAGTGTAAAACGTGAGCCAAAGCTGAGTTTTGGAAGAAAAAGCAAAGAGCTTTTGCATTTTCTTCAAAAAAAACATGATGGAGGTTCACGTTTTCTTTATAAATTTTTTTTCTTTCCCAAAACATTGAATGCAAGGAGAGAGAGAGGCAAGGCCTAGGGGATTCGTTCGGACACCAATGAAAACACGTCACGTCACTCAAAAATATCGGGGCCCAGTGCATCCGGGTGAGGTGGCGTCTCTGGATTGGATGTCCGCATGTCAGGTGACCGGACGTAATAATTTGCCCAGACGTAGAGGGAGAGACCTTGACTGCAGGGCGAGCGAGAGAAATGGACAGGGAGATATAGAGAGTTTATTGTTTTAATATTTAAATAAAATTATTTTAAACTTATTTTTAAAACAAATTTTTATATTTTAAACTTATTTTAAAAAAATAATTTTATTTAAATATATTAGAAATAATTTTACTTTTAAATTGTTTATTTGTATATTATTGAAAATTTTATTTATTTAATTAAAATAAATATTGATAATTTTTTGGAGATATAAAATGGTTTATTCTTATATTATTGAAAATTAAAACACACGCTGCACGCTTTGACAATATTTATATAAATTATTTTTACAACTATTATTATAATAACATTAGTTAATATATAATTAAAAATTGTTTTAACAAATAATAATAACCTTATATTTAATTTAATTTCGTTATATTTATTAAATTGTTATAATAACATTATAAATATATAATTTTGATAAATTTTCTTTTAATTAGGTTCCTTCTCCTAATTTAATTATCAATAATGATCCCTTTTTTTTTTTTTACGCAGCTGCGTGATAAGCCCAAAGCGAACTATAATGATCCTTTTTAGAATATGCCCAATAACAACGGAGCACTAAAAAAATGGTCCAAATGTGCGTTTACTTGACGTTAAGTTTTATCATTTATGTGACGCCTTATTTGACCATTTTCAACTGGAACTTTTTGCCGCATTTTGTCTCCACTAAGGGGCTGTTTGGTTGTCTGAAAAAGAAATGCAGTGTAAAGTAAATGCAGTGTAAAGTAAATGTAATGCATTATGAATACTTTGAGCATGTTTGGTTCTCTGCAAAATAAACACAGGATAATTATTTCCCTTGTTTGGTTAGGTATATTCAGAGTAAAGTAAAAACATTTTTTTAATAATTTATTTTGGCATTAAAATAAGTATATTTATAAAAGCAGTGTATTTAAAATAATTAATATTATTTGGTGTTATAATTTTTTTATTTAATTCAATTTATTTAAACCTAAATCGAGTTAAGTTAAGATTTACTTCAATCAATTTAAAAAAATCAAGGTTGTGGTGATTTTCACTTCAAAAGCTATGATAATTAAAATCAAAATTTTCATATATCAAGGGAAAATGAATAACCTCATAAGCTTGTAAAATTCACTCATTAATATCCAAAAATGTAACATCTAAGGACATAAAAATATCAATATGAAAAATAGAAAAGAAAATAGTATGTTCTCTCCAATTATGTAGTTATTAGCCATATCTAATCAATTCACAAAGAAACTATTTGGTATAGACCTCCCCAATCTTTTTCTCTTCAACAAATACAATCTCAACCTCCGCATGACATATAATAAATTCAACTGCACCAGCACCTAAAAAAGAAAAAAAGAACAAATTTTTTAATTAGATTTATCATGAATCATAAAAAATAATCATACAAGTGAAAACAAAGTATGTAATAATACTTTATAGATCCCAAGCTACTAAAGGTTAGAGCTCTAAACATAACATCAAAAGATTCATACCATCAGTCAGAATTACGGGAGAAAAATAATTTCAGCAATTCATCTTTGAATATAATAATTCCTACACTTCACATAAAGAACTAGTAAAAGCAGATAAACAACCTGATAGCACTGGTCTTGGGCAAACCCAAGCGTGAGCATGGCCTCCTTGTCCCAGAGAAATATTGCCTGAGATGCACCAAAAAACAAAAAACAGGGTTACTGTTTTGGATACAAGAAAAAACGAGGGGTTAAGGTTTGAGAAATGGAAAGAAAAAGGTAAGCAGAGGTCGGGCATAATCATTATGACGGTAAACCTACATTGAAAAATGTAGCAGCAACGGTGGATCCAAGAAGCCAATGGGCGGCGGAACCCAGCACCCCTCCTTCAGCCGATCATTCTTTCGCTCTTCCCACTCTCTCGACCTATCTATCAACTTCTTTACTCCTTTTTGCGAAGAAGAAGATAAGGGCTGCTCTCACGGCAGAAAGCTACAGCGAAAGAGACCCGAGAAGAAGGTCAGCTTTCTCGCACACGATTCTTCTCGCGTTCTGGCGGATTGACGGGATCTGCCCGAAGAACGCGCAAAAGGTAGAAAGTTACCTTCAGAGATAGCGAGCTCCCGTCCTGCCTTCCGATCAAAATGTCGCAACTTCCGATCCAGGAAAAGGGGATGTCGTCGAAGGAGCAAAGTCGAACAAGAACGAAGGAGCCAAAGAAGCCTCTCGTGCAATCTTACACCTCCTGCGAAGAAGCCGAACAGCAACGACGATGCGAACATTTCTTCGGATGAATTTATAACCCACTCATATTGAGCGGGTTTCTAATTCCCACAAAACAGGCCCTCCTAATACACTCCTAATACTTTGGAGGATTTCTTTTTGTTCTGCTTAAAATTAACCAAACAACTAAATTTAATAAATACATGTAATTGTTTTACTTTACCCTCCTAATTCGGGCAACCAAACAGCCCCTAAATGAAAAATTATTACATCCGGACAGAATATCGAGCATACCGATTAGTGTACCGAGCGCGGTACCGAGTGCTGTACCGAGCACTTTAGTGATGTGGCGTTTTGTTATTGATCTTTGGATGCATTCGGTGTCCGGACACAATAATTACTCCCACTAAAGAGTCGGATTCCAAAGGAATAGTTAAGATGAAGGATGTAAGGACTTCCCTTATTTTAACCAGGATTTCCCTTATGTAAAGATTGCTCCTCATATCTATATTCCTACATAATACTATGTCCAACTATTTTAATGAAAATTTCAAAATATTCAAAAAATCAAGTTGAGGTTTTTCCTCTAATCTGCTACTTGTTATTGTGTAGGCAAATTTTTTAAAATATCAGATTTAACGTAGAAATTAAGATAAAGAGTACAGTCTAAATAAAATTTAAAAAAGATCAAAAAAAAATAATTGGTAATGCATTCTACACAAAACGTTAGTTAGAACTGTTTTTTCACCAAAAAAAAAAAGCATGAAATTAATTGCGTTTTGAATTTTTAACATGACACAACTTATTTTGATTTTTTGACTGAGAGCTTTAGCTACGAAGTAAGAGGTCTAAAATTTGAGTCTTTACGATAATGTATTTATGAATTTATTTTAATTGGCTTAAATGTAAAAAAAAAAAATGAAATAGGTACACATTTTCTATTTAAAATATTTTATTTTTTTTCCAAAAGCACACCCGATCCTACTTCTGGCAACTTTCACGTGATTGATTGAATTTAATTTGCAATCAGACCCCTACAAGCTAAAATTATTCCTTTTTTTTTGTTTTGTTTAAATGTAAACACGCTTGCATTGAGAGCAGAAGTTTTTGTGAGGCAGGAGGAATACAGAGCAAGAGTTGAGCAAGAAAGTGAAGTTTCTGTCATCTTTAAGGTTAGTTCAAAAGAATTTTAGAATTGTTGTTGATTTTTTTAATATGTTGTTTAAATTTTTTTTGTTAATAATAGTAAATGTTTATCAAGAAAGTATTAATTAATGTGTTTTATTTACTTATGAATTATGTTAAATATCTATAAGTTAATGTTCCGGAAATTAGTTTTTATGAATTTTGACAAATTTTTTAATATGCTTGTGTTTTTTTAAGGAAATTAACAACAAAATTTTGCAGAATAAATTATTTAATTGCACACATGCATTATAAAGTGTAACTTTATTTACGTTATGTTTAATATTTTTTTCTATTAACATAATAAATTAAAAAAAAAGTTAAAACTGCAAAGATTGTGTTTGAGAAAAAAAATTTAGAAATATGTTTTTAAGAAAAAAAATTCCAAGAAAATGAAATTTTAAAATAAGAAAATAGAAAAAATTCAAAACCTTACTAATAACAAAACTAATGCAAGAAGAGAGAGAGAAAGATAAGAGAGAGAGAGTGAGAAATTCATAGATTTTAAAAATTAAAAATTTCATATATTTAATAAAATTTGAATTAACTTTTAGCTATATTTAATATTATGTAAAAATATTATATTTAATATTTAATATATTGTGAAAATAAATATTATTGTTGCGTGTTAGAAAATACGCGGCGGTAGAGTTTGTAAATTTGCGTCCGAGCGTTGCACGTAAGTTTAACACACAAACAGAAAGAAAGAGTAAACACCAAGAGTTTTTACGTGGAAAACCCAAAAATGAGAAAAACCACGGGGCCTCGCCCAGTTGCAAATTTCCACTAGTGTTTTCGTAGATTACAAATGACGGATTTCTTCCCACAAGTCGGGATAATCCAAATACAACTTGTCTCTTCCACGAAATTCACAAAATCCTGCGAATTCCCTGTGTTTCCTGAAAATCCGGCAGAGTTCCGGCGTCTTCAGGCGGCAGGAAAAACTCCGGCGGCGGTAGTCGAGGAGGTGAGGAATCTCCTATTCCCCTTTCTCCTTCTCCTTCTCTTCCTCTTCTCTCTCTTCACTTGAGTCCCTTGGTGTAGAATGAGGGCTCTATTTATAGTTTTTCTGGAGTGGCATAGCCCGTAAATAGGCGTGAGATCAAGGGCGAACAGGGAGTGGTTTGAATGACGGCCGATATCGAATCCTTTGATCATGTACCGTTTGTTGGACATTTGAAGGCCTTAATGATGTCGGAATTTGATGATCTTGGGCTCGTTGGATTCGTCTCGTCGAGCCGTTCGATTCGAGTATAAGCTCATCAAAATCGGAGACCGTTTGGTAACTCAAATTGCGGTTTGAACCTTCCAACAGCGCTTCGAACACTTGATCCGGACTCATTTGGGCTCGGATTAGGTTGATCTTGGTGTCGTTGGGTTCGTATTTCCGAGACGCTCAGTTTGACTATAAGCTCATTGAAATCGGAGTTCATATGCTCCCGAAATTATTTTTTGAAGTTTCTAACTGGTTTTTGCCTCGAGATTTGTGCCCGATCAAGATAATTTTTGCATGTCGTATCAGTTGCCCCCCTATTTTCAGACATCGAAGCTCCAGAAGTCCGAAAATACTTGTTCCAAACTCTTACATTGGCCGAATCGCAAAAAATTGCGTTCCGAAAGTTAATTGTTTGCTCAAACTTGATTGTAGAGGCTCCTTTGAGCTCCGAAAGTGTCGAAATTGGGTTCGAAACATTGAAAAACGTGTTCGGAGACCCCAAAAACGTCCGAATCGGGTCTTCCTTGCCCAAAATCGGGCCCGGACGCGTCAAGGCGGCTGAACCGGCCGGCCGCCGCTGTCGCCGGCGGCTTCCGCCGGGTTTTTAGAACCGCGCGTGGTTGCGCGGTTTTGACCGCGCGGAGCGGTCATTCTTTGACCGCCGGAGTGCGGTCGCTCCTGACCGCGCGGAGCGCGGTCTCACCTTGACCGCGCGGAGCGCGGTTGCTCCTGACCGCGCGGAGCGCGGTCTCACCTTGACCGCGCGGAGCGTGGCCGCTCCCTGGCCGCGCTGAACAGCGGCCCGCGATCCGTGGGCCGCTCATGCGGATCACGCGTCATTTTTTGCGCGGATCGAGTCGCTTCGCGTTGCACTGCCAATGTGGGTCCCACATACGACTGAAAACAGTTTTTTTGCTATTTTTAGGCCAAAAAATTCTGAAAAAATCCCAAAAAATTCTGAAAAAATTCAGAAAAATTTAGAAAAAATAGAGAAATCCGAAAATTGTGATAACTCCCCCCTATTCTCTCCAAAACCTATAAATAGGCCTCCTGGGCCTTTAGGAAACTTGCAATTTCTCTTTCTTTCTCCCTCCGGTTTACTGGCGATAGAAACCTACGGGATTTCTTCCTCCCCCTCCGGTTTACTGGCGATAGAAACCTACGGGATTTCTTCCTCTCCCTCCGGTTTACTGGCGATAGAAACCTACGGGATTTCTTCCTCCCCCTCTGGTTTTCTGGCGATAGAAACCTACGAGATTTCTTCCTCTCCCTCCGGTTTACTGGCGATAGAAACCTACAGGATTTCTTCCTCCCCCTCCGATTTTCTGGCGATAGAAACCTACGGGATTTCTTCCTCTCCCTCCGGTTTACTGGCGATAGAAACCTACGGGATTTCTTCCTCCCCCTCCGGTTTTCTGGCGATAGAAACCAACGGGATTTCTTCCTCCCCCTCCGGCTTACTGATGGTTGAGGCTTCCGCTATTTGCGAGTTGGAATTCTTTCCTGCTCGACTTAGCGCCCCTCCTCGTGCGCAGAAGCCTACGGGATCTCTTTTCCATCTGAGCGGAGGTTTGTTGGCGATGGACGATCGAGTTGAAGCCCGTTAGTAGTCAACGATCGAGTGTGGAGTCAAAGGGGAGAGTTTGAGAATGCGTTGCGAGAAGCCGATGACGCGTAGTAGTCTGCCGACGAGCAGAAGTCCGACAACAGGAAGAAGTCTGACTTCGGGTAGAAGACCGACGAAAATTCATCGACGAGCAGAAGTCCGACGTCGGGTAGAAGTCCGCTGACGAGCAGAAGTCCGACGTCGGGTAGAAGTCTGCTGACGAGCAGAAGTCCGACGTCAGGTAGGAGTCTGCTGACGAGCAGAAGTCCGACGACGAGTAGGAGTCTGCTGACGAGCAGAAGTCCGACGACGAGTAGGAGTCCGCTGACGAGCAGAAGTCCAACGACGAGTAGGAGTCCGCTGACGAGCAGAAGTCCGACGACGAGTAGGAGTCCGCTGACGAGCAGAAATCCGACGACAGGGAGAAGTACGACGTCGGGTAGGAGTCCGCTAACGAGCAGAAGTCCGACGACGGGGAGAAGTACGACGTCGGGTAGGAGTCTGCTAACGAGCAGAAGTCCGACGATGCGTAGGAGTCTTCCTACGAGTAGGAGTCTGATGACAGGGAGAAGTCCGTCGTCGGGTAGAAGTTCAACGTTGCATAGAAGACCGACGAAGATTCGTCGATGAGCGGAAGTCCGACGACGAGTAGAAGTCTGCTGGCGAGCAGAAGTCCGACGATGCGTAGGAGTCTTCCGACGAGCAGGAGTCTGACGACAGGAAGAAGTCCGACGTCGGGTAAAAGTGCGGCCCTGGGTAGAAGACCGACGAAAGATTCGTCGATGAGCAGAAGTCCGACGACGAGTAGAAGTCTACTGGCGAGCAGAAGTTCGACGATGCGTAGGAGTCTTCCGACGAGCAGGAGTCTGACGACAGGAAGAAGTCCGACGTCGGGTAGAAGTGCGGCCTTGGGTAGAAGACCGACGAAAGTTCGTCGACGAGCAGAAGTCTGATGACGAGTAGAAGTCCGCTGACGAGCAGAAATTTGATGACAAGGAGAAGTCTGACATCAGGTAGAAGTTCAACTTCGGGTAGAAGACCGACGAAGATTCGTCGACGAGCAGAAGTCCGACGACGAGTAGAAGTGTGGCCTTGGGTAGAAGACCGACGAAAGTTCGTCGACGAGCAGAAGTCCGACGATGCGTAGGAATCTTCCGACGAGCAGGAGTCTGACGACAGGAAGAAGTCCGACGTCGGGTAGAAGTGCGGCCTTGGGTAGAAGACCGACGAAAGTTCGTCGACGAGCAGAAGTCCGACGACGAGTAGAAGTGCAGCCTTGGGTAGAAGACCGACGAAAGTTCGTCGACGAGCAGAAGTCCGACGTTGCGTAGGAATCTTCTGACGACAGGAAGAAGTCCGACGTCGGGTAAAAGTCCTCTCCGAGGTTGTATGTCAAAACATTTGTTTGATGACATTAACCTGTGTGGAAGAGGTCGAGAGAATCCACCAAGGATGTAAGACCTATCCGAGGTTGTATGTCGGAGCCCTGCTCGACGACGTTAACCCGTGTGGATAAGGTCAGGAGAATCCACCAAGGATGTAAGACCTATCCGAGGTTGTATGTCAGAACATTTGTTCGATGACATTAACCTGTGTGGAAGAGATCGAGAGAATCCACCAAGGATGTAAGACCTATCCGAGATTGTATGTCGGAGCCCTGCTCGACGACGTTAACCTGTGTGGATAAGGTCAGGAGAATCCACCAAGGATGTAAGACCTATCCAAGGTTGTATGTCAGAACATTTGTTCGATGACATTAACCTGTGTAGAAGAGGTCGAGAGAATCTACCAAGGATGTAAGACCTATCCGTGGTTGTATGTCGGAGCTCTGCTCGACGACGTTAACCTGTGTGGATGAGGCCAGGATCAAATCCCCCTGGGATTGATCGTCCGGTGATTGAGATACAATATGGATTGTGTATTTCTCGAATCACGGAGAAAGAGTTTGAGAAGTTTTTTCTTATCTTTCATAAGAGAAAAAATCATATCACAACAACATGAACATTTTATTACTGCATTACGTAAGATAGTACAATAGTTCCCTAGTACGACTTTCAAATTACAAAGTACTCAACACACAAGATCTACGCACGGTGACAATACGATAACATTTGAAAGAAGATATTAGAGATATCAAAGTGACACTCAACTCAAGCAACAACGAGACAAGTAATATTTGCTAATACAAATACACGAAGTGCGTGATCATTCAATCTCTCCAACCATTTGAATAGTATTCAATGGTTGTCTTTGTTGTTGATTCTGCCCCCCAGTCGGACCAACTTCATCTCGGGTTGGTGTATTCTTGATGAATTGTCGGAGATATCCCTGTCGGATCAGTCTCTCAACTTCTTCCTTGAGCTTCCAACATGCTTCAGTAGTGTGCCCACGGCTACGGTGGAAGTGGCAATATTGCTCCTGGTTTCCGACATTGGGCTTCAAAGGGTGTGGCCATTTCACATTCTCCTAATCCCGGATGGCCATTAATACATTTGCTTGGGATGTATTAAGTGGCGTGTACCTCTTTTCTTGGTGAGGTTCTCGTCGTGGTGACGGAGACCTATGAGGTAGATTATTCTTTCCATGCTTTTTCTGCTGTGAGAAAGAATTATCCATCCCAGGTGCACCTTTGCGCTTCCCGCTGATTTGCTCAAACTGTTTCTTGTGATCGTTTATAGCTTCATCCGCAGAGATTTGTGCCTCCACTCGATGGATCAAGTCAGCGTACGAATGGACGGTGTCTCGCATAAGGGCCGAATAGAAGGGGCCAGGACGAAGACCTCCAAGAAAGACCCCTCTGAGTAATTCAGGGTCTACTCCTGGAATCTGTCGTGCTTCAGTGGAAAATCGTTGAAAATACTCCTTCAACGATTCTCCCTCATTTTGGCGAATCCCGGAGAGGTGGGAAGAATCCTTTGCAATTCTTCGATTGGCCACAAATTGTTCGACGAATACTTTTGCCAATTTGACAAAAGAGGGGATTGTTCCAGGTGGAAGCGAGTAGAACCATGTTCGGGCCTGTCCTTTAAGGGTGGCGGGAAAGACCTGGCAGAGGAGCGCGTCTGATGCTCGTTGAATATGCATGATGGTTCTGTAGTAGTCGATATGCTCATATGGGTCGGTCGTCCCGTCGTAGGACTCAATATTTGGCACTTTGAATCCGACCGGAATGGGGTGCTGAATAATAGATTCTGTTAGAGGTGATGACTTCTCAAAGTTCTTCTGTCGGAGAGCATGCCTCACATCTCCTCGGGGGAACTCTTCCCGTACTAATTTTTGCAGTTCGCGACGCAGGACATTCTGAGGGAGTTCCGCAATGTGTGGTTGGGGAGAGCCTTCGGGAAGATCCGAAAAAATGCGAGGATGTGTTGAACTCGCTGTATCGGCAAGTTCATCTTCCTGTCGTGATTGAGGATGTCTCCTAGGTGGAGAAAGGTGAATCCCTTCTTGAAGATGCTCGAATTGAACATCTTCAACTCTTGGTGGATCCCGAGGGAGAAAGATCTCCTCCAACGTCGGCTGTCGATCATCTCGTAGGAGTTGGAGGATCTCGTTTTGCGATTCTTCCATCTTCCGGACTATTTCTTCTAAAGAAGGTCCCAAAGTCCCTTCTCCGGCAGCATTCTGCCCCCCAGGGTGAAAAGATGCTGACATTGGTCGTCTATGGTTAATAGACGGATTTCGGGACTGATGAGAGTTGGAGCGAGAAGCTCCAACTAAACGACTGCTGCGCCTATTCACCATCGTAGCAGTACTCGAAGTAGTGGGATTGTGTTTCCCACAGACGGCGCCAAACTGTTGGGTGTTAGAAAATACGCGGCGGTTAGAGTTTGTAAATTTGCGTCCCGAGCGTTGCACGTAAGTTTAACACACAAACAGAAAGAAAGAGTGAACACCAAGAGTTTTTACGTGGAAAACCCAAAAAAAATGGGAAAAAACCACGGGGGCCTCGCCCAGTTGCAAATTTCCACTAGTGTTTTCGTAGATTACAAATGGCGGATTTCTTCCCACAAGTCGGGATAATCCAAATACAACTTGTCTCTTCCACGAAATTCACAAAATCCTGCGAATTCCCTGCGTTTCCTGAAAATCCGGCAGAGTTCCGGCGTCTTCAGGCGGCAGGAAAAACTCCGGCGGCGGTGGTCGAGGAGGTGAGGAATCTCCTATTCCCCTTTCTCCTTCTCCTTCTCTTCCTCTTCTCTCTCTTCACTTGAGTCCCTTGGTGTAGAATGAGGGCTCTATTTATAGTTTTTCTGGAGTGGCATAGCCCGTAAATAGGCGTGAGATCAAGGGCGAACAGGGAGTGGTTTGAATGAACGGCCGATATCGAATCCTTTGATCATGTACCGTTCGTTGGACATTTGAAGGCCTTAATGATGTCGGAATTTGATGATCTTGGGCTCGTTGGATTCGTCTCGTCGAGCCGTTCGATTCGAGTATAAGCTCATCAAAATCAGAGACCATTTGGTAACTCAAATTGCGGTTTGAACCTTCCAACAGCGCTTCGAACACTTGATCCGGACTCATTTGGGCTCGGATTAGGTTGATCTTGGTGTCGTTGGATTCGTATTTCCGAGACGCTCAGTTTGACTATAAGCTCGTTGAAATCGGAGTTCATATGCTCCCGAAATTATTTTTTGAAGTTTCTAACTGGTTTTTGCCTCGAGATTTGTGCCCGATCAAGATAATTTTTGCATGCCGTATCAGTTGCCCCCCTATTTTCGGACATCGAAGCTCCAGAAGTCCGAAAATACTTGTTTCAAACTCTTACATTGGCCGAATCGCAAAAAATTGTGTTCCGAAAGTTAATTGTTTGCTCAAACTTGATTGTAGAGGCTCCTTTGAGCTCCGAAAGTGTCGAAATTGGGTTCGAAACATTGAAAAACGTGTTCAGAGACCCCAAAAACGTTCGAATCGGGTCGTCCGGGCCCAAAATCGGGCCCGGACGCGTCAAGGCGGCTGAACCGGCCGGCCGCCGCTGTCGCCGACGGCTTCCGCCGGGTTTTCAGAACCGCGCGTGGTTGCGCGGTTTTGACCGCGCGGAGCGGTCATTCTTTGACCGCCGGAGTGCGGTCGCTCCTGACCGCACGGAGCGCGGTCTCACCTTGACCGCGCGGAGCGCGGTCTCACCTTGATCGCGCGGAGCGTGGCCGCTCCCTGGCCGCGCTGAACAGCGGCCCGCGATCCGTGGGCCGCTCATGCGGATCGCGCGTCGTTATTTGCCCGGATCGCATCGCTTCGCGTTGCACTGCCAATGTGGGCCCCACATTCGACTGAAAACAGTTTTTTTGCTATTTTTAGGCCAAAAAATTCCGAAAAAAACCCAAAAAATTCTGAAAAAATTCAGAAAAATTTAGAAAAAATAGAGAAATCCGAAAATTGTGATAACTCCCCCCTATTCTCTCCAAAACCTATAAATAGGCCTCCTGGGCCTTTAGGAAACTTGCAATTTCTCTTTCTTTCTCCCTCCGGTTTACTGGCGATAGAAACCTACGGGATTTCTTCCTCCCCCTCCGGTTTACTGGCGATAGAAACCTACGGGATTTCTTCCTCCCCCTCCGGTTTTCTGGCGATAGAAACCTACGGGATTTCTTCCTCTCCCTCCGGTTTACTAGCGATAGAAACCTACGGGATTTCTTCCTCCCCCTCCGGTTTTCTGGCTATAGAAACCTATGGGATTTCTTCCTCTCCCTCCGGTTTACTGGCGATAGAAACCTACGGGATTTCTTCCTCCCCCTCAGGTTTTCTGGCGATAGAAACCAACGGGATTTCTTCCTCCCCCTCCGGCTTACTAGTGGTTGAGGCTTCCGCTATTTGCGAGTTGGAATTCTTTCCTGCTCGACTTAGCGCCCCTCCTCTTGCGCAGAAGCCTACGGGATCTCTTTTCCATCTGAGCGGAGGTTTGTTGGCGATGGACGATCGAGTTGAAGCCCGTTAGTAGTCAACGATCGAGTGTGGAGTCAAAGGGGAGAGTTTGAGAATGCGTTGCGAGAAGCCGATGACGCGTAGTAGTCTGCCGACGAGCAGAAGTCTGACAACAGGAAGAAGTCTGACTTCGGGTAGAAGACCAACGAAAATTCGTCGACGAGCAGAAGTCCGACGTCGGGTAGAAGTCTGCTGACGAGCAGAAGTCCGACGTCGGGTAGAAGTCTGCTGACGAGCAGAAGTCCGACGTCAGGTAGGAGTCTGCTGACGAGCAGAAGTCCGACGACGAGTAGGAGTCCGCTGACGAGCAGAAGTCCAACGACGAGTAGGAGTCCGCTGACGAGCAGAAGTCCGACGACGAGTAGGAGTCCGCTGACGAGCAGAAATCCGATGACAGGGAGAAGTACGACGTCGGGTAGGAGTCCGCTAACGAGCAGAAGTCCGACGACGGGGAGAAGTACGACGTCGGGTAGGAGTCCGCTAACGAGCAGAAGTCCGACGATGCGTAGGAGTCTTCCTACGAGCAGGAGTCTGATGACAGGGAGAAGTCCGTCGTCGGGTAGAAGTTCAACGTTGCATAGAAGACCGACGAAGATTCGTCGATGAGCAGAAGTCCGACGACGAGTAGAAGTCTGCTGGCGAGCAGAAGTCCGACGATGCGTAGGAGTCTTCCGACGAGCAGGAGTCAGACGACAGGAAGAAGTCCGACGTCGGGTAAAAGTGCTGCCCTGGGTAGAAGACCGACGAAAGATTCGTCGACGAGCAGAAGTCCGACGACGAGTAGAAGTCTACTGGCGAGCAGAAGTTCGACGATGCGTAGGAGTCTTCCGACGAGCAGGAGTCTGACGACAGGAAGAAGTCCGACGTCGGGTAGAAGTGCGGCCTTGGGTAGAAGACCGACGAAAGTTCGTCGACGAGCAGAAGTCCGACGACGAGTAGAAGTCCGCTGACGAGCAGAAATTCGATGACAAGGAGAAGTCTGATGTCAGGTAGAAGTTCAACTTCGGGTAGAAGACCGACGAAGATTCGTCGACGAGCAGAAGTCTGACGACGAGTAGAAGTGCGGCCTTGGGTAGAAGACCGACGAAAGTTCGTCGACGAGCAGAAGTCCGACGATGCGTAGGAATCTTCCGACGAGCAGGAGTCTGATGACAGGAAGAAGTCCGACGTCGGGTAGAAGTGCGGCCTTGGGTAGAAGACCGACGAAAGTTCGTCGACGAGCAGAAGTCCGACGACGAGTAGAAGTGCAGCCTTGGGTAGAAGACCGACGAAAGTTCGTCGACGAGCAGAAGTCCGACGTTGCGTAGGAATCTTCTAACGACAGGAAGAAGTCCGACGTCGGGTAAAAGTCCTCTCCGAGGTTGTATGTCAGAACATTTGTTTGATGACATTAACCTGTGTGGAAGAGGTCGAGAGAATCCACCAAGGATGTAAGACCTATCCGAGGTTGTATGTCGGAGCCCTGCTCGACGACGTTAACCTGTGTGGATAAGGTCAGGAGAATCCACCAAGGATGTAAGACCTATCCGAGGTTGTATGTCAGAACATTTGTTCGATGACATTAACCTGTGTGGAAGAGATCGAGAGAATCCACCAAGGATGTAAGACCTATCCGAGATTGTATGTCGGAGCCCTGCTCGACGACGTTAACATGTGTGGATAAGTTCAGGAGAATCCACCAAGGATGTAAGACCTATCCGAGGTTGTATGTCAGAACATTTGTTCGATGACATTAACCTGTGTAGAAGAGGTCGAGAGAATCCACCAAGGATGTAAGACCTATCCGAGGTTGTATGTCGGAGCCCTGCTCGACGACGTTAACCTGTGTGGATGAGGCCAGGATCAAATCCCCCTGGGATTGATCGTCCGGTGATTGAGATACAATATGGATTGTGTATTTCTCGAATCACGGAGAAAGAGTTTGAGAAGTTTTTTCTTATCTTTCATAAGAGAAAAAATCATATCACAACAACATGAACATTCTATTACTGCATTACGTAAGATAGTACAATAGTTCCCTAGTACGACTTTCAAATTACAAAGTACTCAACACACAAGATCTACGCACGGTGACAATACGATAACATTTGAAAGAAGATATTAGAGATATCAAAGTGACACTCAACTCAAGCAACAACGAGACAAGTAATATTTGCTAATACAAATACACGAAGTGCGTGATCATTCAATCTCTCCAACCATTTGAATAGTATTCAATGGTTGTCTTTGTTGTTGATTCTGCCCCCCAGTCGGACCAACTTCATCTCGGGTTGGTGTATTCTTGATGAATTGTCGGAGATATCCCTGTCGGATCAGTCTCTCAACTTCTTCCTTGAGCTTCCAACATGCTTCAGTAGTGTGCCCACGGCTACGGTGGAAGTGGCAATATTGCTCCTGGTTTCCGACATTGGGCTTCAAAGGATGTGGCCATTTCACATTCTCCTGATCCCGGATGGCCATTAATACATTTGCTTGGGATGTATTAAGTGGCGTGTACCTCTTTTCTTGGTGAGGTTCTCGTCGTGGTGACGGAGACCTATAAGGTAGATTATTCTTTCCATGCTTTTTCTGCTGTGAGAAAGAATTATCCATCCCAGGTGCACCTTTGCGCTTCCCGCTGATTTGCTCAAACTGTTTCTTGTGATCATTTATAGCTTCATCCGCAGAGATTTGTGCCTCCACGCGATGGATCAAGTCAGCGTACGAATGGACGGTGTCTCGCATAAGGGCCGAATAGAAGGGGCCAGGACGAAGACCTCCAAGAAAGACCCCTCTGAGTAATTCAGGGTCTACTCCTGGAATCTGTCGTGCTTCAGTGGAAAATCGTTGAAAATACTCCTTCAACGATTCTCCCTCATTTTTGCGAATCCCGGAGAGGTGGGAAGAATTCTTTGCAATTCTTCGATTGGCCACAAATTGTTCGACGAATACTTTTGCCAATTTGACAAAAGAGGGGATTGTTCCAGGTGGAAGCGAGTAGAACCATGTTCGGGCCTGTCCTTTAAGGGTGGCGGGAAAGACCTGGCAGAGGAGCGCGTCTGATGCTCGTTGAATATGCATAATGGTTCTGTAGTAGTCGATATGCTCATATGGGTCGGTCGTCCCGTCGTAGGACTCAATATTTGGCACTTTGAATCCGACCGGAATGGGGTGCTGAATAATAGCTTCTGTTAGAGGTGATGACTTCTCAAAGTTCTTCTGTCGGAGAGCATGCCTCACATCTCCTCGGGGGAACTCTTCCCGTACTAATTTTTGCAGTTCGCGACGCAGGACATTCTGAGGGAGTTCCGCAATGTGTGGTTGGGGAGAGCCTTCGGGGAGATCCGAAAAAATGCGAGGATGTGTTGAACTCGCTGTATCGGCAAGTTCATCTTCCTGTCGTGATTGAGGATGTCTCCTAGGTGGAGAAAGGTGAATCCCTTCTTGAAGATGCTCGAATTGAACATCTTCAACTCTTGGTGGATCCCGAGGGAGAAAGATCTCCTCCAACGTCGGCTGTCGATCATCTCGTAGGAGTTGGAGGATCTCGTTTTGCGATTCTTCCATCTTCCGGATTCTTTCTTCTAAAGAAGGTCCCAAAGTCCCTTCTCCGGCAGCATTCTGCCCCCCAGGGTGAAAAGATGCTGACATTGGTCGTCTATGGTTAATAGACGGATTTCGGGACTGATGAGAGTTGGAGCGAGAAGCTCCAACTAAACGACTGCTGCGCCTATTCACCATCGTAGCAGTACTCGAAGTAGTGGGATTGTGTTTCCCACAGACGGCGCCAAACTGTTGGGTGTTAGAAAATACGCGGCGGTAGAGTTTGTAAATTTGCGTCCGAGCGTTGCACGTAAGTTTAACACACAAACAGAAAGAAAGAGTGAACACCAAGAGTTTTTACGTGGAAAACCCAAAAATGGGAAAAACCACGGGGCCTCGCCCAGTTACAAATTTCCACTAGTGTTTTCGTAGATTACAAATGGCGGATTTCTTCCCACAAGTCGGGATAATCCAAATACAACTTGTCTCTTCCACGAAATTCACAAAATCCTGCGAATTCCCTGCGTTTCCTGAAAATCCGGCAGAGTTCCGGCGTCTTCAGGCGGCAGGAAAAACTCCGGCGGCGGTGGTCGAGGAGGTGAGGAATCTCCTATTCCCCTTTCTCCTTCTCCTTCTCTTCCTCTTCTCTCTCTTCACTTGAGTCCCTTGGTGTAGAATGAGGGCTCTATTTATAGTTTTTCTGGAGTGGCATAGCCCGTAAATAGGCGTGAGATCAAGGGCGAACAGGGAGTGGTTTGAATGAACGGCCGATATCGAATCCTTTGATCATGTACCGTTCGTTGGACATTTGAAGGCCTTAATGATGTCGGAATTTGATGATCTTGGGCTCGTTGGATTCGTCTCGTCGAGCCGTTCGATTCGAGTATAAGCTCATCAAAATCAGAGACCGTTTGGTAACTCAAATTGCGGTTTGAACCTTCCAACAGCGCTTCGAACACTTGATCCGGACTCATTTGGGCTCGGATTAGGTTGATCTTGGTGTCGTTGGATTTGTATTTCCGAGACGCTCAGTTTGACTATAAGCTCGTTGAAATCGGAGTTCATATGCTCCCGAAATTATTTTTTGAAGTTTCTAACTGGTTTTTGCCTCGAGATTTGTGCCCGATCAAGATAATTTTTGCATGCCGTATCAATTATTATGTGAAAATTAATATTAAATATTATGTTTAACTTATTAACATTCAGCTAAATTTAATATTATTTAAAAATTATTAAAATTTAATTAACTTTCAGCTATATTATTTGGAGGTTTCAAGAGAAATCGCAATTAGCTTTTGCTAGTGTGATGGAAAACGTAAACAAAAATTTCATTTTAACAGAAAACGTAAGTACTATCAAATATCTTATTTAAAATTTCATTTTTATATAAATTTCTTCTTAAAAATATATTTAAGATATTTAATTTACAGTTAACATAAAATAAAAATAGAAGGTAAATAAAAGTTACAGTTTATAACCTATATGTGCAAACAAAGCTATCAGCTTTTGCCTTATTTTGTTCCTTTTTGTAATACAATTTTAAAGCATGATCTTTTTAAAATTTTAACATGTTGTGGGAGCTCCCTTACGTAAATGAAATGGATTCGCTCCAAGATTTCATCAAAAAATATATATATATATATATATATATAATACTTAAAAGTTTCTTATTTACTGACTTAATACTTAAACTTGTCTATTTACACACCACTTAAAATTTATTTGACTTTTTAAAATATCATTCTATCTTCCTCCGTCAAAACCCGGCCTACCACTACCCATTTAAATCATTTTATTATTGATTAATGCTTTTGAATTAAATCAAGATGAGAGCTATAATATTCAAAGTCATTCATTTATTTTTATAGCAAATTGATTGAATTTAAAATCTTAATAAATTTTATAACAAGTTTTCTTCTTGAGTTAAAAAAAAAAAACTTAGCTAATTATATATTTGATATTAATAATTTTAATATATTAAAAAAAAGTTTAAATCTGCCCATTTAACTCATTTAAGAAAGTTCAAAATTTTATTCAAATTTATTCAATTATATTATATAAAAATATAAATTAGTATCAAATTATTCAATATTCATCACAAGCATATAAGAAAGCATTCAATTTTCTTATTTTATGACAGAGACTTCAGTCGGCTTACCCATCTCTCTCTCTCTCTCTCTCTCATCTTCATCTCTTCCCATCCATCTCCGTTTCTCCTACTGTTCAGTTGTTCTGCTCTCTCTCTACGTCGATCATGGGTGCCATAGAGGTGGCGGGATGGTTTGTTGGTCCATTCATGAGCAAGATCATCAACACTTGCTTTGATTACCTGGAAGAACAAGTCGGATGGCAGACGGGCTTGAAGAAGGAGCTGGAAAGCCTGCGACAAAACCACCCGAAGATCCAAGCTGTCGTCTTTGCCGCTAACCAAGCACAAATTAGCGATCAGAACCCGGCTCTCAACGAATGGATATGGCAGCTGCGAGATGCTCTTGATGAGGTAAATGATGTGCTCGATGAGTTTGAGTACATGAAGCATAAACAACAGCTTCTTAAAAACATGGAGGAAACAGAGGTGCGTTCTCTATCTTCAGCTACCTATTGCAAATAAATATATTTATTTGATAATCTATTTCTCGCTTATTTTATCAGGAAAGAACGGCGTTTTCCGACGTGAGCTTTCTGGTTGACAGTTTACGCATAGCTGGCGAACGTGCTCTCAAGATTGATCCCAGATTGAAGAGGCTGGAAGAGGTTGTGCAGAAACTAGATAACGTTTCAGCTGGGGTTAGTAATTTTCTTCCTCTCCTAGATATCGCAAAGCAGGGGCAGCAGGTGAAGCAGCGTCAGTTGTCCGAAGCACGTGAAACGGGATGCCTGCCTACTACAAATGGTCTCATCGGGCGGAGCAAGGATATGGAGTCTGTTATGCAGTGGTTGAGGAAACCATCAAATGAGCCTCGGACAAGTAGGTTCAGAAACATTTCTCTTCTATCTATTGTGGGCCATGGTGGTATGGGAAAGACTACTCTGTTGCAACACGTCTATGAAGATGAAATGACGAAGGAATTTTTTGATCTTAAAATTTGGATTTGCGTTTCCAACAACTTTGATGTGAAAAAAGTCATTGCAGATATGCTGGAATCTCTTAAGAAGAAGAGGCCTCGTTTGGAGTCACTTGAGGCACTTCAAGATTGTCTTCAGACTGAGATTATGTCCAAAAAGTTCTTACTTGTGCTGGATGACGTTTGGGAAGAGGAGGAGGAACGGGATAAAAGTAAATGGGGGAATGTGCTCGCCCCTCTAGCTTCTGGGGGTTTTGGTAGTAAGATTCTGGTAACAACTCGGACGGAATCTGTTGCACTGATGTTTCAAAAAGTGATTCAAGACAAACAAAAATCAATGACATTAGAAGGCTTAGAGGAGGAAGAATGTTTGGAGCTCCTCAACACCCATGCGTTTATTGCTGTAGACGATCTTGATGATCAGAGAAAATTAAAATTAAAATCAATTACTGCAGAGATAGTTAAAAAGCTTTCAGGGTCTCCTTTAGCCGCAAAGGTCATAGGCGGTGATCTGAATTCTAATTTGGATGAAGGACATTGGAGAAGAGTTTCAGATTCTGTTCTTGAAATAATAAAATTGGGTCAAAATGATATCATGCCAATCTTAAAATTGAGCTATGTGCACCTCCCAGAACATCTAAAAAGTTGCTTTACATTCTCTTCCATATTCCGACAAGATCATCAATTTCAGAAAGATACTTTAGTCCGACAGTGGATTGCATTGGGTTTCATTCAACCTTCTCATATTCAAGGAGAGATTCTGGAGGATATCGGAGGAAGGTATTTTGATGTTTTGGTTAAAAAAAATTTCTTTGACATGTTTGGAGTATACTACAAAATGCATGATTTAATACATGAATTAGCACAATCTATTTCCATACATGAATGTTTAAGAGTTGAGGACAGTACAAAGTTGCCTTCTCCAATTCCTAAGACTCTTCGACACTTGTCTGTTCAAGCTGAAATTCCGAACATCATAAAAAAGATTGGGCAGTTTAAATATTTGCATTCTCTTTTCTTGGACTATGAAGCTTCTATTCCGGATCTTTGCAATGCACTTATTCAAATATTCAAAACATCGAGAAGTCTACGCTTATTATGCATATGGGTTCCAAAAGACTTGGAAATAATACCAGAGGAGATTGAAAATTTGATACATCTTCGATACTTAGAGATTGATTGTTATCACTTGACTATGCTACCAATGCTGCCAATGCTGCCAAGATCTGTAAGTAATCTCTATCACTTGCAATACATAATCTTTAATGGATGGATGTCAAGCCCACTTGAAGAGGAATTTTTACCAAGTGACATAAATAACCTTTCTAACTTGCGTTGCGTGAAAGTGTCCGAGAATTGTATTTCATCGATATGTGGGATTGGGAAGTTAAAATTTCTTCAAGAATTGAAAATATTTGATCTTAGAGATGCGAGTGGTTATAGAATTGGGGAGCTGGAGAACATGAATGATCTTTGCAAATTAGGAATCAATTGCCTTGAAAATGTTAAGGATGTCGAGGAGGCTTGTAGTGCCAAATTATGTGAAAAGAGGAGGCTCACAGATTTGACCTTATGTTGGAGTTGGTTTCACACTGGTTCGAGGAACTCTGATTTAGATGAGAATGTGCTCGACAACCTTCAGCCACCAAATTGTCTAGGGTATCTGGAGATATATAGATACATGGGTGCAAGGTCTGCTATATGGATGAACAACGTCAATCTTATCTCCAATCTAGAGATAATCAAATTGCAAAACTGCTTAGAGTGGGAAACTCTTCCACCTTTTGGGCAACTTCCCTTCCTCAAGTCGCTGAAACTTGCAAGCATGCCGAAAGTAAAATGGCTCCAAAGTAAATATAATGGGAATGATAAATACCGTATCTTTCCATTGCTAGAGGTGCTAACTATTTACAGATTAGAAGCATTAGAGGATTGGTTTGAGGCAGGAGTAGCTGCTGAAGATGGATGTTTGTTTCCTTGCTTAATTAAACTGGAGCTATTAGACTGCCCGAAGTTGAAAGAGTTGCCCTCTTTGCCTTCTAAGCTCAAGAGCTTCCATATGCAATCTACGGCGTGGACGACTTTGAATTTTTGTAGCAATTCGAATCCTATTCCACTTCGATCATTATGGGTCAATCACTGTCCAAAAATTACATCTCTTCCTCTGGCTGATGAAATAGCAAGACTTGCAGCACTAAGAACCTTGACAATTTTAAAGTGCCCCAATCTGATCTCTCTGGGAAGATATCGAGAAGTGGAGACCACTAATAATTGCCATCTCATGCTCAGCAATCTTATCATAAGTGATCCATTGGTGTTGCTGATGGAGCCATTGAGAAGTATCGCCTCCTTAAAAGTGCTGACAATAAGGGGTAATGATGAGGTGGTTTCATTTCCAAATGAGGCGGAGCAGTGGTTTATGAATGTTAGGTCATCTCTTTGTAAGCTGGAATTGCTATGGCTGAAATCCTTAGAGTCTCTCCCTTCCTCCTTGGAAAGCTTATCTTCACTTCAGAAACTATTTATTGGGCACGTTCCAATGCTTCGGGAATTACCGAACCTTCCCTCTTTGAAACGTCTATCAATTTTTGGGAAATGTCATCCAGAGTTGAAGGAGCGCTATCGAAAATATGGAGGCTCCGATTGGCACAAGATTGCCCACATTCCTGAAATCTATATTGATCCCTAAGAAAACTTCTTTTTACGTACGTACGTACTTATCTTATTTGTTTGATATCCGTATTTTTTAATGCAATCTCAGCATTAATCAGTTTGTAATATTTGATGTACTCAATTTTATTTATGTATTACTCGATTTACTCAATTTTATATATAAATATATTCTTCTTTTAATATTCAGATATATATGTCATGGATTATTCACAACTAAAATTTAAATAGTTCTTTTTAATTTTTTATTGATTTCTCGAAATGAAATCATTATTGAATTATTATTTAATTTTAATTTTATATTTTTGAGTTTGCAAAAATAAAATAAATATTAATGATCATCAGTCATCTTTAATTTTTTTTTTTCAGTTTTAGCAACCTTCACATTAATTTTGTTAATTGATTTTTTTTTTTTTGACACATGCTAACTTCTTATCTAGAAGATGTGGAATTGAAAGTTGAAGATGTGGAATTGGAAGTTGAAGCAACGGCTCTTATTTAAATTTTTTTTTGTCATTGCACCAATAACTATAATTTGAACTCATTAATTTAATGAGATAAAAAAGGAAAACTATTCTTAATGCATAACAGTTTCTATCATGCTGATTCATGCATTACTACTCTTCGCATTGTTGCTTTAGAAAAGTTGTGGAAAATTTAATAGATTAAAATGAAAAGATTTGGGTTTTTTGAAATATTTTTAGAAGGATTTTTTTTAGACTGAAGGAATTTTTTAGACTGAAAAAATTATTACACTAAAAAGTTGCTTTTGAAAGAATTAAGAAATCCGTTCCAAATGAAGCCTAACAAGTCTTTGTTTGTGATAGTTTTCATACTATTTTATAAAACAGCTAAAAATTATAACTTAAAAAATATATTAAAAAATTATTTTTAATAGTAAGAAAGCTATATAAATGATTGACGAATTACTAATTTTTGTTCCTAATATTTAAAATGAATTGCCTGTTATGATTATTATGGGAGAAAAGTGTCAAAAGGTATTGTAATGAGATTATAAACAGTAAGTAAAAAAAAATATTTTGAATAATCAATTTGATTATGTACTGTTTATTCCCAAGAGTTTCTGCAATCTACATGTTATTTCCAATAGCAAACCAATTCAAATCTTACTCAAGCAGTCGAACATAAGTTTGTTATTATAGGATTTGTTTTTTTTCCAACTAAAAAGGAAATATATTAGAAACATCAAAAGCGGTTACACCATCATAATTTAAAAACAACAAAATAAAAGACTATAAAAACAGCCAAAAAAAATAAAGATAAGCTAAAATCGAGCTCAGCAAACGGTCGAGGCTCCCAGCGTCCAAGACGTCCCACACGGACCATCCAGAAAGCTTCGGTTGCCACCAGCAAAACGACCCGGACACGAGCCCCGACCCCATCATTGCTCATAGCCTCGCGAATCTGCAAAAAAGACAAAATATACGACAAATCCCAAGGAGAAAAAACAGAACGAACCATCATCTTTTGCGTCGTCCTCTCCCCCAAAATTTTCCCCTAGTGGCAACCTTTGGATAACACACAAAATCAAAATCCTGGTCGGACTCCACCTGCTCCGACGCCGAATCGGACCCCGTCGAATCCTCCAACCAATTACTCTGCTTCCGAATATTTAATCCAGAAGAATCACCCACACATTGAAGCATAACTTGGGTATCCACCTCACTAACAGGGATTTCAACAAAAACGCTGTTAACTGAAATAATTTCTTCTCTACCCAAAGATGAAACCTCCTTCAAAGTACCAACCGGCACCACCTCAACAGGTCCACCATCAACAGTCACCAGATTTCCCAAATTAGAACACACGGGCACGGCACCAGGGGGAAAGAAAGGCATTGCATTAAGAGATAACACACTAATCAAATCATTCTCATTCAAATTTCTATTATCCAAATCTTGTATTTCAACAACGCCAACAACAGGGGATTTACCATCGAGTTGCAACCAAGATTCGCAGAGGGGGTACAATGAGAATCCAATTGCCCCAAATACCTGCATGACTCAACTTCATTTAAACCATCACCATTATTAGAGACCACAAACTGATCATTCGGGACAACGCCCACTGCAACAACCACGCCAGGTGATTGGACAAATTCGGGTACTGAAACAGCCGAAGGAACCAACAAACCACCCAAATCCGGTAACTCAGAAACAGCAAGAGAAATTCCGGGAATAGGTGCAACAACACCAGCATCCAAAGTACCAGGGGAAGAAACATTCTCAGGCTCAACAGCGGGTAAAGCCTCAAAAACGTTCACAGAATTAGCAACAACATTGCCCAAAAATTCCGTCTCAGGGGGAGCAACCTCCTTATCGACATTTAAAGCACGAATAGGAGCTAGACTATTAATCGGAATAGACGAACCAGCATGATTCCCAGAAGCAGTATCAGGACGACATTTACCCGATACATGCCCTAAGCATTTACAAACAGCACAAAATTGAGGAAACTCATCAAAAACCAAATCTTGAACATAACCTAAAGAATCAGAACCTAACCACACTTGCTTAGGGTAAATTTTAGTAACATCAAGTTCGACTAGAACACGCGCATTCGACGGACGAGATCAAACCGCCGTAGCTTCATCGATTGTTAGAGGTTTACCAAATAATTCACCCAGACAAAAAAGAATCCTAGGCGAGAAAAAATGAGGGCGAAGAAGTGGAAAGGAGATCCAAATAGGAACAATCGGTGACTCGAAACCGATGTCCAAAGAAGGTAGCCATTTGGTAAGTTTCATAAAAGAATTGTAAACAAGATAAGAACGGTGACAAAACACCCTGCAATAGTCTAAGTCGTTTGACAGTTTGATCAAAATGTGAGAATGATCCAGAGCCGTAACAGAAACATCTCCATTCAACTTCAAATTAAAAAAAAAAAATTGCGAATGCCATCAAGATGTGGCCTTTTGGACGGAAAAAAACCGACTAAAGAAAAACGAAATGGAGCAGCAAGTTCTTGGATTTCCTCATCAGAAACCCAAAGGGACGGTAGGCCACGAAAGTTAGAACGCCTCAAATCCGGGAAAGAAGAACCAGACCCAGCTAGAGCTTCGAGGAAAAACTTAGAATGAGAGATCCCACCAAAAAAATCAGGATCTTTCAGCTTATTCGGCGCCATGCCGAAAGGCAGGCGAAAAAGATAGAAAAACCAACCTAAAAGCCAACAAGAAACACAAAACAGAAGCCAGAGATGAAAACTTCCCTGAAACGAGTTGATCAGAGAGAGAAATCCCCCCCCCCCCCCGCCGGCAGGGGAAAACCCCAAGCGAGAAACCCTAGCAGAGCTCGGGAAAAAAAAAGTAGTGGTTGGGATGATCAAAGTTGAATTGAGTTCTTGTTATTATAGGATCATAAACTAGTTAAAACTTACTCAAGCTAGCACATGTTACTTGCACCACCATTATAGAGTTTCGAATTCGTTAAAAAAACAAAAATAACAATCAATGACATAAATTTTTTTTATTTTTAAGCTCAGCTTTATTTTCCTATAATAAATTTGTATTTTTAAATAATATTAACTATATTATGATTGTTAAAAGAGCAAATAAAAAAAATACAAATTTAATTAACTCTTTTAGCAGTCTTAATGTTGTTGATATTATTTGAAAATACAAATTTATTATAGAAATAAAAAAAACTAAGCATAAAAATAATAAATTTATATTCGTCTTACTAAAAGAATCCACAATATAGTTGATATTATTTGAAAATACTCAAGAAAGTAGGACTTGAGCAAGATAAATTAAGATTATGAATTTGTATTCAAATATGGGGTGAATAAGAATACTCTTTCAACATTTGAATAAATCAGAGCAATTATAGGAAATTAAATCACAGTCTTCAATTGCAGACAATCAGTCGAATAGGGATAGGCGTGCATGGGACAGGCGATTGAATGCCCATGAGAAATGCACACAGGCAGGATTGTCGGATTGCAACTCTGATCGCAAGAGTAGAAGGCGACGGGTTAAGTAGCAGACGAGTCGTACAACAACACAAGGGAGTGGTCGAAGTTTGGTCGCATGGGTGTGAGGGTTAGAGGTGGAAGTTACTCATGGACAATAGAGGCGCAAACTGGAGGCAAGCTCGAGGATGGGATGCGGGCTCACAGACAGGTCACAAGCAGAGTCGAGTGTGTGGGTTGATCATGAACGGGCGTGGGCATTCGCAAATAGAGAAGGGATCTGCCATGCGTGGGCTGGAGCTAGGGGTGACGCCGGAGCTCATTCAGCTGCTGTAGAAGATCGATGGAATCTTTTCAAAATTTATGTTCTGTTTCTTTTATTTTATTCTTAGCCTATTCTGTAATTACTTTGTTGGTTTTTCTATTAGTCCCTGTGACTGTTGCTGTGACCAAGTTTGTAGCCAACAATTAAATATAAATTGGCTCTACTGCTTGGAGGGAAGTAGTTTTTTGGAATAAATCAAATTTAGAACTAAAAGTTCTTTGGGGTTCAAGAATCCTGTTTCTGTATCCTGGTTTTTGTGTTTCTTAATTCCAGGTGGTGGTTGAGTTTGGCTGTTCGATCAAGATCGCCGGCGGACTCGTATTTCTTTTATATATACCGGAATTCAACCAGTTCCAGTATCAGTTGGTATCAGAGCCGGCAAGATGCCGCCTCGTCGCAATCCTCAGCGGCCAGTGCAAGAAGTAGTGATCGAAGAATTACAAAGAGAAATTCAGCGGTTGCATCAAAGATTAGAAAGGTTTGAGCAAAGAGAAGCTGGTGTTGAACAAGAAGAAGGAGTAAATCCATTCTATCAGGCCAATTCCAGTGACGAGGAAGGAAGGCGACGGACATGAGATCGTGTTGGAAACATCAGACATGATGATGGAGGAGTCAAAATTGATTTACCGGACTTTGAGGGAAGATTAGATCCAGATGAATTTATAAACTGGATTCATACAGTTGACAGGATCTTGGAGTTTAAAGAAATAAAACCTGATCGCATCGTCAAGCTCGTCGCCATCAAGTTGAAGAAGAATGCGTCATTGTGGTGGGAGAATTTGAAGCGAACAAGACTCAGGGAAGGACGCAGCAAAATTGTCAGTTGGGAAAAAATGAAGAAGGAGCTTCAAAGGAAGTATCTGCCAGAGCAATACAAACAAGAATTGTTCTTGAAGCTGCATCGAATTCAACAAAACCAGATGACAGTGGAGGAGTATGTAGCAGAATTTGAACAATTGTCACTTAAATGTGATATGGTGGAGCCTGAAGAAAATACAATTGCAAGATTTTTAGAGGGGTTGCAACCAGCAATTGGCAATGTGGTTCAATTACAATCGTATTGGACATTTCAAGATGTCGTAAATCTTGCTCTCAAAGTGGAGAAACAGCAAAAAAAAGCCAAAATGATGCAGAATAGATGGAACAATAAAGGGGAATTCAAGAAGAAGTTTAGTAGTAAAGATGATGCCAACTCCAGTGGACAAACAAAGGTAACAGACTCCAATCAAATCGTCAAGAAACCGATTAATGCCGCAAATTATCCAGCTAGAAAATGTTTCAAATGCCACGGATTTGGCCACATTGCTTCAAGTTGTCCTAACAGGCGTGTTATTACACTGTTAGAGGATGACGAACAGGAGTGGACTGAAGACAGAGAAGAAGAACCGTCTGGCCAAGAGGTTGCAAATTCGCCTGTCCCTACTTTGCTGACAGCAGATAAAGGACCATTGTTGGTTATCCAACGATTGCTTAAAAATCAGAAAGAAGAATTGCTGCAGCGACATAGTCTTTTTAGGACTCGTTGTACAGTTCAAGGAAAAGTTTGCCAAGTCATTGTGGATAGTGGAAGTTGCGAGAATGTAGTATCAAGTTCTATGGTAGATAAACTTCAGTTAAAAACTGAAAAACATCCCACTCCTTATAAGTTGGCATGGATACAGAAAGAAAACGTGGTCAAGGTGACAAAAAGATGCATGGTGAATTTTTCTATAGGAACCTACAAAGAACAATTGTGGTGTGATGTGGTTCCGATGGACGCTTGCCACTTGCTTCTGGGAAGACCATGGCAGTATGATCGGCAAACTATTCATGATGGTACCAAGAACACATACACTTTTAATTATGATGGTAGTCCGATGGTGTTGGTACCGTTAGAAGAAGAATACACAACCAAAACTGCAGAAGAATTACTGATCAGTTACTCACAGTGCCGTAAGGCTATGCAAGAGTCCCCCACTAGTTATATATTGGTGGTGAAAGAGGTGGTTCCTGCTGCAATAACAATTCACCCAAGAGTTCAAGAGCTATTACAGGAATTCTGTGATGTTTTTCCAGAAGAAATTCCAGCTGGTCTACCTCCTGCTCGAGAAATTCAGCATGAAATTGAATTAATACCGGGTGCCATGTTACCAAACCGACCACCTTACAGAATCAGACCAGACGAGTACGAGCAATTACAGTTGCAGATTGAAGATCTACTATCCAAAGGTTTCATTAAATCCAGTGTTAGCCCGTGTGCCGTGCCTGTATTGTTGGTTCCAAAAAAAAATGGATCCTATAGGATGTGCATGGATAGCAGAGCGATGAATAAAATCACTGTTCGATACCGCTTTCCGATTCCCCGCATAGATGATCTCTTTGATCAATTGCATGGTGCTAAAGTATTTTCAAAAATTGACTTGAGAAGCGGGTATCATCAAATCCGTTTGCGAGAAGGTGACGAGTGGAAGACAGCATTCAAGGTCCGAGACGGATTGTATGAGTGGACGGTGATGCCATTCGGGCTGTCGAATGCACCGAGCACTTTCATGAGGCTGATGAACCAAGTATTTCAACCATTTCTATGTAAGTTCGTAGTCGTTTATTTTGATGATATACTAATCTTTAGCGAAAACATAGAGGAACATTTACAGCATATACGACTAGTGCTCTGCAAACTGAGGGAATAGAAATTGTATGGCCATATTGATAAAAGTAAGTTTATGGATAGCAAAATAGAATTTCTGGGTTTTGTGGTTTCGGCATCAGGCATCGAAGCAGATCCCCGGAAAATTGAAGCAATCGTGAACTGGCCGACTCCCCAGTCATTTACCGAAGTCAGGAGATTTCATGGACTGGCGTCCTTTTACAGAAGATTTATTAAAAATTTTAGCTCCATAGCCGCACCAATTACAGAAAGTCTGAAATCTGAATCATTTGTCTGGTCCAGCAGTGCCCAAAGCAGTTTCGAACTATTAAAAAAAACAGTTACAGCTTCTCCTGTACTTAATCTACCCGACTTCAATAAAGTCTTTGAGGTAGAATGTGATGCATCCAATGTATGAATTGGCGCAGTTTTGAGTCAAGACGGACATCCTATTGCTTTTTTCAGTGAGAAGTTAAATGAGGCTCGACAAAAATATTCAACATATGACAAAGAATTCTATGCGTTAGTCAGAGCATTACACCATTGGAACCATTATCTATTAGCTAAAGACTTCGTGCTGTATACAGATCATGAAGCTCTTCGCTTCCTAAACAGCCAAAAAAAACTAAAAGGCAGACATGCGGCGTGGTCAGAATTTTTGGCGTCATTTAATTATGTGATAAAACACAAAGCTGGGCATTTAAATCAAGCAGCTGATGCTTTGAGCCGTTGCCATCTGCTACTACAAACTTTACAAACTAAAGTTCTGGGGATGGAAAATTTCAAAGATCTGTATTCCGTAGATGCAGACTTCAAATTAATATGGAGCCAATGTTTGCATCAGCCTTATAAATTATTTCATATCAAAGATGGTTACTTGTTTCATGGCCATAGTCTTTGTATACCCAGGGGTTCTAACAGATTAGCCATTATAACCGAGTGCCATGAAGGTGGTTTGATGGGGCATTTTGGCAGAGACAAAACACTGAATTTAATTCAGGAGAAGTTTTATTGGCCATTGTTGTCGAGAGATGTTGGACGATATGTACAGGGATGTCGTGTATGTCGTATGGCCAAAACACAAGGAACCAATGCTGGTTTATACTCACCACTGCCTGTTCCGAAGGCCCCTTGGGAAGATGTTAGCCTCGACTTTGTGTTGGGATTGCCCCGTACTCAACGCAACAAAGATTCGATCATGGTAGTGGTAGATCGATTCTCGAAGATGGCTCATTTTGTTGCATGTCACAAAACTTTGGATGCAAGTCATATTGCCGATTTATACCTCAAAGAGATAGTTCGAATACATGGTATTCCGATGACTATTACGTCAGATCGAGACGTAAAATTCATGAGTTACTTCTGGAAGACCTTATGGAGCAAACTGGGAACTCGTTTACAGTACAGTTCGGCTGCTCATCCGCAAACAGACGGGCAAACGGAAGTTGTCAACCGGAGCCTTGGAAATCTGTTTAGGTGTTTCGTGAGAAGAAATCTCAAGCAGTGGGATCTAATACTAGCTCAAATCGAGTTTGCTTTCAATAGGTCAGTCAATCAGTCAACCAGAAGGAGCCCATTTGAGATAGTATATGGACGAAATCCTCTAACACCGCTGGATTTAATTCCCATAGTTCAACAGACTGCCTATAATCCTGACGGGGAACAGAGAAGTAAGGAAATACAAAAGCTGCATCAGCAGGTACAGGATGAAATCATTAAACAGAATGAGAAGTATCGAGCGCAAGCTAACAGACACAGGAAGAAGGTGATATACCAGGAAGGAGACCTGGTATGGATCAGACTGAGAAAAGAGCGTTTTCCGGCAAAAGCTTTCAGCAAATTGAAGCCCCGAGCTGATGGACCTTTTCGTGTCGTCAAGAGAATCAACGACAACGCTTACTTGATAGATTTACCAGGAGATTACAACATTTCGGCAGTATTCAATGTAGCTGATTTAACTCCCCACTATGAGAACGAAGCTCTTCCAACCCCGGAAGAATGACGCCGGAGCTCATTCAGCTGCTGTAGAAGATCGATGGAATCTTTTCAAAATTTATGTTCTGTTTCTTTTCTTTTATTCTTAGCCTATTCTGTAATTACTTTGTTGGTTTTTCTATTAGTCCCTGTGACTGTTGCTGTGACCAAGTTTGTAGCCAACAATTAAATATAAATTGGCTCTACTGCTTGGAGGGAAGTAGTTTTTTGGAATAAATCAAATTTAGAACTAAAAGTTCTTTGGGGTTCAAGAATCCTGTTTCTGTATCCTGGTTTTTGTGTTTCTTAATTCCAGGTGGTGGTTGAGTTTGGCTGTTCGATCAAGATCGCCGGCGGACTCGTATTTCTTTTATATATACTGGAATTCAACTAGTTCCGGTATCAAGGGGTGTCAATTTTTGACACGATCAGAAACCCGACCCGGAAAAATCCGGGTTCAGGTCGACCTATTTGTGAAACGGGTCGTGTTCGGGTTTAAGAAACCGACCCATTTCAAAAATCGGGTCGGGTTCGGGTTGACCCGGCAACTCGAAGATGACCCGGAAACAAGCCCTGCCCGCGTCGAATGACCGGTTGACCGTGTTGCCCGTTGCTTCGGCAATCGCGAGTAGCGACGCATGCTCGCAGCCCGCTGCCACAGTCCGACGCGTGCTCGCAACGCGCTGTCGCTTTGGCATTCGCGAGTTACGACGCATGGGGCATGCCCACTGCCTGGTCCCGCCTGGCGTAGTGCGTCACTTCGAGCTTCACCAATTCAGCCTGCAGGTAGCTTCGTGCTCGCGAGCCCGCTGCTGCCGCTGCCGTCGTCGCTGCGCCGCTACTACCTCTGCCTCGGGTCGACGGGTCGGGTCGTGTCAACCCGCGCTGGTCGAGTCCGAGTTGAGATAGTCGACCCATTTGCAAAAACAGGTCGGGTTCGGGTTGACCTGTTTAGAGCCGGGTCAACTCGGGTTCGACCCGAACCTGACCCGTCGACCCGAATTGACACCCCTAGCTGGAGTCGAGGTGTTCGCACATAAGGCATTTGCCTTTGGTCAGGTTTGGTCGTTGAGTATTAAGACAGTCGGAGTGGAAGAGGGAGATACAGGGTTAAAGGCAGAGAGCAGAAGTTCAGAGAAATTGAAAGAGTGAGTCCGTTTCTCCTTTTTTTAATTCTGCTTCACTGTGTATTTATCGATCGCATAAATAAAGGGATGCATCGTTTCGTGAAATATTTACGTGTGTTCGATCAATTTTTCACTTTATGAAGCAATATAGTTGTCTTATTTTCTTTTATTTCTCCTTTTTTTATGGCCAACACAAATATATATATATATATATGAAAGTATCGAGGAGATTTCTTAACTCCAATCACGTAGAAATGCACACAATAAGGGCTCACGCGTTACTAGAACAATTTAGCACATGATTTATGAATGTTAATTGTATTTTGACTTTGAGCCACAAATAAACTATTGGAAATTAAGGATTGATGCTTACACCTTACGATATTTCCAAAATGTCGAGCAAAAACTCATGAAAATAAAAAAATCTTATAGGATAGACATTTGTATAGACTAATGATATTTCAAATACACACCTAAAATAAAGGTAAATAATCCACAAGTTATCTAACAGTGGATATGGTGAGCCACTAACCCATGAATCACAATAAGACAAGTCCCTCGGAATATTCAATGGATTTTCAATTATGCACCAAGTAGTTCTTGATTTTTCAAGAAGGATGTGGTTTTATTTCCCTTTCGTTAGGGCGGTCTTCCGATGACCCGGTTAGGAAAATTAATGTATTAGATTTGACTTATGTTAAAAATGATAGAGGTAGGCCTAAAAAGAGACTTCGATAGAAAATATTAGAAATAACATTTCTTTACTAAATTTAAATGAGAATTTAACTTTTAACAGTGCAAAAAAGGATTCATGTACCCGACCCCGCATAGTGGGATAAAGGCTTGATGATGTTTTGTTGTTGTTTGCTAAATACTTAATGATATAGTGCTATTAGTTCCCTCGAAATATTTTTTTTCTTGTGTGCAAAAGAAAATTTTTTAGTCTAAATGAGATATTTATTGGAATTTGGAAACTTATGAGAGATATTGTAGTATTGTAAACAACTCTTTTTAGTGAAATTATTTATAATGAGGCCAGAGGATGACAATAGAAATATTTTGATACCAATATTCAAGAAAAAAATGCTTATAGTGTTGCACTTAAATGAAATTGAACTAACACAAAAAAGCAATACGAGTAACAACAGTATAAGGTTGATAAATCTTACATTGATATGAAGAATTAATTTTATTTTATGTTAGAAAGATATACCATCAAATGTAACAATTGTATCAGTTGAAAAGTGAGTTCAAATGTACAATATGTCAAGGTTGTAAAAATTGGCCTGGAGATAGAACCGGAAGAAAGAGGTTCAAGGTTCAATGGATCGATCGTGATTGAATCGAGGTCAAACCAGTTGACGTAATAAATATTAAATTATTTAAATGATATCTAAATGATAAGATAGCAATGTAATAATTATGAAAATATATGAATTTATGATTCAAAAATAAATAAAATTCATAGAAAAATAACATTTTCTATAATTTTAAATTTAAATATCCTCGATCATTATTTTTAATTCACATTTAATGAAAATTTAATTTATAAATAATTTAATAACTTTATATAAATAATTACTAATTTATGTTATATATTTATGTAACCTATAAATTATATACAAAATTCACATTATAAAATTAAATATATAAAATCATACTACATTATTTATAACTAAAAAGTGGATAAAAATAGTTTTTATATTGAATAAATAAATAACTAAATAGATAAAAGTTAATTATTATTAATTAAAAAATAAATATCATTTACATTATAAAAATTACTTAAAATTTATGTGTAAGAATATGTAGTTTATGTGTTATAAATTTGAGAATTTAACTTTATCTATTTAGTCACACATCACTTAGGAAATAGTAACTTTTACTTAGTATTTTTTATATAGTTTTTTTGGTCATTATAAAAATTAATTAAAATTATGTGTAAGAATATGTAGTTTATGTGTTGTAAACTTGAGATTTCACTTTAGCTATATAGTCTCACATCACTTGAGAACTTTTACTTAGTATTTTTTATACAACTTTTTGGTTTGGAACAATAAACAAGTCACATGGATTATGGAACCGACTAAATATGTTTGGTTGGAGCTTATTTGATGATAATTATTATAAAAATTTATAAGGTATTTTAAAATTAAATTATATTAAATTTATTTAACTTATTTCTTTAATTATATAAACGATATAATAATTGAACAGGTCTATACACCCATGACTGCTCGTGCAGGTACTCGCAAGCATCTTTGACAGGTTACGCTCGGGTCAAATGGAAGGAGAATTCTCTCTTCTTTTAGGACACTCCATTTGAGCGACTCGCTCAAGAGTTGAGAAGGAACTTATCACTGGAGCACGGCGGATCACCTTCGACCACATCCTCCAAGCAGTCGCCCTCCCAAGTAGGAGCGACCACAAAAGCTCCTCTCTCAGCCGAACAATTCTTAGTTCATCTCAACCAAAGTCAAGTTTTTTATGCAAGATCAATCAAAAGTCAAGCTAAAGGCATACAACTCGTCCACAAGAGATCCTCCTGAAGTGGTAAGAATTGCGTAAGAACTACGTACAATAGATCTTCCCATGTCCATTCCCTCATATTTTTTATCAATTGGGATTCTCTTCAACTTCACTGGATTAAATAATACTTCTAAAACTAATAAAATCATCGTAAATACCAAATAAGTTTATTTGCCTTGGGTACTGCTGGCATTATTGGCTTTTGCAGAAGTTGTTATTGTACATTCTTGATTTATGTCAGTTTTTAGATCAAATGCTTACTTTTATCTATATCAATGCAAATATAATTTTATTTGTTGTTGACCTATATATTTATGAGCTATAATTTGAATTCAATTGATTATTTTGTTCATAAAACCAAATGGAGATTAGATTTCTTTATTAGTAGTTATTGTTTTTTACGAGAAATAGAGGTAAATATCTCTCGTATTTCAATAATTTATGATTTAATGAAAAAATAAAAGAATTTAAGGAACTCTACAGCTTTTTCTTGAGCTGTTATTGAAGATTTCTCCTTTGTTTAATGTTGTGACTTTGATAACTCTCGTTTCTTTTTATTATCACAAACTTCATCTACTTCAAAATACATATCAATTTATGTTTTTGTAATTATGAGTTAAATTCAATTCCATCCCAACCTACTTAATTGATATGTGCCTAATTAATAGAGTCTTAACTTAAATGTTGCAAATAAATTATTCAATTTCATATTCTTAATTTTTCACTAGATTTCAATATAATGCATAAATATTTCTTTATTAATTTAATTTATTGAAACATCCAATGTTTTGATGAAAATAATTTTTAAGTTTAGGATAAGAATCGATTTTTATTGAAAGATTTGATAATAAGATTCAATATCATACGTTGACTATTTGATGATCATGATGAATTAACTTATATGTTAGATCGGTTTAACATCTCATTATTTAATTTTTAAATATTTTAATAGATTTAATTAAACATATGATCTATTCTAGAAATTCTTTGTAAAATATGATAATAAATTCGTAGTATAATTATTCCATATGTTGACTGTTTCGTAACGATCGGCTGTGAAGATTTCTGTGGATAATGTGGCTGGAGTTTTACCTTCTATTCAGGATTCTCGGGCTTGTGCCAGTGTTGGTGGTCTTTTGGGTTGTACGTGATGTTAGTGCGTGTCCTGTTTTGTCTGTGTTTGATGTTGTGTCTGCACCGTGTTTTTTATATGGGAATGAGGTGCCTTGTGGCTCATGTGGAGGATTCTGGTTACACCTTCGGGTGTGGTGAGTGAGGGATCTGGTGTTGTTCCTTAGTTTATTTCTCCAGTTACGTCTTCTATAATTAGTCATTTTGTTGAGGTCAATGTTAATTTTGTATCACCTAAGGCGTTGGTTACTCATGTGGGTGTCAATTCGAGGAAGGATGTTAGAATTCAACTTGATTTGTTGTAGTGCTCATCTGATTCGTCTTCGGAAGGTAGTGGGGATGATGAACCTGTGGCTGAATTTTTCTTTAAAAAAAAAAAAAGAAATAATAATTTACTATTATAAATTAATATCATAATTATTAATTTAATCATTTATTATATTTTAAGTTATTTTAAAAGTTCTAACATTGTGCATTTTGTGCACGTACGATTAAACTATATTAAAACCGTTCAATCAATAAATTGGCATACAAATATAAGAACTCCCATTTTTTGAAATTTTCAACCATCTCCCTTATTTATTTATTGTGATTTGTTAATGCGATAAGCTAATTAATTCATAATTTTCAAGCAAAGTGGAGACTGTATTCAACTTGCGTCCAACCGATTAACTTATATACAAATATAAGAACTTCCGTTTTTTGAAATTTTCTTTCACCTTATATATTTATTAATCTATCTATCAAGACATTAATCTAATTAATTCGTAATTTTGAGCAAAGAACAACAACAATTTTTCCCATTGCTTCCAGCCAAGAGGAGATTAGTGACCAAAATCTGGTTCTTTACGAATGCTTATGGTAATTACGAGATGTTATAGATGAGGCAGATGATGTGTTGGATGACCTCGAGTACATGAAGCATGAGAAATAGCTCACCAAAAAGAAGAAGCAGAGGAAGGTTTGTTTCATCATGAAATCCATAGAGAAAAGACTTTACCGAACGTGCTCTCAAAATTGATCCCAACTTGAAGAAATTGGAGGCGGTTGTGCAGAAACTTGATAAACTTTTAGATGGTGTTGCTAATTTCCTTGGGCTTTCGCCTGACCGGCGTCGAACCACCGCCCAGTTGTTGACTTCCATCGGACTTTCAACCGCCTTCAGGACCATCGCTAGGCCGCCAAACTCCGCCAAACTAATGCCCAGCAGCCAACCACCTCAGACTTCAACCAGACCTCGTCGTCGATCTACTACAGTTCATCCGACCACCGTCACTCGCTAAATATAGTCCTTTCGACCACAGTCATTCGTCGACCACGGTCCCTCCAACCACTATTGCCCGCCGACTACGGTCACTTCGACCACCGTTATCAATCTACTACAATCCCTCCAACCTTCACTACCCGCCAAATAAAGTTCATCCAAATGTTGTCGTCTGTCAACTATAGTTCCTAAGACCACCATTGCAAATCGACTATGGTCTCTCTATCCTCAATGTCCTCTTGACTACAACCCCTTCATCCACCGTCGTCCATCGACTCCGGTCCATCTAACCACCGTCGCTTGCGAACTATGGCCACTCCAACAATCGTTGCTTGCCGACTACGATCTCCCCGACCACTATCGCCCATCAACTATGGTTCCTCCAATCATTGTTGTCTGCCGACTATAGTCACTCCGACCACCATCTCCTGCCAACTCTAGTCCTTTCAATCACCATTGTCCGTTGACTCCATTCCCTCAGATCAACATCGTTTGCCAACTATAGTCCCTTTAACAACCATCTCATGTCGACTATTGTCCTAATGACCAAAATAATATGCCATAATGCCAACACTCTCTTTAGAACAATTCTAATGTCATTGGATTCTTTTAACCTCAACCATGTAATGTACCTATTATGATGTATATTTTCTACATTAAGTCAAGGCCTTCCTTTGATGAAGAGCCTCATTTGTAATCAACTACAAATATAGTTGATTCTTTTTAGCAAGGCAGAGGCCCCATATTTTTTTTCTCTTTTAAGGGCTTTTCCATGTAAAAATTGTAATGTATCTTATAATAAATGCAACTCTCTCTGATATGTATGTATGTCAGATCTTCGTACAAAAGCATGACACTAAACTCTACATCTCTCTATCTTCGTCAATGTTCCAACCTGCAATTCAATTCTAACAAATTAATCTAAGAGATTTAATGCATAACGAATGTTGTAAGAGCAAACCTGCATGTTAAGCCTATAGGATGTCGTAAAAGAAAATTTAGACCTAAGATATTGATTTAATGTATGATGGATGTCATAAGAGTGACTTACACATATCTTTGGAATGTTGAGATTGTTTATTAGAAAAAAGGATTTGTATCCCTAACTTAATATCGCACTAGAAATAGGATCTGAAGACTCACATTGAATCGATAAACATTAATTAATAGAGATATGAATGGACTTCCCAAAAAAATAAAAAATTTCCTCTTACATGATATCTTTTTCATTTGACTTTTACATTATTTGCATTTACATTAAAAAAAAAAGACTATATTCAACTTGCAGGATTAGTTAAGAAGTTTATAATTAATATCTGAAGACATCATGCAGAAGATTTGTTAACTAATAGCACACCTAGAGCACTTCTAACTTAGGGCAAACTAGAAGATATCACATAATCACAACATCACGCATATACAGTCAATCAATGAACCAAAGCATTTGCGTACATTCATCAAGATCATTCAAATCTTATTGAATCTCCAAAATTATTTTTTTTATTATCATCTAAAAATACATATATGTTATTGATAGTAAAATTTTCAAAAGGTATATAATCTCAATCTCTTTAATTTATAAAATAATAATTTTTTTATAAATATGAAATTATTACAATTTTTAAATAAAAAATATTAATTTTATCATAAAAGTCCATTGTAAAATTCACTTCTTCGCATGTGAAATTGAACATGATAGCTTTAAAAGGACAGAGACGGTACTATGCTTGTTGTAATTTTATTTTTCTCATATGGTCATTAAATTCAATTGAATTGATGACATTAAAGTAAGATAGGGGCGCAAACGAGTCGAGTCGAGCTCGAGTCAGGGGGGTTCGAGTCGAGCTCGACAATCAAAACCTGAGCTCGAGCTTGAGCTATAACTCGAATTGAGTTCAAAATTCGAGCTCGAGCTCTACTCGTCGTCATATTGAGCGGCTCGTCGAGCTCTGCTATCAAGCCCATCGTCGTGCCCGTGATGGATAGCCCATCGTCTCTAAACCTCGGTCCCACCCTCGTCGTATCTTCCATCAACATTCAGCTCGCCCGTCATCATCCAAGATCTGCCGTTGAGATTCATCTCCCGAACTCACAGCATCCGCCATCGAGAGCCAACATCTCAAGCTCGTCTGGCATGTTCCTGAGCTTCGTCGCCGAGAACTCGAGATTCGTCGTCTCGAGGTTGTCGTTCTGAGATCCGAAGAGCAATGGATGAGCTCTGCCGTCGAGATCCATCATCCTGATTTCGCATCCGCCCTTTGTCTCGAGCTCGTCCGCCGTCAAGAATTGAGATCCACTCGTGCTTCATAGCTGTTTTGGATTTTCCGTTCGCCAGATTTTGATTTTCAGCCCTCGAACTCCGCCATTGAGCTACTTGTCGAGCCGACGAGTCGAGTCTAACATATGTTCGAGCTCGAGCTCGATTAGTCGTGAGCACGAGCTCGATAAGCTCAACTCGTCGAACATGTTACAAAGTTGAGTCTGAGTGACTCACGAATCGGCTTCACTCGGTTGCACCCCTAAAGTAAGTAAATTTGGGAGTGTAGCATGTTGGTGGATCTCCATTAATGTGTGGCGGACAAAGCCATTGTGCATGTGCCCGTACTTTTGGAGCTTTGTGAATATTGAGTGGCAGACACCTAATTCTGTATGCATGAGACGTCCTTTGAAGTTTGAACATCAATGTCATTAATTCATTATTAATGTCAAATAAGAAAATAGATAAAATTCAAAAACGTGACTATTGACAAAACTAAGGGCATATTTTAAAAAGAAACATCATAAATAATTAAATTAGGAGAAGGAACCTAATTAAAAAAAATTAAAAAGGATCATCCCCTCAATGCAACTGCGTTTTCAGCTATAGAGATGGAAAGAGAGAGTAGTCAATAGTCATATCAAGGAAAGAGAAAAAGTTGAGTGAGAGAGAGAAGAATAAAGATAGAGAAACAGAGAGAGAAAAATCAATTAAAATTTATATAATTTAATTTTATATTTTTAATATTTAATTAAATTTTAATTAATTTTAAAATTTTATTAACATTTTAATTATATTTTAAATTTTAAATAAAATTAATAAAAGATATTAACAAAATTTAACATGATAAGATTATAAATATTATATTTATTTTAAACCGTATAAACTTTATTATCTTAAATATAAATATAATTTAAAATTAATTTATTAATCATAATTATAATATTTAAATTTAATATACTTTAATTGATACATTTAAATAGTATTAAAATACGTTATTAATGTATTTAAGTTAAATATGTTACTATTTAATTCTTAATATTATATATATAATTAATCTATTTATTTTGAATTAT
The DNA here is from genome assembly GCA_019514585.1 of Dendrobium officinale. NCBI lineage: Eukaryota > Viridiplantae > Streptophyta > Magnoliopsida > Asparagales > Orchidaceae > Dendrobium > Dendrobium officinale. The sequence continues at coordinate 4,656,763 of CM033699.1, read as the reverse complement.
ATATATAAATTTAATATTAAATATTATTAAATATATCAATTATTAAATTAAATAATTTTATTAGTTTTAATCAGTAAGATTTTTTAATATATAAATAAAATTATTTTATTTTTTTAAAATAAGTTAAAAATAATTTAAAATAATTTATTTAAAATTTAAAAATATGAAACTTATTTTAAAAATAAGTTAAAAATAATTTTATTTAAATATTAAAACTAACAAACTCTCATTATCTCCCTCTCTACCCTCTCTCTCTGCATTTAATAATAATAAAATATCTAATATTAAATTTATATAATAATATATCTAAGACAATATTTAAAAAAAAATTATTATAAAAATTGTATATTTATAATGTTATTATAACAATTTAAATAAATATAACGTTATTATTATTTGTTAAAACATTTTTTAATTATATATTAACTAATGTTATTATAATGATATTTATAAAAATAATTTAAATAAATATTGACAAAGTGCGTAGTGGGAGACAGATAAACAATTTATATCTCCAAAAAGTTATGAATATCTATTTTAGTTAAATAAATAAAATTTCAATAATATAGGAATAAACAGTTTAAATGTAAAATTATTTCTGATATATTTAAATAAAATTATTTTTAATATTTAAAGATTTAATTTAATTTTTTAAATAAGTTTAAAATATGAAATTTGTTTTAAAAATAAGTTAAAAATAATTTTATTTAAATATTAAAACTAATAAACTTTTCATATCTCCCTATCCATCTCTCTCTCTCTGCATTCATGGTCTCTCCCTCTACGCCTCTTTCTCTGCATTCAATGTTTTGGGGAAAAAAAAAATATTTTAAGAAGAAAACGTGAACCTCCAATCCATCATGTTTTTTGATTTTTTATTTTTTTTGACATTTATGTCATTTAAGACAAACTTACACACGCAACGCATACATATAGACTCGAACCCTGAACCTCTTAGTTGGAAGCCTAAGCTCTCAACCAATAGGCCAAGGAGAGTTGTGTGTTTTTTGATCTTTCAAAAACGTAGCTTTGCTTCAGGTGCAAAACGTCCCTCCACTTTGCATTTTTTATCATTTTTAAATTTAATTTATATCATGATCCTTATCCTAAATCTTACATTAAATATGTTCCTTCTAAAAATTTGCCCCAAAACTAACTACAAGAAGAGAGAGTCCGAGAGAGAGAAATTGATAGATTTTAAAAATTAAAAATTTCAAACATTTAATCAAATTTGAATTAACTTTCAGCTATATTTAATATTATGTGAAAATTATTATATTTAATATTTAATATAATGTGAAAATTAATAATTAATATTATGTTTAACTTATTAACATTCAACTAAATTTAATATTATTTAAAAATTATTAAAATTTAATTAACTTTCACCTATATTAATATTATTAGAAACATAGGAATAGTAAATTACGTTCCAAGTATAAACCTTTGCATGTTCTTTTATTAACCTTTCCTCCGCTCGACTCTTCATCCGCTCTGCTAGGGCTTTGCCCTAACCCTTTCTCCGGCGTATTTATGGCCCTCTCCCGCCGCTGCTGGGTGGCTTTAGGGAAGATCTTTCCTTCTTTTTCGGTTTTATTTATTTCTTTTGGTTTTTTCGTGTTTAGTTGCTTCGTCTTGGTCTCCTCTAACCTTTTTGGCCGGCATGGTGGTGAGACGAGTGGCTGATCCTGGATTTTTAGATGGCTCGTTTAAATCGCGTTCGTTTAATTTGTTGAAGCACTTTCTAGCTCATCGTCATCGGCTTCATTTCCCGAGCTTCGTCAAACTACTTTTCGTGGTTTGCCCTCTCTCTGGATTTCGTAAGAGGAAATTGTTGCTCTCTCCAAACCCTTTCAATTTGTCTTAGTTGGTTTCTTCCCGACTAAGCGTCCGTCTCTGGACTCGATTCGGAAGTTTTTATTTTCTCTTAAGCTGCAATCTGATTTCTCTGTTATTGTTCTTGATCAAATGCATATCCTAATTAAATTGTCTAATGATCTAGATTATAATAGAGTTTTTTTTGTCATCAATCATATCTAGTTTATAATTGCTTCATGAAATTATCTAAATGGTCTCCTTTACTGGATGTTGGTTTTGAATATTCTGTCATTTCGATTTGGATCTTATTTCCTAATCTTAGGCCGCATCTGTTCTCTCCTCGGATCCTCCATGCGTTGGGTTCGTTGTTTGGGACGCCGTTATAGGTTGATAACGCCACCTCTGTGGGTTCTCGGCCTTTCCTTAGCACGTGTTCTGGTGGAATTAGACATTTCTAAAACCTACCCTTCGCAAATTTGGCTTGGGTCTGAGGTCTCGGGTTACATTCAACAGGTGCAAATGGAAGTATTTCCTGAATTTTGTGTGTCCTGTAAACGTCTTGGTCACCTGAAGGGTGCACGTTCTACTTCTTCTTTGCCTCACTCTCTACCTTTTCCCTCTAAGCCTGTTTCCCGGGTGGAAAAATGTTCTTTAGGTTTGGAGGGCTCTGATCTTGCTGCCCCAGTGTCAGTGCATGAGACTCCTATTGTTCTAGGTGTTGATGGTGCTCAATCTGGTGTGGTCTATGTGTTTCAAGCTCCGGTTGCACCACTCAATCCTAATACTTTTAATAAGGTTGATCCTGTAGTTAATCTTGATTGTGATTGCAATCTAATAGCCGGTATAGTTGGGAATGGAGATGTGCTTGCTATTAATATTATGGAAAATTTAGCTCAATTGCCTCCACCTCTTCCCCCTGGTTCTAGTTTAGACGTGCCAGACACTTTGGCTAAGTTGATGTGTAATGTGGGTGTTTTTAATTCCAAAGCTTTGGATACTCCTTGCCCTCCTAAGGTTGTTTCTCCTCCTTCGGTTAACTCTTCAAAGGGTGTGGAGTGTATTGCTAATGAATTGAATCGTGTTGAATCCCTGGACTCTTCAAGTTCTATCCATTATGTTTCTCACCTTAATTTTGATCATGCTAGTTTTGGTGTCGTTAATATGACTTCAAATGTGATGCCTAATAGTCTTGTACCCTGCCTGTTTGTGGAGGTTCCTGTTAAATTAATTTCTTCTTAAGCTTTGTTTGCTCAGGTGGGGGTGGATGTGAGATTGCAACTCGATTGGATTAAAGGCTTGTCGGACTCATCTTCGAATACTAGTGAGGAGGAAGATTATGGGGAAGAATTTCCAAGGCGGAATGACCTTTCTGTTGTGCCTAACCCTTCCCGTGGGAGGGGAAGGCATCGAAGGAATTAATGCTGGGCTTTTGTTGTTGGTGGTGCTCTCTTTATGCATTTGATTGTGTTGTTTGACGGGTTGTGGGCTGTTTTTGTTCGTTGTGCTCTTTCCTTTGAATGACTCCTTTTTGGTTAGCTTCTGTTTCAGTGGATTTGAGAATATTTTTTGTGGTTGCGAGTTATAGTTTGAGAGCTAGGATGTGGCTAGGACTCACTTCCCCTATGTCGTGGCTCGTGGCAATCTTTGGTGGTGATTATTGTGCTCGTAGGTGTAGTTGGTAGCCTCTATCGTTATTGAGCTTGTTGGGCTGTTGCCCTTATTTTTTCTTGTAGCTTTTTTCATTTTGCTTTTTTGATCGTTGTAATCCTCTTTTGTGTTGGAATAAAATATTGTGTTTTTTGTTAAAAAATAAATAAATTACATTCCAAGTATATTTAATATTATATGAAAATTATAAAATAATTTAATATTACATACGATTATGTATATAAATTTTGATATTAAATTATGAATTATTTTTCTCTGAGAGTCATTAAAGTTAAATGAATTGATGACATTAAAGAAAAATAAATTTATGAGAATAGCATGTGGGTGGATCTCCATTACTATGCCGCAGACACAGCGAACTTTGTGCATGTGACTTTTGGAGCTTTGTGAAAATCAAGAATAGTAAATCGCAGACATGGAAAGTTTTTTTTTTTGGGGGGAATTTTTGGGGCAAAGCCCATTCATTGCTTAAAAGATTACAAGTAAGGAAAGAAACAAAAACTATAATCCTCAAATCTCAAAAACAAAAAGAGATTTAGGATTCTAAAAAAGAAAATTACAAAAAGTGAATAGTAAAAGAAAAACTAATTGGCAAATAGCCAATAAGGACTCAGATAAATGCTCGTAGTAGTCGATAGGGTCAAAATATCGCGAGGGACAGAATTGAGCATTGCCCCTGGTTGCCCAGTGGACCGTCCAAGGGGCTGCTGAAGAATATCAGCGATCATCATTGTCCTGTCAAAATTGTAGTTCCCAGGAAGCAGATACAGCCAAAGATGCTTCATAATGTCAGTAGGATTCCCAAAAATATGCAGCTTCTGGTATAGCAAAGAACAGTCAAGAGGAATAACATCAATCCGGAACCAGCAGAATTCAGATTTTCCATCCATGAGTCTTAATAGTGATAGCCTTCCTAATTTTGGCAATAGTTGTGGCTTTACAATCAATAATGCCACCAAACAATCGATCGTTTCTTGCCCTCCAAATAAAATAAACCATCGAGGAGGCAATCAGTAGGTAATAATTTCTGGTGTTGGTGTTAAAACCATGTTCCCAAATAGTGTCATAAAGTTGGTGGATGTTGGGTCTCATGAACATTCTATGCATCCAGGGAAGAAGAGCTCTAGCAATGCCAAAGGTATAATGGCATTCAAAAAAAAGGTGGGGAATGGTTTCCTTCTCAGTATTACAAAAGCAACAAGTATCAGGAACAAATATGCCACGAACAGCCAAGACATCCGCTGTTTTTAACCCGCCACGGAAAGCCATCCAGGCATAAACAGCATATCTGATAGCAGACTTTTTGTGCCAAATATATTTATACCAATTTACAATAGGCAAAGTAGCATAAAACAGAGAATTAAAGTCACTAAATTTCGGATTTTGCTTGTCAAACCAGCAATGATTTTCCAGTTGCTCATCAATAATGACAGAATTAATACGAGAAACAATACAGTCATCTAAACCGATAGGAAGTTCCCAGGTATTGCCCCGAATGAACTGGGAGATATTCCAGTGCGAAATGCTGGGTATAATAGATAGGCTATTCTGGTTATGAAGAAGATCAGCTATTGAAGTACCAGCACACCACGGGTCCCAAGTAAAAGAAAGGTTGCTATACTCACTAACAGAGAAAGTAATGCAGTGTTTAATTGCTATGGCCTTCTTACACAAAATATCCCAGTATTTAGATTTTTTGGTAACCAAAGTATTCCACAGAGAGATGTATCTACCTCTCCACCAAGAGAAAAGTAAAGAGCTTTTGTTTAGAAATCTCCAAATGATTGAGCAAGAATAACTGTGGTATAAAGAATCAATGGAAGGTATGCCCAGACCCCCATTCTGCTTAAGACAGCAAACACTACTCCAAGATATGGTGGTGAGTAGGGGTGTCAATTTTTGACACGACACAAAAACCGGACCCGGACCCGACCCGGACCCGCCGGGTTGGACCCGACCCGATTTCAAAACGGGTCGGGTTCGGGTTCCAGAAATCGACCCGTTTCAAAAACGGGTCGGGTTCGGGTTGACCCGGCGGGTTGCCGGGTCAACCCGCCAACCCGTTTAATTCAAAAAAATTCGAAATCCCGCCCTCTGCCCGCTGCCCCCACCCCCTGCCCGCTGCCCCCGCTGCCACGCGCCGCTGCCGCTGCCGCCCCGCTGCCCCCCGCTGCCCGCCCCGCTGTCCGCCCGCTGCGCGCTGCCACGCGTGACGAGCCGCTGCCCCTGCTGCCCCCGCCGCGTGCCGCGTGCCGCGCGCTGCCCCGCTGCCCCGTCGCGTGCCGCGCGCTGCCCCGCGTGCCGCTCGCGCTGCCGCGCGCTGCCGCCTCGCCGCCTGCCGCCGCGCGCTGTCGCCGTCGCGGTGCCGCCGTCGCGGTGCCGCCGTCGCGGTGCCGGGTCGTGTCGGGTCAACCCGGCAACCCGCCGGGTCGGGTCCGGGTTCGGATTTTCGACCCGTTTCTCTACCCAGGTCGGGTTAGGGTTGACCCGTTTTCTACCCGGGTCAGTTCGGGTTCGAACCGAACCCGACCCGTGACCCGAAATTGACACCCCTAGTGGTGAGTTTCTTCACTTGAATGTTGCCATAGAAAGTAAACCGAGAGCACATTCTGTTGATAAGCTTGATACAACCCTTAGGAATGATAGACCCACGAATCCAATAAGCCAAAGTATTAGCAACCGTATATTTAATGAATTGAATTCGCCCAGCTAAGGAAAGAGTTTTGGCTTTCCAACCTTCTAAGAGAGAAGAGATTTTTTGAAGCAAGGGTTGGAAGTCACCAATCTTAAGTTTTTTGTAAAACAATGGGATTCCGAGATACTTAATAGGAGTAAATGACTGCTGGATATCGAGAATGTTACAAATGTCATTAGCAACTGTGATGTTGTTGGAGATCAGGATGGAACTCTTGTTTGGGTTCACTTTAAGTCCAGAGTTAGCCGCAAATTCCTTGAGGATATCTTTAATGGTATGTGCATTATCAATTGTAGTAGAACCAAACACAAGCAAATCATCAGCAAACATTAAATGAGATATTTCACAGTTTCCAGCTTGAATACCTTTAAATGTGTTGTTGGAAATAGCAGTGTCAAATTTAGTAGAAAGACCATCCATAATGATACTAAATAGATATGGAGATAGGGGGCATCCTTGTCTAATGCCAGAGCTAGAGTTGAAGAATCCTTCTAAAGCTCCATTGATACAAATGGAGAAATGTACATCAGAGGTACAAGCTTTAATCCAAGAGACAAATAAGTCAGGGAACCCTTTAGCTTGAAGTCTATTGTAGAGAAACTCTCTAGACACCATGTCAAAGGCTTTAGTGATATCAAATTTGGCACAAATGAATTTTTTATTGGCTTTAAGATTGAAGCACCCCAAAATTTCAGTAGCCAGGAGGATGTTGTCAGAAATAATCCTTTTGTGGATGAAACCGCCTTGACTAGGATGAATAATGAGAGGCATCACAATCTTCATCCTATTTGCAATGATTTTGGCAATGATTTTATAAATAACATTGCAAAGAGCTATAGGTCTATAGTCAGTAACATTGCTAGCATGAGGCTTTTTTGGTATTAGAGCAATCGCAGTGGCTTTAGTTTGTATAGGCATGAACCCCGTGGTGAAGAAGGAAATGACAGCACTACACAGTTGATGTTGTAAGACATTCCAAGTTGATTTGTAAAAATCAAAGGTAAAACCGTCAGGCCCAGGAGCTGTGTTTGAATTGCTAGAGAACACAATATGTTTAATTTTCTCAATGGTAACAGGAGCGACAAGAATAGAAGTAAGGTGTGTAGGAATCACATTTCCAGTAGGCATGTGCACGGTTTGACAATTTAAAACAGTTGGTGCAGGTGTATTGAATAGATTTTTGAAGTGGTTGATAAAAACCTTGGCAATGTCATCCTTAGATGAAAATGTACCTTGCTCATTAGTGATTTCCTTGATTCTGCTATGGTTTTTGGTGATGTTAATTTTAGAGTATAGGAACTTCAAGTCGTCTTCACCATGAGTGAGCCAATTCACTTTAGCACGTTGAGTGATCCAACTAGTGAGAGCATTTTGAGAATGAGCAAGCTTGCTGTTGATAAGCTTAAGTCTTTCATTGAGTTGGGGATCAAGGGGATCACGTTGGATTTGAGTGATAACAGAGTTCTGGAGAGCTTTAAGAGTATCAATCTCAATTTGAAGATTATTAGCATTGGCCCAATGTTTTTGCTTCAAGGAATTCTTAAGCAATTTAAGCTTGAAGTTGAAGGAACTTAGAGGACTGCTTTTGTTGGGTTGAGAAAAAGCCTCCATAAGGAGATTCAAAAATTCTGGAATTTTAGCACAATAGTTTTTGTAAAGAAAACGGTGGCCACATTTAACTTCCAAAGAATTGACCAAAATTAGGGGGGAATGATCAGAACAGTCGGGATCAGCTACTTTGTAGTAAGAGTTGGGAAAGTTTAACAGCCAGAGATCATTGACCAACACCCTATCGAGCTTAATGTGGATTGGATTGTGCTGTTATTGATTGTGCCAGGTGTAGAAATGACCAACAGAAGATAATTCCTGTAACCCAGTGTTGAAAACAAGGCTATTGAAGTCACCAAGCTTAGAGGAAGAAAGTGCAGTGCCCCCAGCTTTGTCATTCAGCTCACGACAACTATTAAAATCACCCATAATTGCCCAAGGGGTGTTGATGGTATCCGCCAAGTTTTGAATATCTTTCCAAAGCATTTGTCTCTCATAATGTGAATTACTAGCATAAACCGCAGTAACAAAACAGATAACATTAGTGGCAGTGCTAATTATACCATGAATTAGCTGATTAGTCATATGAAGTGGGGAGAAATTGAGCACTTTTTTGTTCCATTTGACCCAAATTCGGCCAGGAGAGCTAAGCAAGAAATTGTCACAGTTGCCTTCCATAGGAAACACTTGATGGCAAGCATTAAACCAATCGTTGGCAAGACTGGTGTGGGAAACTTTAGCTTCAAGAATGAAGAGGAGGTCTAGATTGTGGGTGCGGGCTAGGTGTTTGCAGCTAGACACTTTGTCCGGGTTGTTAAACCCACGAATGTTCCAGGCTGCAAGGTTAGGGAGGAACATTAGAATTTTGGGTTTTGGTTAGAGGCTTTTTTGCCTTTGCCTCTAGTTTGTTTTTGGCTTTGGTTGTTTTGTAGTTGTGTTTTTGTGTTGCTGGAGGAGGAGCAGGTTGTCTCAATGGAGGTAGTTGGAATGTTTGGTTGATGGATACGTGGAGAGGTTTGGGGTGGAGTGTTATGATTGGGAGAGGGAATATCATTGGCTGTTGCTATAGGAATTTGAGAGTTGGGTTTAGAAGTGAGGTTCAGAAATTGAATTGGCGGTTGCAAGTCGTCCAACAATTCTGTGTCACCTAAAGACTGAAATTTGTTAGAGGTGTTGATAGGTTTGGGTTCTGGAGCTTTAGGCGGGTGTTCTGGGATGTCTAGCATATCGCCAGAGGGAGAATTCAGGTTCGGTAGGGATGTGTTATTAATGATTTTTGGTGGAGGTAGATTAATTGGTTGTTGGTAAGGGACAACTATATTGGGAATAAGTTTCGGTGGAGGAGGCGGCTTAGGAATGGTCAGCCTAGGAGGAGGTGAAGGTCGGGGTTTTCTACTGTTGCTTCTCCCTCTGGTGATGGTGTTAGTTATAGGTTTGGAAATAGGATCTTTTGGGCATAGGGTTGGGGGATGCATGATTGAGCCACATTGCGTACAGTGTTCCGGTTTCCAGTCATATTGCACACGAAGTGGTTTTGCTTTGCAATCAACAGAAAAGAAAATTTCTTCAGGAAGAGGGGAAGTACTAGTGATTTGAACACATACACGCGCAAAAGTCAGACGAGTTTTCGCAGCTGTCAAAGCGTCGACAGCTATAGGAATACCAATGCAACTAGCGAGTTTAGAAATACCTTCCGGAGTCCAGAGCGAGAGAGGCACGTTCCAGATTTTGATCCAAAGAGGGATGGAAGGGAACTCCTCACGCTTAGGAACAAATTCTGGACTCCATTTTTGTAGAATGAACGGTTTCCCAAAGAAGAACCAAGGTCCTCCAGTCCATGCATGTTCATAATCTTCAAGGGCTGTAAATTTGAGGAGAAAAAATCCGTCATCCATAGTGAGGAGCGATAGTTCCCCTTTGAGCTGCCATGTCTTTTTGATCGTCGTGAGAAGAGCTTCGTAGAACGGTCGCTTCCCAATAGAGTAACCTACCAGCGATAAAGACCATTCAGGAGCTCCCGCAACATATTGCTCAGCAGAGAAGTTGGCTGTGAAATTTTGTGTTGGAACGTAAGAGAGGGAGTGAGTAAAATCGGTGGATGTTTGGGGCGTAGTGGTGAGAAGATTCTTCCAGAGGGGAAGAACAGAGGGTCGAGATGGAGAAGAAGTGGATGAGGAAGGTAGCAACGAAAACTCATCGTCGGCCATGGGGGAGAGGCCCCCGGCCGAAGGGGACGGCGGGAAAGACAAACGAGCGGAGGGAAAAACGCGAATCGGCAAACCCTAGCAGAGCGGAGGGAAAGTTTATGATAAGTTGGTGGTTCGTTTCAAGGAATTTTTGATGCAACTCCTATTCTTGGCTGTTCTGGGATGTTCGGGTATCCTCTGGTCCCTGTAATTACTGGAATTTCTGGGCTTTCTGCATCTTTGGTGCTGATGTTGCTGGGGTTGCTGGTTCTTCCCAGTTTAGCCCATCTGTTTTGGACCCGTTTTTTGAGCCTTTCCTGGACAATGATGAAGCTCCCGGATCCCTTGGATGGTCTACAGGCAACCAGGGATCAATGTATTCTTTTTGCCTCTCGTATTATTCTCTGAGTCTAGGATATGTTAGGCTTGGGAGCTCTTTTTGGTGGAGTTGGTGCTTCTTGCTTCACTGTCTGCCTGGTGACTTCATCCTTTTTGCAAATTTATGTGCTTGGGAGCTATTTTTAGTGTTACATTTCTTCCTTTTTCAGCAGCCTAAGCTGATAGTTTGTATTATTTTTGTTATGCAGCAATTAAGCTGATAGGTTTTGGTTGACTGTTACTGTTTTGTTGTTGTAACAGTCGATTTCTTTCCTGTATTCTTTTTGATTCAATGCTATGGGCTTTGGCCCCTAATTTTCCAAAAAAAAAAAAAATCGCAGACAGCTAATTCTTTATGAATGCGCGCGACGTCCTTTGAACTTAATGTTCTCAATTTTTTTATTAAGGTCCAATAGGAAGCTTGCCAGCAAAAGCAGCAAAAGCAGCAAAATATTCAATAAAGTTTTTTCAAATTTTGAATGCCTTAATGTTATCAGAATTTGATGATCTTAGGCTTGTTGGATTATCTCTTCGAGCCACTCGGTTCAATTATTATAAGAATGACATAATGCTTGTATTTACAAGTCTGTATTTACAGCTCATACCATTATTTCACTCTTTATATTCTACTGTGCTGTAACAATTCCGACTTAATAAAGCTAAATTACATTTCTCTCTTTCTCCTTTCTGCATCGTCTTCTTGTTCCTTTCTTGGTCTTGTGTCTCCCGATTATACTCTCATGGTATCAGAGCTCTAATGGGAGATCAAGAATCTATGAACATTCTTCCACCCTCCTCCCCTTCCCCCTCTGTTCAAGCTTCCACCGGAAACAACCACATCCCTCCAGCCCTCAAATTTTTGGTTTCTAATATCAAAAATCTTGCTCCACATCCCCTGTCTACCGAAAACTACCCTATATGGCGTGTACAGCTTCTTCAACAATTCACGGCCAATGGCTTTGAAGGTCACCTCACCGGATCGGCTGCCCCTCCGCTCGACATCACCTCTGTCGAGTATGCTCAATGGCGCCTCGTCGATAGCAATCTTCTATCGGCTCTCTTCTCAACGGTAACCCAATCTATTCTGCCTTACATCATTACGACCACCACCGTCAGCGAAGCATGGGCGGTTCTTGAACGCCGTCTACAGCCCACCAGCCGATCCCGCGTAATGCAGCTCAAGAACGAGTTGTATCGCGTCCAGATGAAGGATCATAACATGCAACAATACCTTACACGCATTAAGACCATCGTCGACAACATCACCGCCTCTGGCTCTCAAATCGACTCGGAGGATATTATGCTTCATATCTTGAACGGACTACCTCCTACCTTCAATGCGTTCAAGGCTACGATTCGGAACTCTCTCGTCCCGATCGACCTCGACACGTTTTACTCGATGTTGTGCAACGAAGACATTCACCTTCAGCAGGAAGTTCATCAAGAACAACTCACAGCTTCTGCACTCTACTCCGCCATCTCCACCAACTACCGCAATCGCACCTTCAACAACAAGTGCTCAGGCAAGCCAAAGAACTCCTCGAACACCCCTGTCACTCCAACTTATATCCAGCATCTTCCATCCACTACAAATCCCGCTAGACCGACTTGCCAAATATGTGGAAAAGTCGGCCACATTGCTCTAAATTGCTAGCATCGAAGCAATCCCAAATACGCCCCGACGGATTCTCGACCGCCTCGCGCTCTTCTCGCCACTCAGAACAACTCCGGTAATCAAGATTGGGTCTTCGACACCGGGGCCACATCTCACTTAACACTGGACATCTCTCATCTCACGTACCCGACCACCTATCAAGGCTCGGACACCGTCTCCACAGCAAACGGATCCACGCTCCCCATTTACAACAATGGTCCGGGACTACTTCCTCTCCCGGACTCAAACCGTAAGCTTGTCCTTCATAATCTTCTACATGTACTGGCACTTACTCACAACTTACTTTCTGTATCCAAATTAACAAAGGACAATTCTATATCTATTACTTTTGATGCTAACGGTTTCATCATAAAGGACCTTCGGGACAAGCAACCTCTTCTTCTTGGTCTCCTTCATAACGGTCTGTACAAAATCAGCTCTCTCGGAGACAGCTCTCCAGCGGCTCTTACGGTCATCAACAGGCCTCCTACTCTGTGGCATTCGCGTTTGGGACATCCCGGTCACGACACGCTCTTCAAACTTGCAGGACAGATTAAAGATTTAGTTCCTGTAAACAAATCCATTTCTTGTGCATCTTGTAATTAGGCTAAAAGCCATAAGATCTCTTTCAATAAAAGTACTACTGTTTCTTCTAAACTTTTTGACTTAATTCACACCGATGTTTGGGGCCCTACGGCTTTCCCTTCGACCGATGGTTACCGATATTATATCATCTTCATAGATGATCACACTCGGTTCACTTGGATTTACTTCCTGCACGCCAAACATCAAGTTCTTGCCACCTTTCAATACTTTTGTAAAATGGTTCACACTCAATTCCACACCACACCTACAATCCTTCGCTCTGATGGCGGAGGCGAATACACTAGTCACGCTTTTAAAACCTTCTTACAAGATCACGGTATTCTGCAACAATTGTCCTGTCCCTACACGCTAGAGCAGAACGGATTATCTGAACGTAAGCATCGCCATCTCCTCGATATCACTCGTGCTATCATGTTAGAATCCGGGACACCTAATAAATTCTGGATGGATGCGATATCTACTGCAAATTACCTAATCAATTTCCTCCCCTTCAAAGCTGTTACCGGCAGCATTCCCTTCAAACTCTTACACGGCCGCGCGCGACCCTGATTTCCTTCTTCGCCGCACCTTTGGGTGCTTATGCTACCCATGGCTTAGACCTTATGTCTCCGATAAATTTTCTCCTAGATCTCAAGCTTGCGTGTTCGTCGGCTATTCTCCTATCCACAAAGGTTATAAATGCTATGATCTATCCACAGGGAAAACTCATATCTCTCGTCATGTCGTTTTCTACGAACACCAATTCCCTTATAAATCCATCAACACATCAGACAGAACATCTATTCCACCTGACAGTCACATTCCTCCAACTCTGTTAATTCCCACTTCGGCGCAACCCATGCACACGAACCCTCAATCTGTTAACACTTCTCCTCCTAGCAATTCTGTCAACAATATCACCTCTTCTCCCGATCCTATCTCTTCAGCCAGCCAACCTGATTCTCAAACCGTCCTCCTTCCCTCTGTTCCTATCCTGCACGGACCTCCCATTCACCCCATGCAGACTATATCCAAGTCAGGCATTCACAAACCAAAACAAATTCTCAATCTTATGGCTCACCGTAACAATTCTACCACCCCGGCTACCTAAAATCAGGCCGCTAAGTCGTC